>JACTAT010000010.1:8539622-8671268 GCA_014526335.1 Chrysaora quinquecirrha
TACTATTTGTTTGCTAACCTTTATTAACATTTATTGTTAGTTATGGACATTCTAAAGGCTATTGCCTTTAAGGGGCCGGAATATTAGCTGTCATCGCTAACAATCGTCTTTGTTTTCTATCTGGCTTCCGGTTGCTGGGAGGCGTAGCTTCCGCTCGTGGCGTTTTCTCTCTCTCTCTCTCAACTTTTGAATTCGGATGACCTTTTTCACTTTTTCACTTTTTTTTTCACTTTTTCACTTTTTTTTTCACTTTTTCACTTTTTCACTTTTTCACTTTTTCACTTTTTCACTTTTTCACTTTTTCTCACTTTTTTTTTCACTTTTTCACTTTTTCACTTTTTCACTTTTCACTTTTCACACTTTTCACTTTTTCACTTTTTTCACTTTTCACTTTTTCACTTTTTTTTTTCACTTTTTCACTTTTTTTTTCACTTTTTCACTTTTTCACTTTTTCACTTTTTTTCACTTTTTCACTTTTTCACTTTTTCACTTTTTCACTTTTTTCACTTTTTCACTTTTTCACTTTTTCACTTTTTTTCTTTTTCACTTTTTCACTTTTTCACTTTTTCACTTTTTTCACTTTTTTTCACTTTTTCACTTTTTTTTCACTTTTTCACTTTTTCACTTTTCACTTTTTCACTTTTTCACTTTTTCACTTTTCACTTTTTCACTTTTTCACTTTTTTTTCACTTTTTCACTTTTTTTTTCACTTTTTTTTCACTTTTTTTTTCACTTTTTCACTTTTTTTTTCACTTTTTCACTTTTTCACTTTTTCTTTTTTTTTCACTTTTTCACTTTTTTTCACTTTTTTTTCACTTTTTCACTTTTTCACTTTTTTTCACTTTTTCACTTTTTCACTTTTTCACTTTTTCACTTTTTTTTCTTTTTTTTTCTTTTTTTCACTTTTTCACTTTTTTTTTTCACTTTTTTCACTTTTTCTTTTTTTTTCACTTTTCACTTTTTCACTTTTTTTTTTTCACTTTTTTCACTTTTTCACTTTTTTTTTCACTTTTTTTTTTTTCACTTTTTCACTTTTTCACTTTTTTTTCTTTTTTCACTTTTTTTCACTTTTTCACTTTTTCACTTTTTCACTTTTTCACTTTTTTTTTCACTTTTTTTTTCACTTTTTTTCACTTTTTCACTTTTTCACTTTTTTTTTTTCACTTTTTCACTTTTTCACTTTTTCACTTTTTCACTTTTTTTTTCACTTTTTTTTTCACTTTTTCACTTTTTCACTTTTTCACTTTTTTTCACTTTTTCACTTTTTCACTTTTTCACTTTTTCACTTTTTTTCACTTTTTCACTTTTTCACTTTTTCACTTTTTCACTTTTTCACTTTTTTTTTCACTTTTTCACTTTTCACTTTTTCACTTTTTCACTTTTTCACTTTTTTTTTCACTTTTTCACTTTTTTTTTTTCACTTTTTCACTTTTCACTTTTTCACTTTTTCACTTTTTCACTTTTTTTTTCACTTTTTCACTTTTCACACTTTTTCACTTTTTCACTTTTCACTTTTTCACTTTTTTTTTCACTTTTTCACTTTTTTTTTTCACTTTTTCACTTTTTTTTTCACTTTTCACTTTTTCACTTTTTCACTTTTTCACTTTTTTTTCACTTTTTCACTTTTTTTCACTTTTTTTTCACTTTTTTTTTTCACTTTTTCACTTTTTCACTTTTTCACTTTTTCACTTTTTCACTTTTTCACTTTTCACTTTTCACTTTTTCACTTTTTCACTTTTTCACTTTTTCACTTTTTCACTTTTTTTTTTCACTTTTTTTCACTTTTTCACTTTTTTTCACTTTTTCACTTTTTCACTTTTTCACTTTTTTTTTCACTTTTTCACTTTTTTTTTCACTTTTCACTTTTTCACTTTTTCACTTTTTTTTTCTTTTTCACTTTTCACTTTTTCACTTTTTCACTTTTTCACTTTTTTCACTTTTCACTTTTTCACTTTTCACTTTTCACTTTTTCACTTTTTTTTTCACTTTTTCACTTTTTCACTTTTTTTTTCACTTTTCACTTTTTCACTTTTCACTTTTCACTTTTTCACTTTTTCACTTCACTTTTTTCACTTTTTCACTTTTTTCACTTTTTTTTTTCACTTTTTCACTTTTTCACTTTTTCACTTTTTCACTTTTTCACTTTTTTTTCACTTTTTCACTTTTTCACTTTTTCACTTTTTCACTTTTTCACTTTTTTTTTCTTTTTCACTTTTTCACTTTTTCACTTTTTCACTTTTTCACTTTTTCACTTTTTTTTCACTTTTCACTTTTTTTTTTCTTTTTCACTTTTTCACTTTTTCACTTTTTCACTTTTTCACTTTTTCACTTTTTCTTTTTCACTTTTTTCACTTTTTCACTTTTTTTTCACTTTTTCACTTTTTTTTCACTTTTTCACTTTTTCACTTTTTCACTTTTTCACTTTTTCACTTTTTCACTTTTCACTTTTTTTTTTTCACTTTTTCACTTTTTCACTTTTTCACTTTTTCACTTTTTCACTTTTTCACTTTTTCACTTTTTCACTTTTTCACTTTTTTTTCACTTTTTTTTCTTTTTCACTTTTTCACTTTTTTTTTCACTTTTTCACTTTTTTTTCACTTTTTCACTTTTTCACTTTTTCACTTTTTTCACTTTTTCACTTTTTCACTTTTTCACTTTTTCACTTTTTTTCACTTTTCACTTTTTCACTTTTTCACTTTTTCACTTTTTTCACTTTTTCACTTTTTCACTTTTTCACTTTTTCACTTTTTTTTTCACTTTTTCACTTTTTTTTCACTTTTTCACTTTTTCACTTTTTCACTTTTTTTCTTTTCACTTTTTCACTTTTTCACTTTTTCACTTTTTCACTTTTTCACTTTTTCACTTTTTCACTTTTTCACTTTTTCACTTTTCACTTTTTCACTTTTTCACTTTTTTCACTTTTTCACTTTTTCACTTTTTCACTTTTTCACTTTTTCACTTTTTCACTTTTTCACTTTTCACTTTTTTTTATTTTATTTTTCACTTTTTCCACTTTTTCACTTTTTCAACTTTTTCACTTTTTCACAATTTTACACTTTTCCACTTTTCACTTTTTTCACTTTTTTTTTCACTTTTTTCACTTTTTCACTTTTCACTTTTTCACTTTTTTTTTCACTTTTTCACTTTTTCACTTTTTCACTTTTTCACTTTTTCACTTTTTCACTTTTTCACATTTTTTCACTTTTTTCACTTTTTTCACTTTTTCACTTTTTCACTTTTTTTTTCTTTTTTTTCACTTTTTCACTTTTTCACTTTTTTTTTTCACTTTTTCACTTTTTCACTTTTTTTTTCTTTTTTTTCTTTTTCACTTTTTCACTTTTTCACTTTTTCACTTTTTCACTTTTTCACTTTTTCACTTTTTCACTTTTTCACTTCACCCCTATCACAACCACCACAACCACCCTTCAGCACCACAACCACCTCTACCACCACCACCATACCCACCATCAACCACAATCACCCCTTCATGATCATCTTGTTTTCAACATTTCATCATTTTCACTTTTTCACTTTTTTCACTTTTTCATCGTTGTTTTTACCGATGAACTTTTTCATCATTTTTCACTTTTTCAACTTTTTCACTTCTTCGAACATGCACTTTTTCCCCTTTTTTTGCTTTTTTCACTTTTCACTTTTTCACTTTTTCACTTTTCACTTTTCCTGTTCAATTTTTACTTTTTCACTTTTTCACTTTTTCACTTTTTCACTTTTTCACTTTTTTTTCACTTTTTCACTTTTCACTTTTTCACTTTTTCACTTTTTCACTTTTTCACTTTTTCACTTTTCACTTTTTCACTTTTTCACTTTTTCACTTTTTCACTTTTTCACTTTTTCACTTTTTTTTTCACTTTTTCACTTTTTCACTTTTTCACTTTTTCACTTTTTCACTTTTTCACTTTTTCACTTTTTTTTCACTTTTTCTTTTTTCACTTTTTCACTTTTTCACTTTTTCACTTTTTCACTTTTTCACTTTTTCACTTTTTCACTTTTTCACTTTTTCACTTTTTCACTTTTTCACTTTTTCACTTTTTTTTTCACTTTTTCACTTTTTCACTTTTTCACTTTTTCACTTTTTCACTTTTCACTTTTTTCACTTTTCACTTTTCACTTTTTCACTTTTTCACTTTTTCACTTTTCACTTTTTCACTTTTTCACTTTTTTTTTCACTTTTTCTTTTACACTTTTTTCACTTTTTTCACTTTTCACTTTTTCACTTTTTCACTTTTTCACTTTTTCACTTTTTCACTTTTTCACTTTTTCACTTTTTCACTTTTTTTTTCACTTTTTCTTTTTCACTTTTTCACTTTTTCACTTTTTCACTTTTTTTTTCACTTTTTCACTTTTTCACTTTTTCACTTTTTCACTTTTTCACTTTTTTTTTCACTTTTTCACTTTTTCACTTTTTAATTTTCCTTTTTCCTTTCACTTTTTTACTTTTTCACTTTTTACTTTTTCACTTTTTCACTTTTTCACTTTTTCACTTTTTCACTTTTTCACTTTTTCACTTTTTCACTTTTTCACTTTTTCACTTTTTCACTTTTCACTTTTTCACTTTTTCACTTTTTCACTTTTTCACTTTTTCACTTTTTCACTTTTTCACTTTTTCACTTTTTCACTTTTTCACTTTTTTTTCACTTTTTCACTTTTTCACTTTTTCACTTTTTTTTTCACTTTTTCACTTTTTCACTTTTTCACTTTTTCTTTTTTTTTTCACTTTTTCACTTTTTCACTTTTTCACTTTTCACTTTTCCACTTTTTTTCACTTTTTTTTTTTCACTTTTCACTTTTTTCACTTTTTCACTTTTTTTTTCACTTTTTCACTTTTTTCACTTTTTCACTTTTTCACTTTTTCACTTTTTCACTTTTTCACTTTTTCACTTTTTGATATTTTCCTTTTTCCTTTTTCACTTTTTCACTTTTTCACTTTTTAAGAGTTTTGCCTTAGAGCGGCAATTTCAAAACAGTTTTCAAAACAAATCGTCATTATTATTATCCTCAAGATGAAAATCATAATAATAATAATAATAATGATAATAATAATAATAATCATCATCATCATGATTACCATCACCACCATTGACGGTGTGCAACATCTAAAGGAAGGCTACCACCACCACAACCAACCTTACAACCATCACCTTGACCACCCCTATCACCACCACCACAACCACCCCTTCAGCACCACAACCACCTCTACCACCACCACCACACCAACAATACCACCACAATCACCCCTACCAACCAGCATCATGATCACCCCTATCACCACAACCGCAACCAGCCCTACAACCATCACGTCGACCACCCCTATCACCACCACCGGAACCACCCCAACAACCATCACCTCGACCACCCTTATCACCACCACCACAACCACCCCTACAACCATCACCACGATCACCCCTATCACAACCACCACAACCACCCCTTCAGCACCACAACCACCTCTACCACCACCACCATACCCACCATACAACCACAATCACCCCTACCAACCAGCATCATGATCATCTTGTTCATCAACATCATCATCATAACCACCACCATTATCACCATAATCATTATCGTCATCGTTGTGCATACCGATGAACATATTTCATCATTTGACCGAAATAGCTATACTCAACCAGAGTCGTTCTTCGAACATGCCCATAGGGCCCCTATGTTTTTGCTTTTTACACTTTTTCACTTTTTCCACCTTTATCACTTTTTTCGCTTTTTACACTTTTTTCACTTTTTTAACCTTTATCATTTTTTTCACTTTTTTCACTTTTTTCACTTTTTCCACTTTTTTCAGTTTTCTCAGTTTTTCCACTTTTTTTACTTTATTCACTTTTTTCACCTTTCACATTTGTCACTTTTTCACCTTTTTCACTTTTTTCACTTTTTCCACCTTTTAACTTTTTTTCCTTTTTTTACTTTTTTCACTTTTTCACTTTTTTCACTTTTTTCAGTTTTCTCACTTTTTTCACTATTTTCACTTTTTTGACTTTATTCACTTTCTTCACTTATTTCACTCTTTTCACTTTTTTCACTTTTTTGATATTTTCCCCTTTTTCCCTTTTTTCACTTTTTTCACTTTTTTCACTTTTTTCGCTCTTTACATATTCATTTTTTCCACTTTTTCCATTTTTTTCACTTTTTCCACCTTTTAACTTTTTTTCCCTTTTTTACTTTTCACTTTTCACTTTTTCACTATTTTCACTTTTTTCACTTTTTTCATTTTTTTCACTATTTTCACTTTTTTCACTATTTTCACTTTTCCACTTTTCCACTTTTTCACTTTTTCACCTTTCACATTTTCACTTTTCACTTTTTCACTTTTTCACTTTTTCACGTTTGTCACTTTTTAACATTTTTCACTTTTTCAATATTTTCACTTTTCCATCTTTATCACTTTTTCACTTTTTTACTTTTTCAAATTTTCAATTTTTCAATTTTTCACTTTTTCAATTTTTCACTTTTTCTAATTTTTCACTTTTATCACATTTTCACTTTTTCTCTATATTCACTTTTTCATTTTTCCACTTTTCCATTTTTTCACTTTTCCACCTTTTAACATTTTTCCTTTTTTACTTTTTCACTTTTCACTTTTTCACTATTTTCACTTTTTCACTTTTTCATTTTTCACTATTTTCACTTTTTCACTATTTTCACTTTTCACTTTTCCACTTTTTCACTTTTTCACCTTTCACATTTTCACTTTTTCACTTTTTCACTTTTTCACTTTTTCATTTCTCTACTTTTCAATTTTGCACTTTTCACTTCTTTCACTATTTTCACTTTTCACTTTTTCACTTTGTTCACTTTTTCACTTTTTCACTTTGTTCACTTTTTCACTGTTTTCACTTTTTCACTTTTTCAAATTTTCAATTTTTCAATTTTTCACTTTTTCACTTTTTCACTTTTTCACTTTTTCACTTTTTCACTTTTTTAATTTTTGACTTTTTCACTTTTTAATTTTCCTCCTGTCAAATGTTTTACTTCTTTCACTTTTTTACTTTTTCACTTTTTCACGTTTTCACTTTTTCACTTTTTCACTTTTTCACTTTTTCACTTTTTCACTTTTTCACTTTTTCACTTTTTCACTTTTTCACTTTTTCACTTTTTCACTTTTTCACTTTTTCACTTTTTCACTTTTTCACTTTTTCACTTTTTCACTTTTCACTTTTTCACTTTTTCACTTTTTCACTTTTTCACTTTTTCACTTTTTCACTTTTCACTTTTCACTTTTTCACTTTCTTCACTTTTTCACTTTTCACTTTTTCACTTTTTCACTTTTTTCCTTCTTTTACTTTTCACTTTTTCACTTTTTCACTTTTTCACTTTTCACTTCTCCACTTTTCAATTTTTCACTTTTCACTTCTTTCACTATTTTCACTTTTTCACTTTTTCACTTTGTTCACTTTTTCACTTTTTCACTTTTTCACTGTTTTCACTTTTTCACTTTTTCACTTTTTGATATTTTTCCTTTTTCCCTTTTTCACTTTTTCACTTTTTCACTTTTTTGTGTTCGAAGAATTTCGAACACATTGGTGTCAGGTGGCGTGTCACTAACTAACTAACTCACTCACACACTAACCAACGCTTGAACAATGGAAAACGTGTAACAATAGTATAAACATCTCAATAATGCCATTAGGGCCATTGTCTCAGCCATTTATGCGCAATTTGCAGTTAGTTGTTCACAATTCGGCCTGCAAGCACTTTTGTCAATCTGGGGTCATGTGACAATTGACTCATCCTTGTTTACTAAATGGAACTGGAAAATTGCCACCTTGCTTTGGTAAATGACATTTCAGGCATTCTCAACATTTATCAAAGAGTTTTGCCTTAGAGCGGCAATTTCAAAACAGTTTTCAAAACAAATCGTCATTATTATTATCCTCAAGATGAAAATCATCATAATAATAATAATAATGATAATAATAATAATCATCATCATCATGATTACCATCACCACCATTGACGGTGTGCAACATCTAAAGGAAGGCTACCACCACCACAACCAACCTTACAACCATCACCTTGACCACCCCTATCACCACCACCACAACCACCCCTTCAGCACCACAACCACCTCTACCACCACCACCACCAACAATACCACCACAATCACCCCTACCAACCAGCATCAAGATCACCCCTATCACCACAACCGCAACCAGCCCTACAACCATCACGTCGACCACCCCTATCACCACCACCGGAACCACCCCAACAACCATCACCTCGACCACCCTTATCACCACCACCACAACCACCCTACAACCATCACCACGATCACCCCTATCACAACCACCACAACCACCCCTTCAGCACCACAACCACCTCTACCACCACCACCATACCCACCATACAACCACAATCACCCCTACCAACCAGCATCATGATCATCTTGTTCATCAACATCATCATCATAACCACCACCATTATCACCATAATCATTATCGTCATCGTTGTGCATACCGATGAACATATTTCATCATTTGACCGAAATAGCTATATTCAACCAGAGTCGTTCTTCGAACATGCCCATAGGGCCCCTATGTTTTTGCTTTTTACACTTTTTCACTTTTTTCACTTTTTTCAATTTTTCACTCCTGTCAAATGTTTCACTTCTCTCACCTTTTTCACTTTTTTCACTTTTTTCACGTTTTTCACTTTTTCACGTTTTCACTTTTTCACTTTTTCACTTTTTCACTTTTTCACTTTTTACTTTTTCACTTTTCACTTTTTCCTTTTTCACTTTTTCACTTTTTCACTTTTTCACTTTTTCACTTTTTCACTTTTTCACTTTCTTCACTTTTTCAATTTTTCACTTTTTCACTTTTGTCACTTTTTCACGTTTGTCACTTTTTCACTTTTCACTTTTTCCTTTTTCACTTTTCCACTTTTTCACTTTTCACTTTTCTCACTTTTTTCATGGCTTTCAGTTTTCTCACTTTTTCCACGGTTTTCACTATTTTGACTTTATTCAGTTTTTCACTTTTTCACATATTTCACATATTTCGCATATTTCGCATATTTCACTTGTTTCACTTGTTTCACTTTTTCACTTTTTCACTTTTTTCAGATTTTTCACTTTTTTAAATTTTTTCACTATTTTCACTTTTTTCTTTTCACTTTTTTCACTTTTTTCACTATTTTCACTTTTTCACTTTTTCACTTTTTCCACTTTTTCACTTTTTGCATTTTTTTCTAATATTTCACATATTTCACTTTTTCACTTTTTCACTTTTTCACTTTTTCACTTTTTCACTTTTCACTGTTTTCACTTTTCACTTTTTCACTTTTTCGCATTTTCACTTTTTCACTTTTCACTTTTCACTTTTTCACTTTTTCACATTTTCACTTTTCCACTTTTTCACTTTTTCACTTTTTCCTTTTCCCTTTTCACTTTTTCACTTTTTCACTTTTTCACTTTTTCACTTTTTGATATTTTCCTTTTTCACTTTTTCACTTTCTTCACTTTTTCACTTTTTCACTTTTTTCACTTTTTTCACTTTTTTTCCTTCTTTTACTTTTTTCACTTTTTTCACTTTTTTCACTTTTTTCACTTTTTCACTTCTCCACTTTTTCAATTTTGCACTTTTTCACTTCTTTCACTATTTTCACTTTTTTCACTTTTTTCACTTTGTTCACTTTTTTCACTTTTTTCACTTTTTTCACTGTTTTCACTTTTTTCACTTTTTTCACTTTTTTGATATTTTTCCCTTTTTTCCCTTTTTTCACTTTTTTCACTTTTTTCACTTTTTGTGTTCGAAGAATTTCGAACACATTGGTGTGGGGTGGCGTGTCACTAACTAACTAACTCACTCACACACTAACCAACGCTTGAACAATGGAAAACGTGTAACAATAGTATAAGCATCTCAATAATGCCATTAGGGCCATTGTCTCGGCCATTTATGCGCAATTTGCGGTTAGTTGTTCACAATTCGGCCTGCAAGCACTTTTGTCAATCTGGGGTCATGTGACAATTGACTCATCCTTGTTTACTAAATGGAACTGGAAAATTGCCACCTTGCTTTGGTAAATGACATTTCAGGCATTCTCAACATTTATCAAAGAGTTTTGCCTTAGAGCGGCAATTTCAAAACAGTTTTCAAAACAAATCGTCATTATTATTATCCTCAAGATGAAAATCATCATAATAATAATAATGATAATAATAATAATCATCATCATCATCATGATTACCATCACCACCATTGACGGTGTGCAACATCTAAAGGAAGGCTACCACCACCACAACCAACCTTACAACCATCACCTTGACCACCCTATCACCACCACCACAACCACCCTTCAGCACCACAACCACCTCTACCACCACCACCACACCAACAATACCACCACAATCACCCCTACCAACCAGCATCATGATCACCCTATCACCACAACCGCAACCAGCCCTACAACCATCACGTCGACCACCCCTATCACCACCACCGGAACCACCCCAACAACCATCACCTCGACCACCCTTATCACCACCACCACAACCACCCTACAACCATCACCACGATCACCCCTATCACAACCACCACAACCACCCCTTCAGCACCACAACCACCTCTACCACCACCACCATACCCACCATACAACCACAATCACCCCTACCAACCAGCATCATGATCATCTTGTTCATCAACATCATCATCATAACCACCACCATTATCACCATAATCATTATCGTCATCGTTGTGCATACGGATGAACATATTTCATCATTTGACCGAAATAGCTATACTCAACCAGAGTCGTTCTTCGAACATGCCCATAGGGCCCTATGTTTTTGCTTTTTACACTTTTTCACTTTTTCCACCTTTATCACTTTTTTCGCTTTTTACACTTTTTTCACTTTTTTAACCTTTATCATTTTTTTCACTTTTTTCACTTTTTTCACTTTTTCCACTTTTTCAGTTTTCTCAGTTTTTCCACTTTTTTACTTTATTCACTTTTTCACCTTTCACATTTGTCACTTTTCACTTTTTCACTTTTTCACTTTTCCACCTTTTAACTTTTTTCCTTTTTTACTTTTTCACTTTTCACTTTTTCACTTTTTCAGTTTTCTCACTTTTTCACTATTTTCACTTTTTGACTTTATTCACTTTCTTCACTTATTTCACTCTTTTCACTTTTTCACTTTTTGATATTTTCCCCTTTTCCTTTTTCACTTTTTCACTTTTTCACTTTTTCGCTTTTTACATATTCATTTTTCCACTTTTTCCATTTTTTCACTTTTCCACCTTTTAACTTTTTCCTTTTTACTTTTTCACTTTTCACTTTTTCACTATTTTCACTTTTTCACTTTTTCATTTTTTCACTATTTTCACTTTTTCACTATTTTCCTTTTCCACTTTTTCCACTTTTTCACTTTTTCACCTTTCATTTTCACTTTTCACTTTTTCACTTTTTCACTTTTTCACGTTTGTCACTTTTTAACATTTTCACTTTTCAATATTTTCACTTTTCCACCTTTATCACTTTTTCACTTTTTTACTTTTCAAATTTTTCAATTTTTCAATTTTTCACTTTTTCACTTTTCACTTTTTCTAATTTTTCACTTTTATCACATTTTCACTTTTTCTCTATATTCACTTTTTCATTTTTCCACTTTTTCCATTTTTTCACTTTTCCACCTTTTAACTTTTTCCTTTTTTACTTTTTCACTTTTCACTTTTTCACTATTTTCACTTTTTCACTTTTTCATTTTTCACTATTTTCACTTTTTCACTATTTTCACTTTTCCACTTTTCCACTTTTTTCACTTTTTTCACCTTTCACATTTTTCACTTTTTCACTTTTTTCACTTTTTTCACTTTTTTCACGTTTGTCACTTTTTTAACATTTTTCACTTTTTCAATATTTTCACTTTTTTGACTTTATTCACTTTTTTCACATATTTCACATACTTCGCATATTTCACTTTTTTCTAGCCTGCGCACAGACTCAGACACTTTCAAGAGTGTAGAGTCTGCGAATTAAAGTCCAAAAGCTTGTTCCGCTGACTCAGCAAAAGCATAACCTCGATCTCACAAGAAGCCGTGCTCAAATACCGCGCTGCAAACTGTTTGTACCGCTTGTAATGGAGGACGTAACGTAAGGCTGTTGGCTGTTATTACCAAGGGAGAAAGAAGTTCAAAACGATGGCTTTATCTCGTGTTTCAACATACTATCTTGACTGAAACCTTGTTATGTGACTCTGTTCACTTTTAAAAAGAAAATTTATCTTTAAAACCCTGAAGCATGCC
Organism: Chrysaora quinquecirrha; assembly: GCA_014526335.1. Classification (NCBI taxonomy): domain Eukaryota; kingdom Metazoa; phylum Cnidaria; class Scyphozoa; order Semaeostomeae; family Pelagiidae; genus Chrysaora; species Chrysaora quinquecirrha. The sequence continues at coordinate 8,551,904 of JACTAT010000010.1, forward strand.
CTTCAGATGCATCGATGCCATCGAAAGAAAGGCCTAGGCCTAGGTACTTTCTCGTAGTAAGCCGCCCACACTGTGGCTTGACAGTCAAGTCCTGGTCTTTTAGGCCAGGACTCCAACTGAATAGCGTGATATGATGGCAGAGCAAGGAAGTGTCTTTTTACTTCTCCAAGGGAATTAGACAAACCTTTAATTTTAAAAGCTTACAAGATTTTACGAAATCTGTTAGTTTTGAGATAGATATTTAGTGTTATGCAGAGTGTGGCTGAGGACTGAGGTGTGAGGTCCAAAACTCCACACATGCTTTTACTGTTATCTCTGTAAGACACTATATGTATACCAGCCCTGCTACTTCAGTTTAAAAGGATATTCCCATTCCTCTTCTTTCCACCTATCCTCCCTTAAGGGACTGTAAAGTATGCATTCAAGAATTTTCAGGTAGAATTATTCAAGACTAGACGATGGCATATTTATAGTAAATTTTGTTTCAATGTGCACATACTTTCCAAACAAGGATTTTACTATGTGCTTAAAAACTATTACTGAATTTGTTACTGGAAATGCTGGTCAGAGTCAGGTCAGAATAAATAATAAATACAAGGTCTTTCTCAATTTTTCTAATTCGCTGATTATTTGCTGATCTTTACATCATAAAACTTGACCAGAATAGTAAAAAGAACCACATTACATTGAAACACCATTAATCTTTCACAAAACCATATAAACAAGACCAGTAGTGTTAGAATGCTTGAATGTAAAAAATAGAAGTCAGATTTATGTAAAGATTCCTTTGCAACACCCATAAACTCTAAGTAAGTGAGCAACACAACACCATGTTTTTAAGTGCATCTTATGCAGAAGAAGAAACTTGCAGCAATAAACTGCTCAGAAGGTAATCATTATCATACTATTGAATACCTACAAAGATCAAATTCACACAATGTTGTCTGACTTTCTGACTCTGCTTTCTGTGGTGTTAAATTTCATCATGTTTTAACATAATAACAATGTTCTAGGTAGAGTCCTGGCTCAGCAAAAAATTTGTTATAATTTACTTCTTAGTGTGGGTCATGTAGGTAGAAACACTTGAGACCATATCCAACATAGGAAAGAAGGAGGCAGGGACAACAGGTTGCAATGTGAAATTTACAAAAAGTAGGAGCAGAGTAGTATTGTGCTCAATATGTATGGATAGTTTTGGAAACAGATTGGTATACAGTTCAGGGCATTAGGTTGTCTTAAATAAGACATCCAATCCAGCATCCTTACATTGCATCTATCCAGTTCAATCAAGGCAGGACAGTTCTGCTTGTGTTCGGATTGTTTATATTAGGCATATTCGGGAGGCCATCATTTGTACAGTGAGAGGACATCCCAATCCTCTGTGATTGCTGTAGCAGATATAGGCCATGCCAGACAACTCAGTTTACACTCTTGAAAGTGTCTGAGTCTGCGCGCAGGCTACTTTTTTCACTTTTTCACTTTTTTCACTTTTTTCACTATTTTCACTTTTTTCGCTTTTTTAACTTTTTTCACTTTTTTCACTTTTCAACTTTTTCACTTTTTTCATTTTTTCCACTTTTTTCACTTTTTTCACTTTTTTCACTTTTTTCACTTTTTTCACTTTTTTCACTTTTTTCACTTTTTTCACTTTTTTCATGGCTTTCACTTTTTTCATGGCTTTCAGTTTTCTCACTTTTTTCATTTCAGTTTTCTCACTTTTTTGCAGCATGTTCCATTGGTTCCATTCCGTTCCGTTTATTTTCACCTATTCCACGAGTTCCCAGCTTTATTGCTTGTTCCAGATGTTAGCGCGTTCTGGATAATGGCTTCCTTATGAGTTTGTTGTTCAAACTCATGCCAAATCTCGTAGATTCAGAACAACGTCCTAAGCAGGGAGATTAAGTAAATTAACCTCTCTGGTTCTAAGCCCTCATTTACTGTATTTACAACCATGTTTTGTTTGATGTACTTAAAGTGTCCGAAATGCCTGTTTTACAATGCTTAAGAACTTTCCATTTTCGCAAAGTTTGGTGCCTATTTTAGAATGTGTATAAAAGCTTTTGAAAAATCATTCCAGCATAAAAATAGCACAAGGAGGCAATTTTTCAATCGGAGGTTTATATCAATTTCAGCGTGTCAAACTAGCTGTTAAAATTCCAAGAGTAGACGCAAAGTATAACGAAGTGTTAGGATAACATTTATACAGCAAAAGCTAAACTCAACAAAAAATACAGATTCCTAATAAAAGATCACGAGACGTAGATACTGGTAAACAAGGTGATTAATCATTCCTAAAATTACAGTCCCATTGTCCGTGTAAATAATAGGATAATAGGTTCTTCTCTATTTATCGCACAGAGTCCAATATTTTAGCACTCCCACTCGATAAATACGTTGAAGAACGAACAAAACTTGAAGAAGAATATGAAAAAAAATGTCTTTCAGAGACTACTGACTACACCCATCAGTCCTCTAAGTCTTTCAAAACCCGTTTTTCCCAATGGCTTCGTCAGCAAATCTGCAATCATATCCTCTGTAGGACAATTGCTGAGCTCAATTTCAGATTTCTCGACTTTATCCCGAAGAAAATGATGTTTATATCATTATGCTTTGTTCTAGCATGATACTTTGGATTTTTTGATAATGCGATTGTTCCTTGGTTATCTTCTTTGATCACTGTTGCGTCTGTTTGATCAAATTGTAAATCACGAAGTAAAGCGCGTAACCAAACTGCTTCTTGTGTAGACAAGCTGTGCTACATATTCAGCTTCAGTGGATGAAAGCGTTACAGTTGTTTGTTTCTTACTCAGCCCACTCACAATGCGTCCACATAAGAAGAACGAATATCCAGATTGAGATTTCCTGCCTTTAGGGTTTGTCCCCCAATCTGCGTCGACATAACCATCGAGTATAACATCCTCTTGCTTTGATCCATCATACATTATGCCATAATCGAGAGATCCTTTAATGTAGCGCAGAATTCGTTTTGCAGCAATCCAATGTTCTTTTCAAGGGTTAGAACAGAACTGATTTACTGATCCAAGTGCTTGAGCAAGGTCAGGCCTTGTACCTGTTACAGCGTAGGTTAAGCTGCGAATAAGTGCGTGATACTTGACTATATCTTCTGACTCTCCTTCGTTCGGTAAGAGCCTTGCATTCTGCTCTTGTGGAGTTGCAACTGGTTTGCAATCTTGCATACCAAATTTCAGAAATAAATTTGTCAGATAATTTGTTTGGTGTAGCAATGTTCGTTTCTTGTTCCTATCACGCTTGATTTGAATTCCAAGGATGTAATGTGCTTTTCCAAGGTCTTTCATTTCAAATTTGCTATGTAACAGCCCTTTCTCGTACTGCAACATTTGATTACTGTTCGAAGCTATCAGCAAATCATCCACAAACAATGCTATGAGCACAAATTCTGCTCCCACTCGCTTTATGTACAAGCATGGATCAGATTCGCAGTGCTCGTACTCAATTTCCTTCAGGAAACTGTCCATGGTATTGAACCAGCACCTTGAGAAGTGTTTCAAACCATAAATACTCCTCTTCAGTTTGCACACCAGGTTCTCTCTCCCTACCTCAACATATCCTTCAGGCTGCTTCACAAATATGTCCTCTTCTAGTTCTCCATTCATGAATGCGGTAGCTACATCCATCTGGTGGAGTTCCAAGTTCAACTGATTTGCAATTGCAATGATTGAACGAATATTTGTATAACGTGCAACTGGAGAGAATGTCTCTTTATAATCGATACGGGCTTGCTGCGAGTATCCCTTGGCAACCAGACGGGTCTTGTGCCTTTCTACAGATCCATCAGCGTTATATTTGGTTTTAAAACCCCAGCGACAATCAATAGCTTTACGTCCTCTAGGAAGCTCTTCAAGGATCCAAGTTCCATTTTTCTGATGAGGTGAAATCTCATTGTTCATAGCTTGCTTGCATTCAGTCTTTGCAACTGAGTTCAGTGCTTCCTCGACTGTTACAGGTTCTTATAGAATCTGATCAGAGTAAGTATACAAAGCTTCTTCATGCTCCCACCAGTTTCCAGTGATCGCTCCAGCTCTCTCTGGTGGTCTTGTTGCTCGAGATGAACGTCGAGGTGGAGGACGATTTTCTTCCAATGTATCATCTATATTCTCATCAGCAGGCAACTCGTGATTTTCTCCATCAGGTATTTCTTCAATTGAAGATGGAATGACTGCAGAGTTAGGATTTCTTTCAAAGGAATTTGATAAGACTCTGCGATTGTCAAAATCTTTCTCCATGAAAACAACATCTCTTGACTCGTGCACAGTCCTCGATTCCACATTCCACAGTCTATATGCCATGCGTTGAACACTATAACCGATGAAAATGCACTTAACTGATTTTGCATCCCATTTGTTCCTTTTCTCTTTTGGAATGTGCATATAAGCTGCGCAGCCAACACTTTCAAGTTGCTGACATCAGGTACCTTTTCAAGAAAACTCTCATAAGGTGTCTTGTCCTTTACTGCTACAGTAGGGCTTCCGTTCTTTAGTGTAACAGTTGTGAGAACTGCCTCTGCCCAAAAACTGTCTGGCAAACTTGCTCCACATAACATAGACCTGGCTGTTTCTTGAATTGTTCGATTTGCCCTTTCAGCCACCCCATTCTGTTCTGGCGTTTTGGGTACTGTCAGCTGCTTTCTGATACCTTTCATTTTCAGATAATGACTGAATGCTTTGGAAAGATATTCACCACCATTATCCGAGTGTAAACATTTGATGCTTTCCCCAGTAGCATTGGTAACCATTGCTTCATATTCGAGAAGCTTCTCAAATACCTGATCTTTATGTTGCATGAAATATATTGTTGTGTAGCGCGACTTGTCATCAATAAAAGTTGCAAAGTAACTATTTCCACCAAGGCTTTTGGTTTTCATTGGTCCACATACATCACTATGAACAAATTCCAAGACTTTTGTAGCTCGAGTGGCCTGTCCTTTAGGAAAGGAGGTTCTGCTTTGTTTACCCTTCACACAGCCATTGCATATATCTTAGTCTTCAGAGCATAGGAAATGCATACCATTGACAAGATTGTTTTGCTGCAGTAGTCGCAGGTGATTCTTCCCCAAATGACCATATCTTTTATGCCATAAACTCTCAGTGTTCTCTTTTACAGCACTTTCAGCATCATGAACATTACCACAAATTTCCAAAGCATCAAGAACAAAAGCTTGCTTTCAAGTTTACCACTTGCCAATACTGTACCAGTATTATCAACAATTGCACAGTTTATGTTGTTAAATGACATTGTCAGTCCTCTCTTTGTTACTGCACTGACTGAAAAGAGGTCTTTAGCCAAACTTGGTACGTACAAAACACCAGCTAACTCTACTTTCTTCCAGCTGCCTTGGGCATTGACCTTCACCATGATATTACCTTTACCATAATATCATTTATTGATGACAAGTCGCCTTGATCTCTCTATTGTCACCCAAGCGAACAATTTCTGGTTCAGAAAACTCTGTGTAATTTTGCAGCCTATCTTTATGATTAGACATGTGTATGACGCACCTGAGTCTACATACCATACTGAAGATCTATGTTCAGACGTGTTAGATGATATCCAGAACAAAAGATGCTGATCAACCTCATCTGATGTAGAACTTGCATTTGCATGCTCACTTTTCTTCTCAGAAGGCTTTGCTTTCTTCGGCTTTCTGCAATCTCTAGCAAGATCTATTTGACCAAAAATTCCACAATTGAAGCACTTCCATTTCACCTTCGCTGATGGTGATGTAATCCTTTGATGACGTGACTGCAATTAAACTTTCACAGAAACCATTGCCTTTTCAATACTTTCCATGGAAGTAGCTGACGACTCACGTTTTCTTTCCTCGTGCAGCAATCTGGCCACTACAAATTCCATTTTTATATCTTCAACACGAGATTCTAACGCAACAATCAAATTATTGTATAACTCTGGCAAGCTGCATAATAAAGTGGCGACCTGGTCGTCTTCGGAAATGGGTGCTCCCACTGATTCTAACAGCTCTGCTTGTGATTTCAGTTTGTTTATATGCTCAATAACAATGTCACCAGGAGCCATTGTCGATGTAAAATACCTCTTTCTTAAAAATAGCTTATTTGCCAAAGATTTTACCTGGTAGTGATTTTCAAGTTTGTCCCACGCTTCTTTTGCTGTAATCGCTGAACGGACAAATGACAATTGCTCATCTCCCAGTGATAAACAAATCGTGGCGAGGGCCTTTCTCCCACGTTTTCTAAATCTTTGTATCCGTGCCTCAGTTGTTCCATCGCCACCAGGCTCTAACTCTTCTCCAGACACGATCCCCCAAAGATCTTTGTCTTCTAAGACCATCTGCATCTTAAATTTCCAGAGATGGAAATTCTCTCCTCTGAATTTCTCAATTCGTAGTGATGCGGAATCTTCGCCTATCGAAGCCATAGTTTCCCAGAAACTAGCGTAGAAAATTTATCCTCAATCCTCACTTGTTATAAATAAGCCTGATCCGGGCCCATAACCTGTTAAAATTACAAGAGTAGACGCAACAGCGAAGTGTTCGGATAACATTTATACAGCAAAAGCTAAACTCAGCGAAAATACAGATTACTAATAAAAGATCATGAGACGGACAATTCGATGCTTGTATGACAGTTTACAAAAGAGCTGTTGTCATAGCTTGCACAGAGGTCTGGTAACAGTTACCAGTCTAAAAATAGCTCACGGGGGCATTCTTCATTTTGGGTCCTTGTCTTATCTCTTTCAGCGTGTCAAACTGTCAATGTTCCATACTTGTATATAACATTTTACAACAGTAGTCTAATTGCTATTTAATTGCTTATGTCGTGCTTATGTAGAGGTATGGTACCAATAACCTCAGTCTAAAAATAGCCCAAGGGGCATTGCTTTGTTTGGGCCTATATCGTATCGTTTTTAGTGTGTCAAACTGCCCCATTTTACCAAGTTTGAAGCCTCTAGCGCGATTTACAACAAAAAACTAGAGCTTTAACTTCAGCAGGGGTCTGGTACCTATGTGGTACCCACTAACCCAGTATAAAAAAGCACAATGAGGCAGTTTTCAGCCTGGATCCATATCCTATCTTTTTCAGCGTGTCAAACCTCCCCTTTTCACCAAGTTTTTGGCTGGCATCATGCAAATGCACGATTCGACCTAAATACCTAAATATGGTTCTAACAACCTTGACTAGTTTATACATGGGCTGTAGGAAACGTGGAGCTCCGAATAACTAGTTATTTCCCTTTTAATTTCTTTTTAACCCCTATTCTGCTGCGAAGGCGCGATTTTAGTCCGACGTGTGGCTGATTGACATGTGATCGAGCCATTATGTCACTCAAATTATAAGTTGAAGCTCCGTCAGTACATAAATATGGGATGTTCTTGGACTCCACGACCTCACGACCCCAGACCATACGACTCTATGACGTCACGACCATACGACCCTATTTTTATTAATGATTTTTTATTTTCATAAATAGTAAATTCTAAGTTGATTTTCATTAAAAATTATGAAGATGACTTTGATTTTGATTTATAAAACCATTCGAAATCATTTGATAGGTGAACTTGACTTATTTCAGTAGGTATCATGACATCCATGCGGTTTGTGCAAAGGTAAACAGCAGTTTGCATTATTACTATTTACGAGTCTTGGATTCCTTTAATAGCATTTTGGTGCCTGAAGTTATTTCTAACATGTCAGCATGGCGTGACACCAATGGAATGATAGGTAAACTTGAGCAACACAACGAAGCATTTTTGCATTGGCCACCTAAAACTCAAACAGTTTTATCTGTGACTACGAATGGCTTATGGTTGTGAATGTTAAAAGTGATGTTGCGTTTAGAGGTACGTATAGTTTATGCATTTGATATCTCTCCACCAATTCAAAATGTAGCTAAATTCGGGACTGTCGGGGGGACTGTAAACATAGAAGCTATTTTATAAGAACACCTGGCTGGCTTTGATTTCAGCTTGCTTGTTTCTTGTGAATTTTGCTTGAGCGCATCTCAAATAGTTTATGAGGAAGCAAAAAATTTTGACCCAATTTTCAGCCTGGTGTTTCTTATAAAGCTTTATAAACGTGTATGAATTCTTTATATGAGCGGTTTTTGTAGCTAAATAGACATAATATTTATGTGATGAAGAGGTTTCAGTGAGTCTAGTGAGTCTAGTGAGTCTTTGTAGTGAGTCTAGTGAGTCTAAATTCTTAGAAGCCTAGGGCCAAAGTCCGTTTTATTAAGGGACATTTGCGCATGTCCAAACATTCTTGACTTGTGAACTGGTGAACCGTGAATCGAACAATTGTTCCAACACGCTCATTGCTCACTGAAAGGAAACTTGCCTCAATCCCAGTCAGTCTCGATTGATTTGACTGAGAATTGAGATCATCTTGTCTGTGACAGGAGCAGCAGAAATGGCGATCATTTGTCGATTGGGAAGCAACAGGTTCTTAAACCTAAGGTTGTTCCCTGGAGTTCTTAGAAATACTATTTTGGAAAGTAACACAGTTTGGAATGGAAAAGATGTAACGGAAAGAAATTGTAAGTTCTGTCTTAATAATTTAGTTGTTCTGTTTTTCTGAAGAGCCCCTGTGGGCACCTCGATTCGACAGAAAATTCTTCGATTCCGCTTTGAAAGTGGCCTGTTGAACGTAAATCGAGTAAAGAAATGCAAAAAATACTTGCTGCTTACAACCCTTTTACAATTTGTGATTTGTTTTGTTTTTAATACCAAATTTTTTGCAAAAACACAAGGTTTTCGAAGACCAGACGAGGTTTTCATTCGATTTTGAACGCAGCGACTATTTGACCGGCAGCCGGTCAGGCCTAAGTGAAAACTAAATTACCGCCAGTCTATATTACGCATGCGCAAATGCAGATACACATTTGGTGGCTGGTGCTGGAAAAAATCTGTGAATGGCGGGACATTTGCTGTTATCTCTTGAGTTTTTATCCAACTAGTTTGATGAAGTTTATGCCTGAAATTTCTTTGATGATTTCTGGTGATTAAGAAGTGAAAATTCCTAACCTTTTTTGGATTCTAAGGGACCATCGACAAAAGACTTTCGTCCCGTTAGCAGTTTGTCCGTTAAAGTCTGAACCCCTCCCCCTCGTTAACGGACACATATTTTTATGGTGGCCGGATACACTTCAAGCAGGCCTTTGTTTTCATAAACTCGGACGATGATGGCCTACCTATCTAGCATGTGTCACAAGGCAAACAAATTTTGATGATGTGTGAGCTTGAAGTTTTCAAACCTGGAGTCCATATATTTATATTTCAAACTTCAGTCATTTCACTCTTTCTTTGCAACAAAGCAACACTCATTCTCTTCGTCTTTTTCAATTTCAAGGCGATCGGTATGCATGCAATCGGTTTTCTTTCCTTTATGTAATTTTTCCTCCTCCGCTTTTCTCTCCCTGTGGCCCGTGGCCTGATCAACAGAAATGTAGTTTGCGGGCAGGAAGCAGAAATTACCACAAAAGAATTTCGACTTTTATTAGCTGGTCAAGAAGGGTGAGTTGATTTTAAGTAGAGCAGTGGGTCGTAGGTGTTGGCGAAAACAAAATTCAGCCTTGTTCTAAAATATTACGGTACTTTCATTAGGACCTTTTTGCAACTTTTCTTTATCAAGATTTTCGTCCCCAATGTGACAGTTTTAACGGATTCATGTGAGACCCCCTCACCCCTTAATGGACAAATTCCGTTAACGGGGACGAAAGTCTTTTGTCGATGGCCCCTAATTAGGAAATTTCTGGACGGGAATGGGTACGGTAGTGGAATGGGCAGTGGCCTAGCCAGACAACACTTAGAAAAATTTTGCACAGGAGGGCAAAAATTTTGCATGTGTACAGTATAGCCTGGCTAGGCCATTTTCAGGGATCGAAAATTTCCAGAAATCTGCAACTAAAGGTTTCAGAAAATTCATAGCTTCTTAGAATCATCGTTTTGTCTTGGAAAATACATTCGGATTGGTTATATTTTAATCGGGGAACAAAAAGTAGACGTCCAACGAACACGTTGCCTAGGCTCTCACGTGATAAATTTCTAAGTATCGCCCAGCTAGGCCATTTTCAGAGATTGAAAATTTCCAGCAGTTGGCAACCAAAAAGGTTCTAGAAAAGAAAACCAAGCCAATTCTTCTCAAGTTTTGGCTGCAATTCCTTGCACATGCGTAAAATAGACTGCCGGTAATTTAGTTTGCACTTAGGCCTGACCGGCTGCCGGCCAAATAGTCACAGCGTATTTTAATTTAAGGCCCTGCTTAACAATGGTGAATCTTTATAAAACTGTCTGGTAGGGATTGCCTGCTTAATCTACGGGCGGAGGCTGTTCCAAACTGGTCATATAGATGGCTTTCTGGCCATATAGATGTTTTCATAAATGGAACATGAATGTCTGTGTTGTGTTGGTATTGCGTATTTTTTAAAAACAAAAAGTCAATTTCCCTGTGAAAAGTTCAGACAGAAAACCAGGAGCAAGACCATTTATATAGATTTTAAGACCATGGTAGCTATTTCAGTTTTAATCAGTTCAACCACAGGAGGCCCAAACTGAACTGTGTTGCATAAAAAAGGCTGAGAAAAGGATTAAAAACATAAGTAGCATGCGTTCATCACTTCTTACTCAAAAAATCATTTAATTCAATTGTATTGGTGTCACATTACGAGCATTGAAGTGAATTGCTATAGTGTTGATTATTTGCATTCTATAATATGATATATATATATACAAGGAGCACAAGTTATTTTAAGTGAATCGCCGGCAACTGTTTTATTTTTGCTTGTATAGCATCGATTAGTGTTTGAAACATGCAAACAAACACATCAAAATGTTCCTTATTTATCAAGCCAAACCCTTAGATAACTTTTAATTTGATATTTAAAATCAAATTTTACAAATTTTCTGGTTGAAACATGTTGCTTTGTTTATCTTTCTCGGTATGTTTTGGACCTCCTAACAAGCCCACTTTTTGAGATTCAAATGCAACACAACATCTGGAGTCCATTTAATTATGCAACAGAAGCATGCAGCTACACCCACTTTTAAATAGTTAATGAAGTACATTCACAGGGGTATCTTCAAGTTTCCTTTACCAAATTCGTCGAATTCGAGTCGTTCGAATATCAAAAAGTGGGCTTGTTAGGAGGTTCCGAAAATACCGATGACGTGAGAAACGTTATATTACAAACACATGCTCTACTTTTTGAGCATATTGAAGTAGATAATACCCTTACTAAAAATCAATTTGCTGTACGGAAGTTTCATTCAACAGTCACCTCACTGATAAGCAGTACAGATTATTGGTTGCAAAATATTGATAATGGAAGTATCAGCATGAATATCTTCTTGGACCTATGGAAAGTATTTGACATTGTAAATTATCAAATTCGTATTGAAAAGCTACAGTACTAGCATATTGTATGAGAAGCATAGAAATAGAATGGTTCAAGTCCTACCTAAATAATAGACGAAAAAAGACGAAGATTAATAATAGAGAAACACCACATCTAGCACTTAAGCAATTTAATTTGGCATACCTCAAGGCTCTAGATTGGGTCCCCTGCTGTTCATCGTGTACCTGAATGACTTGAGACAAGCTTAGAGTTTTCCTGTGCTTGCATGTACGCTGATGACACTTATTGCACCATTGCATCAGCTAACAGTGAAGAACTTTTTCAGAATAAGAAATAGTTAATAGTGCTGATTGGATGAGGATAAAGAAACTAAGCGCCAATCCCAAGAAAATAGAGTTGATAATAATATGTAATTGCTGCGAAGCAGCGCGAAGCGCCTGCGTAGCAGCAGTATATTCTTGCACAAACTGGAAATTTGTCAACTTGTGTGTGTGTGTGTTTGCGGAACTGCTGTTGCGGTTGTTGTCTGTCAGTTACTTGCTGCGAACAACAAAATGGCGTCAAAGTGGAAGCAAAGCTGCGAGTTCGAAGCAAAATAAAAGTGAGAGGATATTTAACATCAATCAGCCAGGAAAATAAAGTTATATCCAACGTCAAAGGTCAAACATTATTTATTTCATTTATGAGAATTTTAGATGAAGGTACTCATTCCTTTGGTGATCCACCGAAAAGCCTTTTTCAAATTCACAAACTAGAGCAGCATGTACAAAAAGGCCAAAGTTTCAGCATTTAGGCCTATAGACCTACTCTACTGAGTGGAGCTTTACAAAAAGCAGCTTGCATCTGTGAGATTGATTGACACAATGAGGCGAAGAGAGGAGTAAAATTTTAATACTTATGTTAAATTGTTGCTGAATAAAATTTAATCTTCGTTTTTTCTGTATAATCATAAAGTGTGCTTCCAACCTAAAATCCCCTCGTGACGAGTTAAAAACAAACATAATCAGGTGAAATAATGAAATTACCAAATAACAAAAGCGGCCATTGTGATCATTAAAAACTTAATTTTGTCAAATACCTGATTTGAATATTTGTTTTCATTTTACTGACTCTTTTTGTACAGTTTGTAAAATTGGTTAGGCCTATGCAAGACAAAGACAACTCTTGTTCAACTTAAACTACTTGCTAGTACACAACCATAACCCTTGATATTCACTTTGACCATAGTCAATAGAGTAAACATTGTTTATTCTATTGACTAGTTTCGATATACTCATGGCAGTCTCCTGCAATACTTGCATTGGGGTTGCATTCCGCCTTGGAGCAGCACTCCCTTAACTGTGTTAATAGCTAGTTGCAAACTAGTGAAAAACCTTGACGATATCCCAAAACTAGAGGTTAATAAGGCTGAAGTTAAATATGCTCAGAAAATTAAATCTCTTTGAATATTTGTTGATGAAAATTTATCTCAAAATGAACATTTCAAAAAGGCGAAAGCTAAAATAAGGAATGGATTAGCAGCCTTAAAAACTAAAGACCTTCCACAATCCAAACTCTGCCAGGTATATCGTGCACTTATTGAGCGTCACATGCGTTATGCAAATGTAGTATGGGGAAGTCTTCCATAATCAAAGTAACAAGCTCTGAAGAAACTTCAAAATAGAGCTTGGTCACTGATAAATACAGCAAAACAAAAAGATTCATGGAATCATAACTGGATGACCACAGAAAATGTAATTAATTACGATCGCTCAGTTATGATGTTTAAGATATTAAACTCTGCCCTGAAACTCTCTCCAACAATTTTGAAACTAGAGCTACGACAAGCTTGCGAGAAACTAGAAATCCAAAAAACCCCAACATTCCAAAAGTTAGGCTTGAGAACACACTTCTCTGAAGTTAATGTCTGGAACAACATACCAGCCGACTTCAGAGATAAATAATCGCTCAGTCAATTAAAAAATCATCTGAAAAACGTTATGATCTTGAAAACGAAAAAAGAACACGACGCCTTGCAAGAACAGACATTACCGAGGGTGTGCACTATGCCTGATGTCGTTTTTCTAAGTGCCAGAGTTCTTGTTAGTGCCAAAGTACTCGATCCGTCCCTTTTGAGGGGCATTTCATTCCTCGACAAGGCATAGGACATTGCCGTTGAAACAAAAGGAACTGAAATATCTGTGATCGCAGTAGAAAATCCCAGCAAAAAAGGATGAACAAGATTTGGTGGAGTCAATCGCTCTTCGGTTCCTGCAATCACAGACTTCTCCTTGAGACCAGGCTTTCTTCTTCAAGTTATTCCGATTTGGTCTTAAAGATATTCACATGCTTAATATCCAAATTGACCTAAATATGTAGAATGGCTCCTTTTTAAATTATTTCCTGGGAGGCGGAGATCCCAAGTTAAGGCCCATTTCCACTTCATTCGCATTCGCTGTTCGCTAGGGAATTTACAGTTTGCCACTCGCTCGCGAACAGAATACAGCCTTCGTGATCAATTTTATGTGATAAGAAAGTAAAACTTTTGCGAAAACTGGAGATTGACTTGCAGCGGAAATCAAAATCGTTTCGTGTTCGCCTTTTTTGATGTCTAGCGACCAGCGGACATCGAATGTGAACGAAGTGGAACTTTAACCGCGGCGCGAAAGAGCCCGCGAAGAAGCGTGCGCAGTGTGCTTTCGAGCGAGGATTAGTCCTTAAAATGTTTTTTGCTGGGCTTGAAAAGTGATGTTAGTTTATGATTGGATAATGAGTAAAAAGGTTGTTGTATTAAGGTAAGAATAACTTAGCTAATGGTATGATTCAGTCAGTGGGTATTCCTTTTATGATCTGTCCCAGTTTCTTTGCATCTGCATAACATAAGATTGATTATGTTGTAAGAATTGCTGGAATTCTGGACTTTGATTATTACTATGCATAAAGTCAGGTCCATCATGTTGTATAATGAACTGACCGGTTGGTTGCTGAGATTGCATTATTGGTTGAGCTGGAACTGCTTGAAAGGAATCATATGCAACACTGTTTTGCGGTGGAAGATTTGGGCATGTATATCCATTGTTGATTGGACCTCTCTCTTGGTTGGCTGTCTGTGCAGCTGCATGTGCATGTACGTGAGGTCTTTCAGTAATGCGACAATTTTCTTCTGTATCAGATATAAATCTTTCAGGCCAATTTTTTTCTTTGAAGTTTCTAACCTTCGTATCTATAGTTAGGCTGGTCAAGGTTGTTATTATCGATCATTTAAAAACTTGAATTTTTTTGCCAGAAATGCTTTCGTGCTGTAAGCTTTAATAGAATCTAGAAACTATTGCAGAGATGAAAATTCTGACAGTGGGAAACGTGAACTTAATTATATTTAATTATCTTGATTATTAGATATTTAAAATCGTTTATGATGGTTGATGATGGTTTCTCAGATAAATCGTTTGTACCAGCGTGGCAGAATATCGTGTTCAGATTGTTTTCTTTTATACTTTCGACTTAGTGTGCGACATATTTTATTTCTTTACCGTTAAGAGTTTTTCCCGATTGGTTGAAGAGGTTTGGTTTTTCCTTTAAGCATGGAATCTCTTACAACAAGGGTTTCTTTGTTGCTTTTAAATACTGTGGGTGTAGGTACCGAGGAAGATATATTTGCTTTTGGTTTTGTAGGCTTTTAAGGAAAAATGACTAGTGGGCCCAACTAGCGTCGAAGGCCCAATTTCCGGAACGAAACAAAACATAAAGTATAGACCTTTTTGGTACGGTATGACGTTAAAACAAGTGTGTTTTCACCCAGTAAATGTCATGTGATCAATGTACACTCTAAAAAATAAAGGTGCTTTGAATAACCCTTAAGGGTTGTTTAGCCGGATACAAATACGTCACCCCTGGAGGTGCTATGAAAAACCCTTAGAAGGGGTTTTTTGAAAAACCCGCATTTTGGGGTTTTCCCAAAAACCCCTGGCAAAGGTTTTCTAAAAAACCTCAAAGTTGAAACCTTTAAGGGTTTTTCCATAAAACCCCTTTGGGTTCTTCGTAAAACCTCAAAAGGTTTTTAGCTTGATACAAATCGTCACCCCTAGGGGTGCTTCAGAAAAACCCTGGTTTAAAACCTTGCAAGGTTTTTCCATACAACCCCTATGGGTTCTTTGTAAAACCTCAAAAGGTTTTTTAGCTTGATACAAATACGTCACCCCTAGGGGTGCTAAAGAAAAACCCCTGGTTTAAAACCTTTAAAGGTTTTTCCATGCAACCCATATTGGTTACTCGTAAAACATAAAAAGTTTTTTAGCTGGATACAAATACGACACCACCAGAGGTACTTGGAGCAACCTCTTTCTTTTAAAATCCTCTAAAGCTAAAAAGCAAGGTTACAAAAGTCCTCTTCAAAGTAAAAAGGGTTAGTGCGATCATAACTTCTGAGCAAATAGAAAAGGTCCGTGGTTAAATATATAAGTTTTTCATTAACTATCCAATCGAAAAGTACAAATTAGCTGTATATACACATATCTACTATACATTTTCATACTCCAAGTGCATACAAAGTTTCAACTTTGCTTGGTCTCAAAAGAATGTTAGTTTCTCTACGTTAAAAAGTCTATTTTGAAATCACCATAGGCCATGTTATATCAGGTTGTTGTAGTGAAAGCCAAAAGAATATCCTGGTTGATCCTATGGTCGTCGAAAGTTCCTGTATAGTCATAAAGAACCGTGTTGGTCATATCATTCGCTCAACGTAACTTGGCATCTGCTATCTGCAAACAAAAGATTGATAGAGTTAGAGATGTTCGTAAATTTCTGGAGTACGTTACGCTGCAACAGAGCCATAAGAAGGCAAAAAGTCCACAAACGGTCCTATAATCCGACCAAAAAGTCACAGAACAGGACCCATAAACCGGGCAATATACTGCAAACTAACCCATAATTCATGCAGACGACATGTATAGTCTCTCTACCCTCCAGGAGTAAGCCCCCTCACTCGACGAAATTCTTGACAAACTCTTCATTTTCGAAGGCAAGGAACCATTCGTGCATGTTGTTTACGTGTTTAAAAAATCATAAAATGGAGGAGGAAATAATATTTGAACTTACCGCAACAGTAAAAGAATATGCCAAGATGTGAATCTGCAAATTTCTTGGCTAGAACGATCTGTTTAAAAAGGAGATAGACCAGTGAGAGTAAGAGCAAACTCAACATTTGGCAAAAGAAAGAGAAGTGTTCTTATTACCTCTTTTGAAAATTGTTTAGTACGATTAAAATTTAAACTAATTTAACCATTTGCCTACAAGTAAAATAATATGTATTTTCAAACTCCAAACAAAATTAAAGCTTTTAACAGCAACGTTTGAGTTTGAATTGTGGCGCACAATATTTTACATGAGGTAAAATTGGATTTTATCAGGCCAAAGATACTCTTTATTATCACCATTAAGTCTTTCTTCTTATTTTCAATCTCTTATTATAATTTCTATGCTCTAACTTACTTGCTCTTTAAATAGTTAGCCACAGTTTGTTTTTACATTATTGCTCAGTTATATTATTGAAGTTTTGTTGAGGCCTGACGTTGTGCATCCTTGCTCTTCTTTGAGCACAAACGTAATTTGAAAGATAGAAATAAGAATAACTAAGACCTAACGATATTGAAAAATTGTTACTTGCACAAAGCAAGCATTAAAAAGTCGAAAGGAAATAAAAAGCAATTATACTTACCAAAAATACAAACATTTGTAGGAAAAACAGCACAAATACAGCAGCATCCTTGCAGTTGCAGACAAGAAATTTCTTTCGCAAGAAATTCGTTAAACTTTCAGGAGAACCAACGAATCAGAGAGCTTTCAGACCGGTCACGTGGTTTTCCAAGTCTTCATTCGCAGGAACATGGAATTTTGTTTACTTCTGAGTCAATTTTTTCTGAAAACTACCAATTTTCCTGTCGTTTTGAGTCCATGTGATAGAATTTCGAGATTTGTGCTGGATTTTATTATTTTGATGAATATTGAGCAGTGGTTTTTAAATTATGAACAATAAATAGATGCCCGAAAACCCCTTCGCTCCACCTCTGTCAGTGAATATTCTTCAGGGTTCTTAAATAAGCCTTCAAGAGTTTCTCTGTCTGCACTTCAAAACGAAGGACGAGTGACCGATAGCCATTAATTCTGCTTTTCCTCAAAGCAAAGACTCCAGCCAGTGAAAAAATGAAAAAAGAAATTATAATGCTTGGTTTCAGGGCCCCTTGGTATCAGGGCCCCTTGAAGACCATTTTTTTGCTTAAGGGCGAACCGTCGAATGAAATGAAATGCTCGCGCTACGACATTTTCATGTTCGCTGCTATAATCGTAGATGTTGTATCGCTTCAAAAAAAGTTTCTATTACGCTGCGTTATAATTTCTAGAATTAGCGAATAATTCTAGAAAATTTTTGCCAGGGCTTATCGAAAAACCCCCAACCGCTAAAAACCCTTCATTGGGCACTGAACCCCGGAAGGTTCTTTCCATGCACAGATAAAACCTCTGTGGGTTTTTTTACCTTTGAAAAACCCTAAGGTTTCTCAAACAACCCGTAAAAAATGCAAAATTTCTAAAAAACCTTCTAAGGTTTTTCAGAAAACCCAAAGCTCTGAACAACCCTAGGGTTCTTTGAACAACCCCTTGTAGCACCTTTATTTTTTAGAGTGTATTGGGAAAACCTCCCTAAGAAATAAAAAACCATGGCAGCCATTGAAATGCATGGGCTTCGTGAATATGTCTTAGAACAATGGTAACATTTCATCAAAAAGGTGAAATAATCCCAGTCTCTCTCCCTGTAAATTTCAGTGGTTGGTTCTGTATTGCGCCTTTGTTTCTTTGTCAAAAACTCGTACACTGCAGGTCTTGGTCATAAAATGCAGTCCCTTTCCCATTGAGGGATACATGCATATAGTGATTGATTGACTCTGGCTTTAGAGATGCTCTGCGTGATGTCTTCAAGTTGTTGTAGTGGGAAACTGCCCTCTCCGTCGCAATGCTGTGTGGAGTCAAAGCTAGAAATGATGCAAGGAATTTTTTAAGCAGACCACAGCTGGCTTCTGTCATTTTCTGAGCCTTAGAGAATGCAACGTACCAGTATCCTCTGCTTCTATGGTATCAATTTTGCTCAATCTTGTCAAAGATTTTCAGACATCAGATACAAATTCTTCAACCTTATTTGCTCCAAAGATCTGACTCACAAGATCTCTGCTGGCTGTTATCAATTGTGTTGTTGAATTTGCGCCCAGTATCTTCATCAAACTATTAATCGTTCCATCTTCTTCAATATTCATTCTCTCATCCAGGAAATTGATGGCAGGTTGGATAATTTCAATTCTGACTGCACTGTCTTCTCTGTCATCGAGGTTGCAAATCTGCGAGCCTAGCCAGTTCTCCTGGTCCTGGCACCCCCTTCCTCAATATCCTCTTCTGCAAGACCATTCAGGTATCTTTCTTCTTCTCCACCAGAAACAGGTATCTCTTTCAACACATTGAGATTGACAATTGCAGCATCTCTAGCTGTTAACACATCCAACAAAATGAGATCTGACTTCTGGAATATTTGTTGTAAATTCTTAAAGATTCTGCATAGATCATACATTACAGTGGTCAGCCATACCTGTAGAAAACAAATATTTGGAAATTATAAATTCATAAGGTTGCACGATAGCTTAACCCCCTTCTCTCTAAAAAGTAACATAATGTAAAACCAAGTGTATGATATGAACACAATTTTTTGCACGGTAGTAAGGAAATTGTCAATTTCTATTTTAGTTAGTTGATCATTAAAACCTACCTGTTGTGTTCCTTTCTTCCACTTTGTGAGAAATCCCTTTGCAAGAGCCTTTTCTGTTCTGTCACTTTTGATTGTTTCATCTGTCATTTTTGTCCAAAGTTTTCTTGCGGCATCTAGATTCCTCGGTACAGCTTTTAATAGATTGAGAGTGTGCGCTGCAAATCTGACTTCAAAGTGCTTTGGAAAAGTGAGAAATTTAGCATCTTCCTGAAATGAAGAGAGCAAGTTATGGATTAAAGCTTTTCAATATGAATAAATATCTAAAAAGACTGAAAATATAACTTCTTATTTTCCTTAAGCAACCATTAAGAGCATTCAGATCCAGATTTTTGCTAAAAAATAAGGAACTTGAGATCTGCCCAAAATCCTAAGTTGCTAATGAAAAAAATTGTGTATGAATTAGTACCTTGTGAAGCAGCTTTGTTCGGCGTGGAGATGTTCTAAAAATGTTGACATAGCAAGAATAGCGGACTTCCAAATTGAGAGTTCAGGAACCTCAGCTTGTACAGATTCAAGAGCTAAATCTGATCTATGACAAACACACCTTGCTGTTAAGATTTAAGTTTCCACAAACCAGCGTTCTTTCCAGTATTTGCATTCTCCCCATCAGTTGTTACTCCCACTATTTTTTCTGATTCAACTCCAACACCTTCCAAACAGGACATAAACGAGTCAAAGAGTCCATCTGCACCTTCTAATTCACTGCTTGAAATTCTTAGAAGAAATGAATTGACGCAAACTTCTTTGGCTGGAACGAATCTAGCTGTAATAAACTTTGTATCAACTTGCTGCTTATCTGCACTTCCATCAATTTGCACACACAGCATAGCAAAGAAAATCCTTTAACAACTCTGCAGTTTTTTTTATCTCTTGCTGACCAACGATGCCTCTCATTTCTGCATATGTTGTTGGGTCCCTGTAATGATATCCGGTGGGTGGTTGGCTGAAAGCAACAAATTCTGCATCCCATCCATCTGTTTCAAACACACGTAGCAAGCTGTTGCTCTGCTCAGTGGCCAGAGATCTCGATGACCAGCTTCTTGCACTCTAAGTGTTTCCACTCTACAATCATTGTACACATCCACGGCCATGCGTAAAAGAAATTCTAATGTCTGAGTTTTACATTTCTTCATGACCATTACCCAAGGATGGCTGGTAGGTGAATTATTCCATGCTTCATCCATCTGTTTTAATCTCAACCCTTCATTGTGAGCAGGGGAAAGCAAATGATCCAAAATCTATCTCAGCCTATCTTTCCCATCAACTCGAACTCCGCTTGCAACTGGTATTGATTGATTCAGACAGAATTTTTGAATGCCGTTGGTTTTTGTTTTTGTTGATGTCAGAGACAACCATGGCAACATCAGCAAACTCGATAATGAATAAAATAACCAGAAGCTTAAACATTTTTTAAGATAGCAAACGAAAGATGACAAGATATTTGCTATCGACTATATATTCGACTGCACTTTCCAGCAGTCATCATCAAATAACGGTTTTACAAATTCAACGGTTAAAGTTAAAATTTAAAATTTAATTATTTAATTGTTGTCATGGTAATTGATATATGACAACTCAAAGAAGAACCGGAAACAATAATGACGTAATGATAACAAATGTTTTAATTAAACAGTTTTAACGGAATGGATTTGTCTTGCGCATTCAACGACGGTTTCAGCTTCTTGATCTCCAATGCCTCTGATATTTTACGTTTATAGTAATTGCGATGATTTTTAGATAGCAACGTGAAATTGTTCAATTTTACTGTATCATGACCAGACTCAGTTGAGTGTTTAAAAACATGCGAATTGTTGTCTCTACCGCTATGATCTTTCATTCTTTCACTTAATCGTCTACCAACCTCTCCTACGTATGATTGAGTGCAATTTTCATTTGGACAATCTACTTTATATACAAGGTTGTGCTGATGTTCATAGTTAGTTTTATCTTTAATATTAAAATGAGAACTCAATTTTGTCCCTGTGAATATGACCTTTACCTTTTGGTTATCAATGTAGATTGATTTATTGTTCTTTTCAAAGACTTGATTATGTTTTCTCCTTCTTTACCTTTGTAAGGCAGTATAAGCATATTATTTTTAGTTTCAAGAACATTATTCGCATGATCTTCTACGGTATTGCTTGAAACCATTTCATCTCTGCGTGCCTGTTCAGACTCAACTTGCTCTTTTATTTGCGAAATCAGCCATTTTGGATATCCGTTAATATCTTTGAAAACCTTAAGTAAATGATTGAATTCTTCATTACGATACTCTACCGTGGAACATATATTGAACGCTCTATGGAAAAGGGTTTTAAGAGTGCTTCTCTTCCATGATATAGGCGCGAATGATTGCCAATGCAAATAAACATCATTATTTGTTGGTTTCCTATACACAGTCGTTCCTAAGATATCATTAGAACGGATCAGTAGAACATCGAGAAAAGAAATTTTGCAATTTTGTTCTTCTTCATGTGTGAACTTTATTTTCTGATGGAAACTATTTAATTGTGAGATCACAAATTGAATTGAATCACTTTGATCTTGTACTCAAAAGAATCTATGATAACCAAGAAATCAGTACCAATATAGGTAAGGAAGATTTGAAGAACTTGCTATTACTCTGTACAAAAAACGTTCATTTTACATACAATGATACGATATACAAACAGAATGATGGTGTAGCGATGGGTTCCCCTCTTTGACCAGTGCTAGCCGGCATATTCATGGTAGATTTAGAAAGATCTTTGATGCCTAATTTATCACAACACATGTTCCCGTGGAAACGATACGTCGATGACACCTTCACATTGATCAAAAGTGATTCAATTCAATTTGTGATCTCACAATTAAATAGTTTCCATCAGAAAATAAAGTTCACACATGAAGAAGAACAAAATTGCAAAATTTCTTTTCTCGATGTTCTACTGATCCGTTCTAATGATATCTTAGGAACGACTGTGTATAGGAAACCAACAAATAATGATGTTTATTTGCATTGGCAATCATTCGCGCCTATATCATGGAAGAGAAGCACTCTTAAAACCCTTTTCCATAGAGCGTTCAATATATGTTCCACGGTAGAGTATCGTAATGAAGAATTCAATCATTTACTTAAGGTTTTTAAAGATATTAACGGATATCCAAAATGGCTGATTTCGCAAATAAAAGAGCAAGTTGAGTCTGAACAGGCACGCAGAGATGAAATGGTTTCAAGCAATACCGTAGAAGATCATGCGAATAATGTTCTTGAAACTAAAAATAATATGCTTATACTGCCTTACAAAGGTAAAGAAGGAGAAAACATAATCAAGTCTTTGAAAAGAACAATAAATCAATCTACATTGGATAACCAAAAGGTAAAGGTCATATTCACAGGGACAAAATTGAGTTCTCATTTTAATATTAAAGATAAAACTAACTATGAACATCAGCACAACCTTGTATATAAAGTAGATTGTCCAAATGAAAATTGCACTCAATCATACGTAGGAGAGGTTGGTAGACGATTAAGTGAAAGAATGAAAGATCATAGCGGTAGAGACAACAATTCGCATGTTTTAAACACTCAACTGAGTCTGGTCATGATACAGTAAAATTGAACAATTTCACGTTGCTATCTAAAAATCATCGCAATTACTATAAACGTAAAATATCAGAGGCATTGGAGATCAAGAAGCTGAAACCGTCGTTGAATGCGCAAGACAAATCCATTCCGTTAAAACTGTTTAATTAAAACATTTGTTATCATTACGTCATTATTGTTTCCGGTTCTTCTTTGGAGTTGTCATATATCAAATACCATGACAACAATTAAATAACTAAATTTTAAATTCTTAACTTTAACCGTTGAATTTGTAAAACCGTTACTCTGATGATGACTGCTGGAAAGTGCAGTCGAATATATAGTCGATAGCAAATATCTTGTCATCTTTCGTTTGCTATCTTAAAAAATGTTTAAGCTTCTGGTTATTTTATTCATTATCAAGTTGTATGCCCGTTTGGATATATTATCAGCAAACTCATTTGTAACCCAAAAGGAGGCTGACGCTTACGTCGTTCATTTCACTGATGCTCATGTAATTGTTGGGGCTTGAGGCTTGAAGGGGTGAAGTAAAATGATGAAATACAGTGAACAAAAGGGCCCAAACCACTGGGCCAAAAACCGGAATTTCTCGTTCACTACTGGGCCGCAACGAGGGCCCACTGGGCCCATGTCCCACTAATTACAATGTTAAAAGATGCCCTGTTTGTAGCCGACATGATTTCTCCCTCTGTCAGGTTGTAAGATTGGGTAGCGGAAATTTTGCCTTCATTGAATTGATCTGAGTCTGCCCACACTGTCTTGTGAATCTCAACAGACGCAGACTGAGTCATCTGACTAAAATTGTTTATTTTGTCGTTTAATTTGTTCGAAAGAGATTTATATTTTTCTGATTATTCTTTTATGTTGCCATGAATCAAAAGAACGTCCAGCTAAACCGATGAGATTTGGGATTGTGAAAAACGCTGCCCGGTTTTTTCGCATTTTATTAAATCATTATATTCAGATACAAAATTATTGTATTTTAGCTTTTGTTTTCCTTGATTTGATTGTGCTTTGTTAATTTTTGTTGCTAATTCTTTCGGCTTTTTGGAAAGGTCTTGTTAATTCTATATGTAGTTTTATCGTTTTCCTGAATTTTTAATTGAAGGACCAAGATCGTCTCCTATTGGGTTATTTTAATTTTCAAGAATTTTTAATTTCATTTTCTTTTGCGGCAATAGTGGAAAGTAAGGAATCAACAGTTTTCTGTAAGTTTTCGTGGGCATTTTTATTTAGATTGCATTGCGAGGAGTCTGACATAATAGAAGACGAATTAATGATGAAAAGTATAACCAGAAGCTTAAACATATTTAGGAAACAAACGAAAGATGACGAATGTTTGTTATTAATTAACTATATTCGACTGTACTGTCCAACAGTCATCATCAGAGTAACGATTTACTATAACCGCTAAACATAGAATTCAAAATTGTTAACTAAATGACGTCAATAATCGCATTAATTGAACTAAATAATAAATAATCTTTAATAGCAATCCCGATATTTTTGTCATGAAGCAAGATAAAGAACGTGGTGTCGTGATTTTAGATAAGACCAAATACATAGACGAGTGTTTATTATTACTGAATAGTAGTCAATTCGAGAAATACCTAAAAGATCCAACAGCAACAATAGAAAGAAAAATGCAAAATGCGTTAAAAAAATGTAAAATGGTCTTGCAAATGTCGAATTTAAGAAGTTATACCCCACTTGATGCGCACCAGGAAAGTTTTATGGAGCAGCCAAAATTCATGAATTAAAAGGAGACACGGTAGAAAAGCTCCCCATCCGACCGATCATTTGAAATATAGGAACCGCATCCTATAATATAGCGAAGCATTTAGCGAAACTTCTATCACCATTAAATACCTCCGAATACTCTGTTAGTTCGATAAGTGATTTTATCAAATACGCCAAGACAATAAAGATACCTCAAAACTACAAATTAGTATCGTTTGATGTGACGTCGCTATTAATACTTGATTATTCTATAGATCTTGTCCTCAAAAGGATATAAAATAAGCAAGAAATTAAAACTGTCATCACTAAGGAAGACACGAAGAACCTTTCATTATTATGCACAAAAAATGTAAATTTTACATATAACGATATACTATACAAACAGAATGGTGGCATGGCGATGGGTTCCCCGCTTAGGCCAGTGCTTGCTGGAATTTTTATTGTAGAATTGGCACGATCCATGATGCCCCTTTTATCAGAATATATGATACCTTGGAAACGGTACGTCGATGACACATTTTACAGTAATTTAAAAGACTCATTTTGTTACATCCCAGCTAAATAGCTTCCATAGTAAGATTAAATTCACACACGAAGAAGAACAAAATGGCAAAATTTCTTTCTTAGATATTCAGGTCATCCGTTCGAATGACAAGATCCAGACCACTGTTTATAGAAAACCAACAAGCAATGATGTTTATTCACATTGGCAATCATTTACTCCATTCACATGGAAAAGAGGTACTCTCAAACCCTCCTTCATAGAGCATACAAAATATGTTCCACCATAGAGTACCGTATACGGTAATAAAGAGATTGACCACTTAAGTAGGGTTTTTAGCGAAATAAACGGGTACTCCAAATGGCAAATTTCTCAAGTTAAACATCAAGTTGAGAAAGAACAAACACAAGAGCTTGTAATTGCTAAAAATAATATTGAGAGAGAAGATAATAATAACAATGAGAATATCATCAATGAATCGAATTAAAGCATGCTTATTTCGCCATATAAAGGCAAAGAAGGGGAGAATGTAATCCAGTCATTGGGAAGAACAATACTAAAATCAATTTATAGTTGTATTCACAGGGACAAAATTGGAGTCATGTCTAAATATCAAAGATAAATCTAACATATAACATCAGCATAACCTTGTCTATAAAGTAGAATGCCCAAATTAAGATTACACTGCATCATATGTCGGAGAGGTGGTTAGACGTTTAGGAGAAAGAGTTAAAGACCACAGTAGTAGAGATAGCAATTCCCATGTTCTAAAACATGCAACAGATGTTGGTCATGATACGGTTGAGTTGGTAGACTGTAAAACGTTATCGAAAAATCATGGTAAGTAATATAAAAGAAAAATATCAGAGGCCTTGGAAATAAGGAAATTGAAGCCATCCTTAAATATGCAAGGTAAATCCTTACCACTGAAACTGTTAAATTAATGCCATTATTGACGTCATTTGGTTTCCGATTTTCACTTTTGTTTTAAAAATCCAATTAAATCTCTATGACCACCATTGTATAATTTTGAATCCTATGTTAAACCGTTAGTAAACCGTTACTCTAATGATGACTGTTGGAAAGTAGAGTCGAATATATAGTTAGTAACAAACATTTGTCATCTTTCGTTTGTTTCCTAAATATGTTTAAGCTTCTGGTTAAACTTTTCATCATTAAGTTGTATGCCCGATTGGATATATTTTCATAAGATGAATTGCTTTCTTCAGACCAAATGATATCAATTTTTTTGTTAAGTTCTGTACCTGTTTCGGCAATTTGATTTTCAGCCTTGGTTATAGTGCTTGTCGCCTTCTCTGATTCATCTCTTATCAATCTTACAAATTCGTTTATTTTATCCCCTAGTTATGCTTTTCCTTCTACTATATCTGCTATATTTTGTGTTTCAAAAATTTTCCATTTATAGAAGTAAACACCAATGATTGTTCGCCTCGAATAGATGGTAATTTTCAGGGTTGGTTAATCAAAGATTGAATACAATCGTCTATTTCAATCATCCTCAAGGTTGCGTTCAACAAGAAAACCATCAATAAGTTGAAGAATGAAAGTAACATTTATTAAAGATTTCTAACCACGCAGGAATTTCGGCCTTGTTTACTGAAAGTGTAACACAAGTAAACTCACTCCGTATATAACCAATTTCCTGCTTTCTCGTTATAGTTTCGATCAATTCCGGATTAATTACCTAATAGACCAGACTTGCTTGCAGATGTCAGAAAGAAATATCCACTGGTATCTACAAAAAATCTCTTCAAAACATCTTTAAGTCGGAGCTTCAAAAAACATGTCTTAGCCTTCAACACATTTATCCTTCCCTCCTTGCTTATTTCTAAATATTCTTATCCTTTTCCTCTTGTCCCTCCCCGCTCCAGCCCTCTGCATCAAACGTACGAAAACCAATGACTGGGCGTTCTGCCTCCCGCACCTCGCGCTTTCTTCCCACACCTACTTGAACATTCCTGACCGTCCTACACACACGTTGCAATTGAGAGGGCTGCCGCTTTATATCAAGCATCGATTTTTTTTGTCACGTTAATGTATTTTGGGATTTGTTTGCTAGTGACGTTGTTTTTTTCTACCGTTGACTTGGCTGTGTAATACCTTATGTTCATGTAGATTCCTTCTTTCGTAGTGAAAAGATTAATTTTGTTGACATTCTAATTTTACCTCCTTGCCCATTTAGTCAGCTCCGACGGAAGGAGAATCGCGGTAGCTAATCCGGTGGTGGAAATCGATGGGGATGAAATGACAAGAATAATCTGGGCAAAAATCAAGGAAAAGGTACATTATTTTTTTTCAATTTTGCCTGTATGTAGTGATACACATCGTTGATTAAAACATGGACTTCTGCGCAGTGATTTGTGGCCACTCATTATGATTGCTGCATTTTGGCCACCATTTTGCCCTCGAGTCTTCACCGAAAATAGAGGTAGAAGGAAAAATGTAGAAATGAACAAAAGAGCGGAAAAAATTAAGCTTATATGTCGCATTCTTTTCGGCATCTTCTGAAAATGGTAGAGTCGGTAGGAGCTGAAATCGTATTCTTTTGAACCCATTCTACCAAAACAGTAGATTTCGCAGGCTCTTCGAAGCAATTTCTTACAAAAATCCATTCTTTCGCCAATTCTGTTTTCGGTAGTCTTCCGAGAGATTCTGATGTATTCTTTTAGGCGACTCCAAAAATGGTAGAGTTCCGAGAAATTTGAAATTGAAGCTGGAAATTGAAGCTGGTAGATTTCGCAAGGATCCCCGCTTTCGATTATTCTTGTGATAGAAACGTTGATATGATACTATAGAAGTTCCCTGACAACAACAACCATTTTTTTGTTGGAGATGTTAACCAATGTGCAGAAGCGTGGCTAAATTTTTGGCGTGCTAAAAAACTCCTCTTAGTTACAGACTTACCCTAAGGACATGTTTCCAAATCGTTAAAGGAAACTAATGAATTTGAAGCCTCTAAAACTTAACCAACTGACTATAAAACCGATAAATTAAAGGGAGTTTTATAACTACCTTGGAATTGACGAAAATGTTACATACAACGGGGCAATTAACAAAAATAGTATAAAAAGAATGCATCAACCGAGCGAAAAAGATATGGTCTTCTTAATTATCAGACTTAAACAAACTAGAAGCACACAACAGTTTTGCTGTAACACGAACTATTGGCATAATCGATTGGACTATCCAGGAGATCGATCAGCTGGATATAAAAGCAAGAAAAACATTAACTGTGATAAATAGTTTCCACCCAAACAGTGACGTAGACCTCTTGTATGTGGGCAGGTCAAATGGAGGGAGAGGCATTAAACAAATAAAGACCTTGTATGAGAGTAGAACTATTGCGATACGACAACACCTACTTGGAAGCAGAAACAGAAACGAATCGCTGAAATTTGTCGCCGATGTTGAAAACAACATGATAATGAGAGTCAGCCAATAGATTATACAGGCATACGATATAATTGATGTTGTTTCCTCGAAGCCTAGAGCTATCAGTAAAGATATAGCGTAGCCAGAAATAAAGAACTTGAGCAAAGATATGCCAACAAGAAATTGCGTGGATATTTCCGTAAGAAAATGATGAACAATGAAAATATAGGCAAATCAGAGCAGATCAAGAACATAGGGAAAAACAGTAACATCACACTTTGAAGGCTATTTAGCAGCAATTCGTGACCAAGAGATCCCAACAAAATTCCTGCTGCATAAAAGACGCCAACACAGAATAACAAGTGTCGACTTTGTAAAAATCAAGTCGAGGATGTGAACCACATAATCTCTTCATGCCCACTAATGTCTGGAAGATACTATCTTCCACTACGCCATTATGCAGTTGCTAAATTCCTACTCAATACAATAATAAAGAAGAATCATCGTCACGAAAGAATTTAATCGAAATTTAAGCAGTTAACCTGAATACGTAATAAAATTAGACCAAACGGAATACTGCACTCTAAAAAATAAAGGTGCTTTGAATAACCCTTAAGGGTTGTTTAGCCGGATACAAATACGTCACCCCTGGAGGTGCTATGAAAAACCCTTCGGAAGGGTTTTTTGAAAAACCTGCATTTTGGGGTTTTTTGAAAAACCCCTGGCAAAGGTTTTCTAAAAAACCCCAAAGTTGAAACCTTTAAAGGTTTTTCCATGAAACCCCTATGGGTTTTTCGTAAAACCTCAAAGGGTTTTTTAGCTTGATACAAATACGTCACCCCTAGGGGTGCTTCAGAAAAACCCCTGGTTTAAAACCTTGCAAGGTTTTTCCATACAACCCCTATGGGTTCTTTGTAAAATCTCAAAAGGTTTTTTAGCTTGATACAAATACGTCACCCCTAGGGGTGCTAATGAAAAACCCCTGGTTTTAAACCTTTCAAGGTTTTTTCATACAGCCCATATTGGTTACTCGTAAAACCTCAAAAAGTTTTTTAGCTGGATACAAATACGACACCACTAGAGGTACTTGGAGCAACTTCTTTCTTTTAAAATCCTCTAAAGCTAAAAAGCAAGGTTACAAAAGTCCTCTTCAAAGTAAAAAAGGGTTAGCGCGATCATAACTTCTGAGCAAATAGAAAAGGTCCGTGGTTAAATATATAAGTTTTTCATTAACTATCCAATCGAAAAGTACAAATTAGCTGTGTATACACATATCTACTATACATTTTCATACTCCAAGTGCATACAAAGTTTCAACTTTGCTTGGTCTGAAAAGAATGTTAGTTTCTCTACGTTAAAAAGTCTATTTTGAAATCACCATAGGCCATGTTATATCAGGTTGTTGTAGTGAAAGCCAAAAGAATATCCTGGTTGATCCTGGTCGTCGAAAGTTCCTGTATAGCCATAAAGAACCGTATTGGTCATATCATTCGCTCAACGTAATTTGGCATCTGCAATCTGCAAGCAAAAGATTGATAGTTAAGATAGTAGATGTTCGTAAATTTCTGGATTACGTTACGCTGCAACAGACCCATAAGAAGGGCAAGAAGTCCACAAACCCTCCTATAATCCGACCAAAAATTCACAGAACAGGACCCATAAACCGGGCAATATACTGCAAACTAACCCATAATTCATGCAGACGACATGTATAGTCTCTCTACCCTCCAGGAGTTAGTCCCCTCATTCGACGAAATTCTTGACAAACTCTTCATTTTCGAAGGCAAGGAACGATTCGTGCATGTTGTTTACGTATTTAAAAAATCATAAAATGGAGGAGGAAAATAATATTTGAACTTACCGCAAAAGTAAAAGAATATGCCAAGATGTGAGTCTGCTAATTTCTTGGTTAGAACGATCTGTTGAGAAAAGAGATAGACCAGTGAGAGTAAGAGCAAACTCAACATTTGGCAAAAGAAAGAGAAGTTTTCTTATTACCGCTTTTGAAAATTGTTTAGTACGATTAAAATTTAAACTAGTTTAACCATTTGCCTGCAAGTAAAATAATATGGATTTTCAAACACCAAACAAAATTAAAGTTTTAATTTTCACAGCAACGTTTTAGTTTGAATTGTGGCGCGCAATATTTTACATGAGGAAAAAATTGGATTTTATCAGGCCAAAGTACTCTTTATTATCACCATTAAGTCTTTCTTCTTATTTTCAATCTCTTAATATAATTTCTATGCTCTAACTTACTTTCTCTTTAGATAGATAGCCACAGTTTGTTTTTACATTATTGCTCAGTTATATTATTGAAGTTTTGTTGAGGCCTAACGTTGTGCATCCTTGCTGTTCTTTGAGCACAAACGTAATTTGAAAGATAGAAATAAGAATAGCTAAGACCTAACGATGTTGAGAAAATTGTTACTTGTACCAAGCAAACATTAAAAAAACCGAAAGTGAAATAGAAAAGCAATTATACTTACCAAAAATACAAACATTTGTAGGAAAAACAGCACAAATACAGCAGCATCCTTGCAGTTGCAGACAAGAAATTTCTTTCGCAAGAAATTCGTTAAACTTTCCAAGGAGAACCAACGAATCAGAGAGCTTTCAGACCGGTCACATGGTTTTTCCAAGTCTTCATTCGCGGGAACATGGAATTTTGTTTACTTCTGGGTCAATTTTTTTTCTGAAAACTAATAATTTTCCTGTCGTTTTTGAGTCCCTCTGAAGAATTTCGAGATTTTTGCTGGATTTCATTATTTTTGATGAATATTGAGAAGTGGTTTTTTTAATTATGAACAATAAATAGATACCCGAAAAACCCCTTCGCTCCACCTCTGTCAGTGAATATTCTTCAGGGGTTCTTAAATAAGCCTTTAAGGGTTTCTCTGTCTGCACTTCAAAAGGAAGGACGAGTGACCGATAGCCATTATTTCTGCTTTTCCTCAAAACAAAGACTCCAGCCAGTGAAAAAATGAAATAAGAAATGATAATGCCTTCAGGGCCCCTTGGTATCAGGGCCCCTTGAAAACCAGTTTTTTGCTTAAGGGTGAACCGTCGAATGAAATGAAATGCTCGCGCTACGACATTTTCATGTTCGCTGCTATAATCGTAGATGTTGTATCGCTTCAAAAAAAGTTTCTATTACGCTGCGCTTTAAGTTCTAGAATTAGCGGATAATTGTAGAAAATTTTTGCCAGGGTTTATCGAAAAACCCCCAACCGCTAAAAAACCCTTCATTGGGCACTGAACCCCGGAGGGTTCTTTCCATGTACAGATAAAACCTGTATGGGTTTTTTTACCTTTGAAAAACCCTAAGGTTTCTCAAACAACCCGTAAAAAGTGCAAAATTTCTAAAAAACCTTCTAAGGTTTTTCAGAAAACCCAAAGCTCTGAACAACCCTAGGGTTTTTTGAACAACCCCTTGTAGCACCTTTATTTTTTAGAGTGTGGTGGATCGTACCGATGAAGACGGCGACTAAACTAACCAACAACAAGCCCGACATTTTTGTATGGGATAAAGAGAATAAAATTTGCAAAATTCTAGAGTTTAGCTGCCCCAGTGACACAAAATATTATAAGTAAAACAACGGAAAAAGAACACATTGTCCGCTTATCAGAAATCTTGAAATCATGTATCCGACGCATAAATTTGAAATGATCCAAATAATAGTATTAGTACTTGGGTACGTTGGCAAGAGTTTGACAACCTATATATGACAACTGGGCTTTTAAAAGAAAGAATCAGCAAACATAATTCGAAAAATGCAAAATATTTCGACAGCTGGAACTGTTAAAATTTGCAAAACGTCTTTTTAATTTCAAAGATAATTCATGTTTTTAATATTTTTACCAAAATTCCTGAATAAGGCTAAACTAATCACCCCATACAACGTGTGTGCAGTAGTGTGGGGGGTGTGCAGTAGTGTGGGGGATTTTCAGTAGTGTGGAGGGATATCATGAGTTGCACGGGGAGGCATCTCTGATTAGTGTGGGGGTGTTCAGTAGTGTGGAGGGATATCTCTGAGTCGCGTGGGGGATGTTCAGTAGTGTGGAGGGATAGAGACAGGGAGGGCGAGCAGTGATGGTGGTTGCATCTAATATGGATGAAAATCAAAACGAAATTGACCATGAAATAGCAGCATATGATAAACAGTGGGAGACTAAAGTGTGTTATGAGTCTTGGCGCAAAATCTTTGATAATTGCTAAAAATAAAGAACTAAGAAACGTTGAAGGACAAATATCTATTGAAGCTAACTAGGGTGAAATGAGAGATAGGCCGGAGAAGAAAACTCAAGATCCACGACCGAAGCAAGCTCAAGAAAAACAAAATGGAAACATCAAGCGATGAAATGAATCATATAAAAGAAAAAGAGTCAAATCAAGATTTGATGCGGAGCTCAATCAAAAGTCTTACAGACTCTTTGACAAGAACGAACGAGCTGTTGCAAAAGGAAAGGGACTATTCCCGAAAATTGGAAAAAGAGATATCGGATCTCAAAATGAGTTTACTTAGACAAGAAATGGTGAATGTAATATCCAGAAATAATGAGGATCCCCAATGGACCGAGAACGACGCCGATTTCAGAGCAAATGCAAATCATAGCCCAGGTCGCCTGGCAACAAGTGTCGAAGTCCTTGACGATTCGGACAATTCCAGCTCGAATTCTTCAGCTGAAGAAGACATGGATGATTGGACAACACAACGCACGAGATAAAGACAAACTCAAAGAAAAGAAGCTCCTAAGTGGAACGTCGAAACAAGCAACCGAACAAAAAAAATGAATGCGAAGCTCTAACAACAAATACAAGAACAGAGGCATCCATGCACAAGAATCAAGCAAAGAATTCAACCAGAAAAAATAAAAGCTGAATCAAAAAAAGCGAATGAAAAAGCAACTTAAAGTAACAAGGAAAATAAATGCATGGCGAATTCCGAAGAAATGCCAAAAAACAGTAGAAACACGCATGCTTAAGAACTATAATAAGGAGGAATTTTGTCTGCATTGCGTTCTGTAAATTTTGCCACCAAATTTTCTGAGTTATCAGATGATCCAAATAAGATGGCAGCAACTTTCCGTGAAACATTTGAATCATTGCTAAATTTTCACGCACTTTTAAGAAAGTGCAAGGTTCGAGCGAAGTATGCCCCTTGGATAAACCCTTCAATAAAGGAACTTATGCGTAAGCGAGATCATAACAAAAAAACTAGCTACAAAGAATTCAGCGCTGTGGCCAAAATACAAAAAGCTCCGCAATCTTACAACATTTCATATACGCGAAGCTGTGAAAAATTACTATTCTCAGAAATTCTCGGAGAACCAAAGCAACCCATCAAAAATGTGGAAAACCATAAATACGGTTCTTGGTAAAATATCTAAAACCACTTCGGTTGCCTTGGTCGAATTCGAAAATGAGCAGATTACAGATAAAAAAGAAATCGCGTCTGCTTTTAACAAACATTTCACTAATGTAGGCTCTCACTAGCTGGTAAAATTAAGGGTAAAATCAATGATGACCCAACCCAGTTTATCACCAAAATGAAGGAGATGCTAAATTTAAGTTTAAGCCTGTCACCGGCACTATATAATTACTGCACTCAAAGGGTTGAAAGACACTAAGTCACCAGGACTTGATTATGTTCCACCAAAGATACTAAAAGATGCTGCGAAACAAATCTGCAACCCCTTGAAAATATTTTTAACGAGTCGCTGAGGCGGAACTCGGACCTAAATAACTATAGGCCAATTTCTGTTCTGTCAGCTGTTTCTAGAATATTTGAAAAAGTTGCAAGAGATCAACTGTTTGAATTTCTGACAGCTAACGATTTTCTATCCAAAAATCAATTTGCATACACACCCTGGAGCAAACACATAGGGAAAAATTTACAGAAGCTTATGCTAAAAGTATATAAGTGTACTACTGCTGGAAACCCCTCCTTTCTGTGGGAGTTCTTCAATAAGAAAATTCTTCCATATACATTAAGAACAAACAACCTTCTCCAACTTCCAAAAACAAGGACAAATAAATATGAAAACAACTCTCTTTCATTTCGGGGTAGCATTGTCTGGAATAAACTTTCAGACAAATTTAAAGCTGCTAAAAGTAACAATGAATTCAAAATCAAAATAAAAAGTTTGAAAGGATTCGGATGTAACTGCCGCATATGTATTTAAATAGATAACTAGACAAAATTGTTAGTAGGTTAGAGTAAAGTTGGCCTTTATTAGCATTTGCTATTTGATTGTATTATATCGCAAACTCCATTCAACAAATAAATTCTTGTTATAGCAACATCGACCAAAAGAATGTCAACATCAGTCTTTTCCTTGACCTAAGAAAGGCATTTGACGGCCTGAATAAGGGCCTGAATAGAAAAAAAACAGCTGGTTACTTGTGGCATACCTCAAGGGTCATGTTTACGGCCACTTCTATTTATATTGTATACCAACGATTTCGAGAAGTCCCTTAAACAGTTCGCACCCAATATGTGTGCTGATCATGCAAGTATTTCTTTAGGTGGGGGAGACGCATACCAACTTTTGACAGACTTGAGAAATGAGTTGCAATATTTTACGGATTGGCTAAGACAAAACAAGTTAAGCCTCAACGTAACGAAATGCGAATATATGTTCTTAGGAAACAGCAAGCAACTAGGTAAGATCACTGAGGTTGGCGATCTTAAGATTGGAGAAGAGGAAATCAAGCGAGTTAGGAAAACGAAATATCTAGGTCTAACAATTGATGAAGTCAACAGTATAAGATAGTGAAAGGAAAACTGAAGGGTGGCCTTCATTCCATTAGAAAACTAAGATAAATGCTTCCCCAATCAAAATTATTTCAGGTATATCGGGCATTGGTAGAGAGTCACCTTTGATATGGCAATATATTATGGGGTCACCTATCAGAAACTAAGCTCCACAATTTGCAGAAACTACAAGATAGAGCCATTAGCCTTATCAAGTCTGCACCCATAAAGGACACAATACCATCTGCAACATTGTGTCAAAGAATTAATTAAGTTTGACCAGGCAGTTATGGCGTGCAAAATTCAAAAGAAACAGTGTCCTGAAATCCTTAAGCAGGAATTCAAAAATAGGTCTCAGTTTTTAACATACGAAACACGAAGACAG
Source organism: Chrysaora quinquecirrha (assembly GCA_014526335.1). NCBI lineage: Eukaryota > Metazoa > Cnidaria > Scyphozoa > Semaeostomeae > Pelagiidae > Chrysaora > Chrysaora quinquecirrha. Next base: position 8,587,418 of record JACTAT010000010.1, read on the forward strand.
AACGACCTGCAAGTGCCAGGACCTAGGATAGAAATGACGCGAAAAAGCTTCTCCTACATAGGTGCTTTAAGAAACCATCTCTTGGGCCAATAAAAAATAGGGCAAAATGAAAAATCACAAGCCCTACTTTAACATGACCTCCAGGTAGAACAGCAATATAGGTTTTAAGATATTTTTATAATTTGTTTAGATTATTGTAAATTAGATATATATATATATATATATATATTTATTTTCCTTCATATTTATTATCTGATGGAGTATCATGTATAAATAAAATTAAATGAAAAATGAATGAATGAATGAATGAATGAAATGAAATGATACGATACCATGAGTAGCGCGGAGGGATATCATGATGCTTTCGGGGAGGCATCATCAGTAGTGTGGGGGATGTTCAGTAGTGCGGGGGGATACCTTGAGTACCGTGGAGGGATATCACGAGTTGCATAGGGAGGCATCTCTGAGTAGTGTGGGGATGTTCAGTGGTGTGGGGGATTATCTCTGAGTAGCGCGGGGGGATGTCCAATAGTGCGGAGGGATACCATGAGTAGCGCGGAGGGATATCATGATACTTTCGGGGAGGCATCATCAGTAGATTGGGGAATGTTCAGTAGTGCGGGGGGATACCATGAGTACCGTGGAGGGATATCATGAGTTTGAGGGGAGGCATCTCTGAGTAGTGTGGGGATGTTCAGTAGTGTGGGATTATCTCTGAGTAGCGCGGGGATGTTCAGTAGTGTGGAGGGATACCATGAGTAGCACGGGGAGGCATCTCTGAGTAGTGTGGGGGGTGTTCAGTAGTGTGGAGGGATATCTCTAAGTAGCATGGGGGATGTTCAGTAGTGTGGAGGGATACCATAGTAGCGCGGAGGGATATCATGATGCTTTCGGGAAGGCATTATCAGTAGTGTGGGGGATGTTCAGTAGTGCGGGGGATAACACGAGTACCGTGGAGGGATATCATGAGTTGCATGGGGAGGCATCTCTGAGTAGTGTGGGGGATGTTCAGTAGTGTGGGGGATTATCTCTGAGTAGCGCGGGGATGTTCAGTAGTGCGGAGGGATACCATGAGTAGCGCGGGGGGATATCTTTGAGTAGTGTGGGCTCGATTTTTATCAAGTAACCAAACGAGGCTGAAATTTCAAACCTTTCAATTTGCGTACGGTTCCTCCTATGTGATGATCGCTCAGACCATATTCTATCACGTTTTTTTTTGGAATATGTTGGGAACAGTTAGAGGGGATAACGTCGATCAAGGTGTTGGAGTTTTTTGTCATCATCGTGAGGCTTTTTACATTTTAAACAAAGCCTTCACTTCTTTATAAAATCGCGATTCATCCTTCCTAATAATAGCGACCCTTTCTCCTCCCCATTGATTATCAAGTATGTTTCGAATTTTTCTTTGACATATCTTGGAAGGTAGAGTGGTTAGTCTGTAGGTCTATAAATGTCTGTTGATTTACTGATAGAAAGTTTTCGCTGACAGCAACAATACAAATTTTATCGCGTTCAAATATAGATAAAATGTTGGGCTTGGGCTTATTCCGTAGAAAGTTTTGTATTTCCCAAATCATAAGCCCAAATACTTATCGTTGATATACGAGAACGAGGCCAGAAGCTCATGCCCATCTGCCAAATCCTTTGTAAATGGCGTATCAACAGACATGGATCTCTTTTGCAATTTGATTTGAGAGAGTTCTTGAAGATCTCTTTTTATGCTGGCGTTAATTCTGTGATGATTATGGAGCCATGACTCCCCAAACTCTTGACGTTGCAGCATTTCTATAGATGAAGATATTGATAAATTCTTCTTATTGTTGTCATTTTTGTCTTTCATTGCGCCCAGTCTGTCGTCATTTCCTATTTCGAAAAAGTCCAAAATTCGAACGCAATATCGTCGATTTTGTTTTGTGCGCTACCTCTATTGTCAACCTTTCGTCTCTCTGTGCTTGGTATTGAGTTTCTTTTCCACCTGATGGTGCCTCCTTTTGACATTTGAAAACAACAAAGCCATTGAGGCATTTGAACTTCTGCGCTTTGCGTCATCTTTGCCCTGCCACTACATGAATAGATCCACGTTTTATCGCCACCAGCAACCTCTTCAACATTTTCAGGATTACTATCAAACTTGGCCTTGGGATCTAAAGTATCCATTCGAAGTCGATGGCATCTTTTTTCCCAGTACTGACAAGCCAATAAAGCATAGCATGAAAAGGGTCATGTGCAGGGGCTCTTACCATTTTTTGTAGAATGCAGTACCGTAAATCCTCGAATTAGCCCCCCTTGGGGTTTAATTATTTTTTCAATATTGTGGTAACGGTTTATTCAAAGGGGGCTTAAACGAATAGGGGGCTTATGAAATTAATCATAAAATCATGATTTATCATAGACTAAAAGAATGCATTTTTTGCCATAACTCGATATAGTGCCAATATTGACTCTAAAGGCTAACATCAATATGTCAGGGGTGGGGGCTTATTCGAGGGAGGGGCTTCTTACCAATTTATCGCACTGGGTGAGGATCATTCGAGGAGGGGCTTATTCGGGGGGGGGGGTGGCTAATTCGAGGATTTAAGGTAGTGAAGATTATGTCTAGTAATTGTAATGGAATGTTTATACTAACACAAAGACTATTTATGAATTTTATAATGAAGAGGCAGACAATGAAGAACTTAGAATTAATGTTATCCATAAATGTGATCCATAAATGTCTGAATCAATTTTGAATCGACATAAACATAAATTTTATTTTAGCGACATAAACATCGTCGACTTGCACAGTAATGCAAATTATATTAACGACTAGTCCATATTGAAAAAACTGAACTTTTGGAACCCGTCACAGGTTCATCATCAGCAAAAGTAAAACAGAAGTTAAGCAAAATTTATACTAATTTACGGCATCGTCTAGGGAAGAACAACGTAAAAATTGAAAGGAAGCCGGAGAACTAAGTAGAAGGAATGATAAAGGGCAGAAGTCGAAAGGGCGATATTGGAAAAGCACGCCGCGAAAAAGAATAAAAGAGAAAAGATGAAAATTAAAATAATTCTAAGGGGATTGAAGAGTGTTTGGAATTAAGTTTTGGGCGATCGTGCAGGATAAGGAGACTTTTATGGATAAGGAGATCAAAAGAGTTACCAGCTTTATTGAGAATAGAGAAATCATCAGGAGACGCAGAATGGCCTGTTTTGTAGATATGGTCAAGGATAGCTGAAAGATTAACGTGGATGTTTACTCCATGTTTATTAACACCCAAATGCTCTCTGCATCGTATGTCAAGGTGGCGGGAAGTTTTCCGGTAGTACGAGGCATTGCAGCTAAGAGACCTAAATTTGTAAACGATGTTTGAGCACATTCGGGGGAGGGGATTTTGTCTTTAAGAAGAAAGAGAGAAGATATACGTCGAAGGGAAGTGAAGATAATGCTGAGCTTGATTTGGGGGTAGCATTGTTAAAAAAGGTGGACTCATATATAATGAATGTGTAGACTATAAGAACCAAGAAAGGGACGACAGATTGTAAGCTTGGTCTAGACGTTAATATTATTTACTTTTCTGTGTAAGTCGATAATGTTTATGTCCAAAAGACCGTAGTAAAAGCAAACTTGTCAGAAATTTGACATAAAAACGACATTTTGTAGTTTCCAAGACATGTTTCGATCATCCTGTGATCATCATCACCTTGTCAGTTTCTTTTTCTTTTTCTTATAAGATAGGTTTAACTCGCACGCTAGTAGACAGGACTTGCAAAGTTAGCAGCACTTGGGTAGGTTTTAATGACGACATTAAGAAACTCACTTTGGTTTTACGTAAAATTGTTTTCCTTCTAATATAATTATTGACGGGGTTATTCGACAGTACTTAGGAAGGGTTCATTGATCTACCACCACTCGCTCCTAGTCTTCCTTGAGTAAGCTGTTCTGTAAAACGAGTTATACACTCACCACCTTTGAATTCGGGAAGGGACAGCGGAGGAAGACGTAGCGAGGCTTGCGAGGAATCTCTTGAAGTTGAGAGGTTTGATACGAGGTTTGATAGTTGTTCGATCTTTTCTTGAGTTCTGTTTGCCAGCTCTTTGGTAGAGGTGTGTTGATCGCGAATGGCACCAGCGAGGCCATTGATTAGACCAAGAAGCTCTTTAGTAGAAGCCATTGATGCAAAGAAACCGGATTCTACACCACTTTTTGTAATGGTCTTTCGAAGACCACTACTTATTTATTAAGAAACACTTGAGAGAGACGAACTGTCTTGTGCGTACACATTATAATAACAATTCATAACACTAGCAACTAAGAACAAGAACTCCTAAATTACATAGATTACATGATTTATATACTAAGCATTACAATGAGAAGTATCAAGGTTGTATGGATGCGAGGTTGTGGCTTATCCTGTTACACTTCCAACCCGGGCGGGAAACTCAGTTGGTGATTTTACTAGTTTTTACAAGTTGCCATTTATCGGTTCTTTCTCAAGGGGAGCACAAAATAAGATCAAACAATTTACTAAGAAATATTCTAATGATTGAGATATCAAATTTGTGTTATTCATTCTACCTTTGTATTTAACCTCAACTGGCTCAAAATTGCTTTAATTTGTCATTGGTTTTATAGCTTTGTGCTTAGACCTATAAATTCTTTGAATAAATTTTGTAAAATTTAAACTAATGATGATCACAGGATGATCGAAACATGTCTTGGAAGCTAAAAAATGTTGTTCTTTGTGTCAAATGTTAATGTCGCTGAAGTAAAGTTGATGTTTATGTCGATTCAAAATTGATTAAAGTATATATAAATAACATCAATTCGAAGTTCTCATCGTCTGCCTCTTCATTATAACATACCAAGACCGTTATTCGTTTCTCAGCAGGGATCGATTAGCTTGTAAACGGCATGAACATGTTTGTGGCAAGGAAGTGTTGTAATATTTGCCTGAAATTTTTAAAATTAAAAATTTGTTTAAATTCCGTAATGAAGCAGAAAGAGGACAATCATCTATATTTCGTTTTGTCTGCTTGAAATCTAATTAGACTTTCTTTTTTGTTTGTAGCTCATATTCCCATATCTTGATCTCGAATGTAAATACTTTGACCTTGGATTAGAATATCGAGATGAAACAAATGACCAAGTTACTATCGATGCTGCAAACGCTATAAAAAAGTACAATGTTGGCATAAAATGTGCCACTATAACTCCAGATGAAGCAAGGGTAAAAGAATTCAAATTGAAAAAGATGTGGCGAAGCCCTAATGGTACAATAAGAAATATTCTTGGTGGAACTGTATTTCGTGAGCCAATTATCTGCAAAACTATACCCCGCTTAGTACCCGGATGGGAAATGCCTATCGTTATAGGGCGTCATGCATTTGGTGATCAGGTAAGTATTCGGTTTTGAGTGTATTGTTTTGTATTTTATCGGTATCCGTTTATATTTAGTACTCGTTTATTCCACTTTAAAACGGCTGTTTGTGAACATTAGAAGCATAAAGACACTTTGAATTTATCAAGAAATATAATGGAGGTGATACAATAAAATTGGAAGAGGAAAAGTTCTGCAAAATTAATAATAGAAGCGACTATTTCGTGCAGTGGGATACACAATCGTTAAGTCTAGAAACATGGTACGAGGGCCGTTCAAATCGTTTACTGATTTTTGAAAAATACAAAAGTTGCATGTACACTGCAACTAAGAAACTAATGAGGTATCTAAAAGAAGAACATTTTGAAAATTTGGTTGATACAACTTCAATGAACAAAGCACCTTTGAAGTTTGTAAATGTGCATTTTGCGGTCATCAAAATGTGGTCCTGAAACCGCAGTGTGCCTCCCCTGGCTGGCCATTTTTTATTTGATTTAAAAGTGGCTAAATCGGCAGCCAAACCTTTGCCGATATCAAATTGGATTTTGTAATGAAGTACCTTAAAGAACAACATTTTCTGACGGGTGGGCTTATTTTCAAAGGGGCAAACACTGTTTAGAAGATGACCCCCACTCGAGGTGACCCTGAACGGCAGCAACAAATCGCAAATACAATAGTGGAAGATAAAAGATTAACAGTCGTTAGGGTTGCGAAAGAAGTGGGCTTTTCTTCGTTTCTTCGAGAAATTTTAAAAATATGCAACTCAGTGACCTTCGGCTTAATGGTCCAAAATGGACCCCTGTTTGCCTTCCAAGTTTGCCGTCTGCCCAACTGTCCCATAGCAGATGATCGCCGTTTTTTTCTCTAAAAATGGTCATGATGCAACCATTTAACTTGGTACAAAGTGTAAAGTCCCTGAGGTTTGGTATTGGAACTTATGTTAGCTTCTTTTGATCTTTGCGTCTAAACGTTTGCTATCGTGGTCTCTTGTTGCATAACAATAATTCTTCAGCACAAAGGACCCGGGATAACGGGAGCGTTTCTGGTTGGGTAAAGAGTACAAAAGCTCAAGCTTCCACCTGACCTGGCTCTGCATCACTGCTTTATGTCCTCTTTTCGCAAGTTTAAACACTGTATGGTGCAATTCAGTACCCATGATATTCAAGTTGGGGGCACTTTTGTGCACATGTAGGGTACACTTCCAGCCAACTGATCTGACATACCCACAAGTGTTTGAAGGACTTGAAGACAAGTACATTCATTGGTGAAGGTTTATCTCATTTAAAGGTTTATCTCATTTATTATTCATGAATGCGGGAAAGGTACAAGTCTATTTTTCTCGCACTCTCCTTTGTTTCAACGGAATGGTGGACTTTTGGAGAAGGATATTAAGAAATAGACTTGGGGCAAGTCTACTCTCTAGTTGAATTTTATGTTTTTTCCGCCTTTGTTTTTGCCTGAAGCTTGAGAATTCCTAACATTGCTCTCTCATCATGACATCTTGACATCTTCAAAATACACTTGAATCCCAATATAATTAATTCTGAAGAGAATCCGAAAAATTTCCGTTGTATATGGAGTTTTTCAAACCGAGATACTAGTATAGCGTCCTTTATTTCAAGGAGAAATACTTAGTTTAATCAAAGTTCGTTATGCTGGACTTTATTCATGTGTAATGCTTGAGCCTCTCTGGGATGTTTATTAAACTTCCTTTGTGCTTCCTCTTAAACTTATTTAGGTATCAAAATCGCATGTATATCGAATTTCGGAAATACCGTTATGACCATTTTTTGACTTTCATTTAAGCAATTGAATTTTTCAACAGTATAAAGCAACGGACCTTGTGGTAAAGGGTCGTGGCAATTTCAGCCTTTCATTTACTCCTGCCGATGGAGGGAATACGACATCTGTGAGCGTTTATGACTTCCAAGGCTCTGGTGGTGTCATACTAGGAATGTATAATACAGATGAGGTACACTTTACACTTTATGCAGAAGATAGAACCTGCCTTTTTCTGTCTTAAATAGCCTGGCATATTTTACTAATTTCTGGAGATAATACCAAAAGAGCGTTAATAAGCTTTTCGAGGTGTATATTTAATGTAGGTTTTTTTAAGAGGCTTTAGTGGAAAGAGGGGCTAGAAGGGGCTTTTCTAAGCCCTATAGCATACTTTGTATTTTGTCAAAATGACTTGTAAAACGGGATAATTACAATAGGATAACTGCAACTTATTGATGAAATAGTTATGAAAGACAGCATTGAATTTGCTTACCTATAGCTAAATCTTATTCATATTTTATTCAGTCAAGTATTACTACTATAGATCTTAGGTTTGATAGCGTTTATTAGGATTTACAAATTCATAGAGTTCTTTAATTCCAGTCGATCAGGGATTTTGCTCACAGCTGCTTCAACTATGCCCTTGGAAAACAATGGCCACTCTACATGAGCACAAAGAACACCATTCTAAAAAGATATGATGGAAGATTTAAGGATATATTCGAAGAAATCTATGAAGAGTAAGCACGCCACTAGCTTAACTTAAAAACTTAAGAATTGCAATTTTCAGTGGGGAAGTTTTTTTTTGAACTGACACTCCTCGGAGAACAAAGGACCAAACCAGGTCAAAACGGCTAAGGCATGACGAAATTCCATTTCTGTTTTTCCTCTTTGTTGTTTTACTCTTTATGCTTTTTTATCTTTTATCGCATACTGCCTTTTTCTATTATGTTTCTATGCATATCAATTTTCTAATTATATATATATATATATTGGATTTGTCGAATTTGATGATTATATCTAACATTAGTGGCCCAAGTTAAATAGGCTCTTCCTTGTTAGGCTACGCCGTTATTATGTTGGAAAATGTCTCTGCCCTAAATCACAGTCTTGAAGAGCATAGACAATGAAATTCATGTAACCATCTAGCAAGTTTCCTAACCCCAAATTTTGTTGAAGATGTTGATTCCTGATGACAAAAGGATTTCAAAATCAGGAGTAGCCATTTCGAGCATGACCTTGTTGTTACGTGGTCGATGAATACGCCCTGCCAATTGCCGTGGAAAATGCTGACATCAACTTTGTGTTATGACGCAGAATGACCAGTTGGTCACAATCGTCTCAAAATCTTTATCTTTACCTGTTTGATAAAGAGTTTCGAATATTTGTCGAACTCCCTCCCGAGCAAGATACAATAAAAATGCATCTTTTTGTACAGGTCTGAAATAATTAAAAACACATTTTTGATAAGATTTTAAGGCTCAGATCTTGGATCAAAATGTAACACAGGGTTTAATTCCAGTTTCGAAGCAATAGTGGTTATTTTCTAATCATTTTAGTTCTCGTCGCCTATTTGACATAGAGAGACCCACATGAAGATTCAAATAGAGTCTCACATAGAGTTCATTGAAAATTTTAATTACTATGAACATCAGTAATGTGAATGGATATGATGCTCATAACAGCAAATATTGCCTTTTCTGCAGTGTCAGGGAAGCAAAGAATGAATTATGAGGTTCATTGATGCTTCCCATGATATTCAAAGCAATGCTGTTTTTGTTCCTCTAGGCATTACAAGTCGAAGTTTGAAGCTTTGCAAATATGGTATGAGCACAGACTGATTGATGATATGGTATGTATTCTTTGTTTAACGTTTTTTGTATAGAAATTTTAATGGGTGCAGTAATGGAAGATTGTGGGTATTGTTGCAGAATCGGATCTAACAAGAGTTGCCATTTGTCAATCAAAAGCAGGTGACCTGTAAATCAAATCATGTGACCTGCAAATCATGTGACCTGTCAGTAAAAATTGTGTGACCTCATTTCTTAGAATTTATATTTACATGACGATAAGTTGCGATGAACAGCTGAAGCATTTTCGGGCATACTTTGTATGCCCGAAAATGATTTCGCTGTTCATCGCCATTTTGAAGTTTTGTACAACCCAAAGACTATGACGATAAGTATTAATTTTAATTGTAGATTGAAGATTAATACTAAATAAACATTCAAATTTAAATTAAAATTAAAATCAAGATCGAAATTAAGAGTAAGTTTATATTTAAGTTTATTTCAAGGGGTCCCTGCAGTCCTAATTTTTTTATTCATTTAATCGATGTGTTTCAACCTCGTGTTTCCGAATCTGTTTGGCTGTTAAAACATGGGTATTATGGACACGATTTGAGTAGATAATAAATTGGGTATTGCATAGTGTTTTAATAATTGAATAAACCTTACTTGCTGCCTGCTTGTCTTTATTTCAATCGTTTTTATCTGCTTCATCGCTCTCTCCCTTGATTATTGATCGTTTGTCTTGGCCTACTTTCGAAAATTTTCGCGCTGCAAAATTTTGACCTGAGAACTAGTCCCCAGACCGACGAAGCCTCCGAACGACCTTTCAAATAAAATTTGAATGGGAAGGCAGTCGACCGCAAATTCTATTGAGGTCTTTCGTACAGGGCGCGAAACATTCCACTGCGAGAGCGCTTTAGAAAACAATGAAAGATGAACAATCGACCTCAGAAAATCTATGACATATCCAGAGGGTAATGTTAGGCCAGAAAACTCAGTTTAAAAAATGGCGAACAAGGAGAAGACAAAGCAGGACAAAGAAACGAGTGGGAATCTTTGAACAAAGCACCAGACTAGACAGACCTCCTGAGACTTTCGATGTATTGTTAGCTAATCTTCGATAATGGTTGGAGCGCGGCTCAAGGGCTCGATTTGATTTATTAATAAATCTAATAACATTCCATTAACATGGAGCCCACATCACAGGCCGTTTTTTGGGAAAACTCTCAGTCTTGAGGAGGAAGTCCAAACTAAAGGACAATGAAAGGACACGGCAAAACAGAAATAGATAAATTATTGAACAACATAACCTCCATAACCTTACCTAGGCCTAGTTCACAGGCCTAGAAAGGAAGTTGCAGACTGGCTGCCATAATATGGCATGGGAAAGAAAACATTCACGTTTTATTAAGAAACTACACTCTTTTTTTAAATAAGAACCAGAAAAATTGGTTTGAAGCTGGCTGTTCTTAAATATTCCTCTATTTTCAGCCTGAAATGTTCTTAAATTGTTCTTACTTTTATAATGATTTGGAAGCCTGTTTATGCCTTGAGTTGTTTTACACGCTTTTTTTATAAGGAACCACTTTATAAGGAACCTACATGTAGAAGGCCCGAAACTTTAAAGAACTTATACTACTATAGAGAAAATCATAAAGGAAGTTTTCAATGTTCAATGCTATTATCACTGCAAATAACCAAGAATTAGAAAGCTTGTTCCATTCATTTGCAGTCGAAAATCACATAAATTGTACGTTAAGCATGTATCCAATGTTTCTTTGAGTAGTCTCGAGCTTTGCTCACATGCAAATGTCTCTCTTTTATTGTGAAGACCACTGTATGTGCAGTTAAAATTAAGGAACTATTAAGGAACTTTTGGAACTACAATGGCCTCAAAAGAGGCCCGAAAATAAGGAACTTTAAGAACTAGGCCATGAGGTAGGTTCCTTATAAAAAAAAGCGTGTAATTGTTGCAAATTTTGACTCTCTTGACCTGTCTGACATATCTGTGTGCTGTCATTTTTCTTGTTTTGTAATTATTTGTCAGTCTTATGGTTATTTCTTAAAATTTTTACATTAAGCAAAAAATGGTAAACCTCGGTTTGTTCTGAACTTGTTCTTAAATTTTGGCAGAATTTGAGCCACGTGTTCTTATAAAATTGTTCTTATTAAAAAAAGAGTGCAAGAAAGAAAGGAAGAAAGTTCCAATACTTGGAGTCATTTTCGTATAAAAACAGACTTTTTTATAAAATAAGAAACGTGTACACCTCTCAACCCTCGGCATGAACATCAACAGAAAAGATCAATGTATTTGTTAGTATTATTTTTTAATAAACTTGTAATAAGTGTTGGTGGCGTTCCCAGCCATGTCTAAATAAAGTAGGCCTACATACTTTTTTAGAACATCTCGAGCCTGACAAATTTCTTAAATTATTCTTAAATTTCAGAAAAATTTAGCCTAACTATTCTTATAAATTCTTATAAAAAAGAGTATAGGAAAAATTTGATTTCCCATTATTGTATAGTATTCACTATATTACAGAAAAATTTGAAAGATTGACCATGCTACGAAAAACCGAAGTTTTTAGCGGATTTTTAGGTCTTTTAAAGATTGTTATCAGATATGTGAATCTTGCTAGCCCCGAAATGTTAAAAAAAAGCCCACACACAAAAGGAAGTCAAAGTTAAAGTTGTTTTTGCAGTGAGTTGTTTTTGCAGTGAGTCATATCTTCTTCGTACGTGCACAGAAATATTACGAATTCCTAATCATGTAATTCATTCAGGGAAGATTCCCAAACAATAGATGCAACCCCCTTTATCGAGCAAAGGCCGGCCTGAATATACAAATGGTCTGCGACTGAGACACCCAGTCACTGAACCCTATGTTGTTTACCATTTGATGATAATTGCCATTTCAATGCCAACAGCGCAAATTTTCAAAGAGTTGACGATCGATTAGTGGTTTGCCTTTTGTTACGCGTTTTGAGCGTTCCTATATCTGTATATTGGTATATTGGTATATTGGTATATATATTCTGCGTTCCCTCGACCTCACTCCATCATTGTACGAAGAATTCGAAGAATAATTATAAAAAAAAAATAATTATAACAGTCGAACGGTAAAAAATTCCAAAAGAAAATAATTGAAGATTCAGAATCAGGAGTTGAAATACATGTATCCCAAGACTGGAAGTTCTGGACTGCAGTTAAAATAAAGATCAAATGTTAGATTAAAATGAAGAATAAGTTTCAGACGAAGATTAAGTTAACAATCAAGATTTACATTAACATTATTTTTCAGTGAAATTTTGGGTATACATTTCAGTTCAAGAGACGGAACAAGATAATGGGCAATACCTTTGAGATGCTAGTCCTTATGAGGTGGAAATACTCAAATTGCTTGTTAGAGACATCGGGAGTGTACGTGAGCAATGCATGGACGGGGATGTGCGGCCGAGATTTTGCAGACCCACCCACTTATATTGTAGACACAGACAGGGCACAGACCCTATATTGTTTGTAATATCAATCGCATTATAGGAGTATCAAGGCTTTCTAGGCCATACTTTTGCTTGAAATCGTACTACGAACATCTTCGACGTGATGCTGTAACTAGTCTCACTCAAATATAGTGAAATTTTTTTAGTTTGCTTCAATTTCTCACCCTGTTATATGGGGATGTGGCTTCAATCATACCCATGGCGGGGGGGGGGGAGATCCAGACTTTTTTCTGCCTGTTGCACAAATGAAAGACGGAGTGTGGATAAAATTTTCGGGACCACGCCCTTTAGATTTCCTGGAAACGCCTTTCCGGTGCAAATTTCAAAGGGGAAACCCCTTTCAGAAATATCGGAAAATGCAGTTTACAACTGATAAATCTAATATTTACAGCATTTGAAATTTATCAAATGCTAACTGAAGGAAAATTTATGTATCTACCAAGCACTGTTCAATAATGATCATTATGAACTAACCAATTTGATTGGAGGAAAGCCAGTTGGTCAAATTTTGCATTTTAATTTACAACAACTTAATAATGATGATTTTAATGAGTTGCGAAATATGCAAAACTTTGTTTCAAAATTATATTAGGAAAACTAGGATGTCTAGGCGCAGGCCATATATTCTGGATTGCACGAGAGAGATTTGCTTTACTTGTTTGAACAAAGCAGTTCAGTATCGACAATCGTCTAAAATGTGCCACACATCTTCAACTTAGGCCCGTTCGATTTGCCCGCCATTTTTTCTTTTCTCGAAACAAACATGGCTTTCAAGTTTCAGATTTGTTAACTTTTATTGCATAGGCCCCCGTATGTACCTTCATGCTGCACCATTGTGTTTGACAGTTGCAAGAATTTTTCATAAAGCAAACAGAAAAACATTCCAGCAAGTGAAGTAGGAAACTTGACGCTCTGCAACAGTCATCACAATGATATAGCCCCTGTTGCTATGATTAATGGACCGTTCAATGAAGTTTTAACTGGAGGATATCTAACTGTTGCCCCAATTTTAGGACTTAGAAGCACAGGAAAAGAAATCCACAGACTGATCAAAATATAAAATAACGCAACAGGGTGACCAGTGGACGAAATAAAATTGTGATCGGCAACATGTGACTTTTGCACATGCAGCATGTGTAATAACCTGGATCTGTCCCTGCATGTTTAGAGAATTTCTTGACCGACAACCAACCCATATTGTCAGCACACACCCATACCCAAATTATTTTATGTAGCCCTCTCAACCCAAGATACAAGACCATCCCCTTTTCGGTAATTCATGCTCTAAGCCTGGCTCAAAACCGCCTTTGAATCATAAGACTCAGAATTATAGACTAAACTCAGAATCATCGACCCTAGTTTGATTGGTCGAATCAAACCATTGTAACTATGATCAACCCAGAACTATATCTTTCTCAGGACGCTCGACAACGAAGAGAGAGACGTGCTTGGTTGCTATGCGACTTGTCACCCCAAGACCCTCCCCAGGCTTCCTTGCGTACAATCTGCAAATAATGTTCAATTGGTGTTTTGCAGCTCAGCAGATTTTTTTATCTCAATATCTAATGTAATTTTTAACATTTTCTTAGTAGAAAAGCCTTGTAATGAACTGATAAAAAATATCTTTAAGAATATGTTTGTCTATCACCTTCAGTAACTTGTTTTCTCCTTGGTTCCTTTTTTCAGTTTCAATGAGTATAGAATATCTGTTCTAGGCCTTTGGTCTTTTATATGTATGTTGCAAATGTATTCAGGAATCATTATACTCTTTACTTCAAGGTAGCTTACGCTTTGAAATCTGCTGGTGGGTTTGTTTGGGCGGCCAAGAATTATGATGGTGATGTGCAATCTGATACCCTTGCTCAAGGTAATATTTTGCTTTGCTTACTATTTTCATCTGCTGCATTCTTTGTTTTTAAGCAACTGCCCAATTAAAAGGGTGGCTTTTTAATTTCACGACTTGCACTATATTCTTCTGTTTAAGACATACAATACTGTTATATTATTCTGCTGATCTATCTTGTCTGAGTTTAAAGAATCTCAAGTACACTACATGTTATCTTTTTAAACGAAATAGCTCGATATCGCACCCAAATTCAATGGAGATAACTGAAAATTTGAGTACAAGGAATGCCAACTGCACTGAATTTTGGTACATGCGAGTGCTGCTTATATTCGTGGAGAGCTTATGTTTTTCTCGGCGCTTCAATTTTGCTGGCGACTCATAAATTTTGGCTGTTAATCATCAAAGAAATACGGTAATAATTCCATCCAGCCTAACCAGTGGTCCCCATACGGCGCCTTTTATTAATCTCTCTTTGATTTTTCGAGCCTCAATTATCCAAATGAGACCATGAAAAGGAGAATGATTCTGAAAAAAAGTTGTGATTTTGTGGCTGAATATGAATTACTAGTAGAGGAAAGAAGGAAGGATACATTCTGACTGTGAGAAACTTAAATTGGTTAAACATAATTTTTATGCAAAATGGAATTCCTAGAAACTATTTCATGATCGCCATGTTTGGATAATTGAAGGTATGGTTACTGTAAATTGTTCTGGCCATGCGAACAAGATTTGATCTTTATTCAAAACAGCTACAATCTTGGACAAAATATTATGAGACAAACAGAAGATTCCAAGTTATAAAAAATAATTCCTTAACTTTAGCTTCGCTAATCAATAGCTCACCCCCTCCCCTTGGATCAATGTTGTGTGATACTGAAAACACTTCCACCCTATTTGATCAACATTGAGTAAGGGGGAGGGGTAAAATGCAAAGGTAAGACAAATTTTAATGAAAATTTCAGTTTGTCCTATAATTTTTGTCCAAGATTGTAGCCATAGTCAGTATTCTTATCAATAGATGGTTTTGTTGTTTCACTTTGTTGTAACATAATCCCATTAAGGATTTGGATCTCTCGGATTAATGTCAAGTGTATTGATATCCCCCGATGGCAAAACAGTCGAATCAGAGGCAGCCCATGGGACAGTAACCAGGCACTACAGAGAGCACCAAAAGGTACGTTAAACTAACATTTTCATCGAATTTTGAAAAGATTTTAAAGGACATAAAATGATAAATATATCATTTTTCGACCATGGCATCAAGTCGATAGAATGGCAGATGTGAAATCTGGAATCAAAACTGAATTCGGGAATTGGGTAATAGTAAATAGGTAACGTAACTAGACGAAATAATCCCTTTTACGAAACGGAAACGAACAGACTTTGTATATGATATTCAGTCGGTCAGCTGATTACTTTTTTAGTCGGAACAGTGAATTGGCATTAATTCGAACTTATTTATTAATGCATGGATTGATGTAAATTTGTTTTTCTACTTATCAACTGCTACTAACATTTCATTATGATTAATCTAAGTCAATACAAAAAAGTATTGACTATAGATTAATCATCATGTAAATAGAAATCCATTAAAATTTTTGGAACTCCATGTAACCAGCTGAAGGCAGCAGTAGCATTTAGGCCAAAATCAAGAGACTTGTTGCCAATGGTATCCTATCTTGGCATTTGTAGAATGGTTTGAAACATTTGTATGGTTTTATATCATGATTCTTTTATTTGGAGTTTATATGGGCTTCATGTTTAACTTTCTTTTGTTTATTTCAGTCTGATAAATAAGCGTCGTCTTTACGAATGGTATCCCACTCCTTTTTTTATGATTTTGCGACTCATTCAAACAGCAAACACTATAAATAACATGCAGATATGCGCTTCAAACACTATAAATCTGGCGTTCTTCCAATGTTTGCCAATATAACGGCAGTTGATATTTTGTAAATTCACTAGTTTCTAATTCCAAAATATAAATAAAAATACATACTTTTAGTCGAGAATGAGTGCACCTTCATGGGGCAAGGATGGGAGCAAAAGCTAAGTGAAATGCTTTCACTCTTATAAACAGCTTAAAAAGGACAACTTGCTACTTGACATTCATCGAAAAACTATCCCGGCCTGAAACCTAGGTAAAAAACAATTACGCCAACTGCCCAGTAGAGTCTAACTGAAGCTTCGAACGAAGTCCAGATTACTGGCGCAGATGCAGAGAACAAGAATAACAGCAACAGGAAAATCTGAACCCGTATTGAATCGCTCTGAATCCTATATTACCAATATTCAGTTATGCAAATCAGGTTGCCCCATTGTTATGACCCGTTTTTCGATTCAACAAGAAAGGCTCCAGTCCTGGGGCACCTAGAAATGCGCTTTATTTTTTATCAAAGCCCTTTTTGCCCAGGTAGTGCATGCCGTATTTTTCTAAATCTTTTGAGAAGGGCAAATTGATGAAAATTTCGATTTTATCTCGGCCTCAAAAAGTTTCGTTTTTAATGGCGGCCATCTATTATGTTCTTTTCACTACACGCACAGTGATTCTTTTGTCCTGCGGAAATTTTTTTCTTAATTGGTTGTTCATGTTGTTGAGCTGGTATTCGGCCTAAAATTATTTCAATATTTCAAATGGAGGAAATATGCAAAATTCTCATGGTAAGAGTTGTGTTTTGCTCTCAGTTTCATCTAAGATTTTTTCCACTAATAACGCTGTTAAAAATCTTTAAATCACTGTGCACACAATGTAAACATAATAAACCCGTAATGAAACTCAAATGGGCCAAAAAGTTTTGTGGGTCCCTTGAAAAAATCAGAGTTCAAACACAAAAAAGTCAAGATTTAGTGAGTAGAATATTTTTTTTATGAATGACATTTGAAATTGAAGTTTTGGAGTTTTCTCTTGGATAGGAGAAAAGGAAGGATTATTGAATTCACCCAGGAGTAATTTTGCATAATAAGATAGGATTTAATTAAGTGCAGACAGGTCATAAACGTTTTCTGACATTATAGTTCAAGTTGAACACAGTCAGAGATATCCCTCACCTGTATGAATACCACTTGCTCACTATGGTATGGTGATAGTGATAATGAAGATTGTGATGATTGTGATGATGATGATGATGATGATGATGATGATTATGGTGATTGTGGTCAATAAACAATTTTTCAGTTCAGACAAATGGGACAACGGGACCTGTTACATTACTTTCTTGGGTTTCCTTGCTCAACAGAAAATATCCAAATTCTACCCAAAGTTTTGTATCTTCAATCAATGATTGTTTTCATTTTGCTAATGATGTTTATTTCAGAAGACTAGCTTTTAACTTTAAGCCTGTTACGCAGGCAGCCAGTTTTACCATTGTACCAGATTAGCCTTGGCAAGACAAGATTCTTCCTTCCAAGAATTCATCGCCTTCACGGGAACCATGTGACCTGTCTACCATCGCTGAACTTTCGGTTCCTGTGAAGGCGATGAATTCTTGTAAGGAAGAATCTTGTCTTGCCAAGGCTAATCTGGTACTATGGTGAAACTGGCTGCCTGCATAGCAAGCTTAAAGTTAAAAGTCTCTATTACTAATATTCTTATTATGCAAAATAGGTTTTCCATTGTTATGGCTCACTTTTCTATTCAACAGCAAAGGATTTTTCCCTAGGCCAGCTAGATATGCGCTTCTTTTTTTAATCGTTTCTGGTGGGACACTGTTTTAAGATTTTGCTAAGCGTTTTGAAACCTATAAGTTGGTTAAAATTTCAATTTTCTCTCGGCTCAAGAAAGTTTTGATTTTGAAAGTTATGTTCTTTTCACTACAAGAATAGTGCTTCTTTTGTCCTGCGAAAGTTTGTCGTGCTTACTAAAACGCGGAACCACCCAAAACGACTCAAGACCAGCGAAAATCACGCAAAACGACCCACGATCGAATTAAAACCACCAAACACCACCTAAAATTATCCAGAAATAGTATTTTTCATTTATTAGGTGCCAGAGGACCCTCAAATACTCAGATTCTAGCAAAATATCATCGCTGTGTAGTAAATTATCTTTTCCCATTGGGCCAATAACGTGAACAATGCGCTTTGTTACTTACTTTGAGATTGAATCTTTTTCGTGCAACTCTCAGGGGTTTATTCAATCACTTGCAGCTTTAAAAGCCTTGATTTCTCATAAAATCTTAACTATCGTACGATTATCGCACATTCGTGAGACATGAGAATTTCTTTTCGCACGATAATCGCACCACCATAAATACAAATTGTGACATTTTTGTCGTAGCAGAGCCTTCCCGATTACATTACAACGATTTAGTTGTGATGCAGTCTTTCTTGCAAGATATTTTGAGATATGAAAATAAAACACGCTTTCCAGACAATGGATACCTTTCCCAACGGTATATTTATTGGCAGCGTGTGATTGTGTCTTATCTCTCAACTTGACGCTCAAATACAATACTACAGTACTGTTGTGAACAAAAAGGGCTTTTCCGACTCCAGCGATGTAAAAGCTTTTTATGTCAACAAAACGAAGTTTATAAACAGTGAGACGACCTGAAACCACCTGAGACGAGCTGAAACGACCTGAAACGACCTGAAACGACCTTGATACTGACACATGTTCCTATTGTGATAAGAAAAGAATGCGACAATGCGTAAAGAAAAATACAAATCCCTTGACCTTAACACTTCATTGCTAAGATAGCAGGTCGTTTCAGCCTCGATTCCAAATTTGACGGCTCGTTTCAGGTGGTTTCAGGTCGTCTGACTATAAATTACGTCAACAAAAGTCCAAAGACGAAAGTGGAATTTTAAGAGTTAAGAATGAAATTTCAAAGAACAGGAGAGTTTCTGGTGATTTTTCAAGGATTTTCTGCCACTTAATAGATGATTTCAGGTGAATTGGACATTTCTGGGTGGTTTTGGGTGTCTTTTATCAAGTTATGGTTCGTTTTGAGTGCTTTTGGCTGGTTTTCGGCAATTTTGGGTTGTATTTTAAGTAGGGTTTTTATTCAGAGGTTTTTTATTACGTTTTTACTGTCTTATTTCACAAATTTGTCAGATAGTTTTAGGTTTTTTTTAGAATTTTGGGTTGTTTCGCGTTTTTGGTAAGTACGTTTTCAGTGGTCAAAGGACGTCAAAGGACACTAGGAGACTGTTATTCATTTTGGAATTTTACTCATATTCTTTCTGTTTTCAAGAAGAGTTCTTGCTTTGATTATTTCCATAAATCGCCACTCTAAACTTTGTGTTTTACTGTTTCAATGCATATGAAACACTTCTAAGAGGCCATAAATTTCTCGGGTTTCAAGTTGAATGTTTCTTTGAAAATTCAGGGCACAAACACACAAAATGAAAATCGTTCCGATATAGTGAGATATTTATTGTTCCTGAAGGAAATTTAAAATTAAAGTCTGCGATGAGATAGAGATAGGATTTTTGAATTTACGCAGCAGTAATACTACTAATTGTGCGTCTTAAGTTGACACAAAAGCGTATGATTATGATGATGATGATGATGATTATGCTGATGATGATGATTATGATGATGATTATGATGATTATGATGATGGTAATGATGATGATGATGAGGATGATTCTAATGGTGATTATAATGTTATAGTTGATGATGGCGATGATGATAATTTTGACGGTGATGATAACTATGATGATGATGATGATGATGATGATGATGATGATGATAATGTCCTTTTTTTGTCCACAGTTGAATACCCTTGACACCCACGATGCGGATGAATATTAGTATCAGTTTAGCCTTGGAAAGACAAGATACCACTCAGCTGCCTTTTAAGTTGCTGCCTTTTAACTTGCAGCCTTCTGAACTTTCGCTAGAGTCCAGGGAGGTTAGCTCCCCATGGCATCCCACAACCTTCCCGGACTCTAGCGAAAGTTCAGAAGGCTGCAAGTTAAAAGGCAGCAAATTAAAAGGCAGCTAAGTGGTATCTTGTCTTTCCAAGGCTAAACTGGTACTAATATTCACCTGCATCGTGGGTGTCAAGGTAAAATCTCAGCCGCATTGCGGGTGTCAAGGTAAAAAGTCTGAATCTAATCTCCAGCAAAAAAGGTAACGAGAGGAGGCACCTACAAGTAATAACGTGCGTTTGAGCATGATGCTGCCGCCCAAATAGCAATTAACGCCTGGCGGTCTATGGCGTAGAGTACGCACAATAAGAGACAAAAGGAGACATAATAAGACACTACGGTTGGCACTATTTGGGATCGTATTTGGCAAATCAAAGCAATGATTATCAGGATCAATGACTGTTATCCTAATACCTAACATTCCACCAAAACCTTTTGGTGGCCAATACCGCTTCCATTTCTATATTCCATGTTTTACAAGATGATTCCCTTTTTTTTCAAATACGATCCATGTAATTTTGGAGTACTAAAGTTTATAAAGTTCATTGAATCAAAGAAACAGTTCAGTGGTCTTCATAGTTCTTCATGCCCATTGTGCGCATGCATGTAGCCATCCCTGTGACATCTGAACATGGACTGGCCATCGGCTTACCAACGGGTCACCGGCCATTCAACGGTGTGTCATCTGAACATGTCACCGGCCATTCAATGGTGTGACATCTGAACATGGACTGGCCATCACTTTACCAACGGGACACTGGCCATTCAACGGTGTGATATCTGAACATGGATTGATCAGAGGTTGACCATCGGGACACCGGCCGTTCAATAGTGTGACAACTGCATTTGAACCATTCAACGGTTTAGCGATTCTGCACTCAATCAGGGTACAGCAGAGGACTTTTGAGGAACTCCTTGAACCTAACCTGGAAAAGTAATGGGGTTAAGGGGGAATGGGGGGGGGGTAGCACTCGCCATTCCATAATAATAACAATCATAAATTAATAATAAGAAAAACGATATTGGCCATATTATGCATAAAAACAATAGGATAGCAATCATCAACAACAATGTCAAATCCATGACCTACCGTACTCATGATAAGAAGCCCGTGCTCAACACCCCGGACTCAACACCCCGGACTCAACACCCCAGACTCAACACCCCGGACTCAAACCCGTACACAACAACGTGGACTCAATGAACAAAACACTCTTGCCCTTAAGACCCCCGCTCTCAAAATTTCAATATCATCATCCCCCATCAACGTGATAAAAAACCCGTGTTCAACACCCCGTACTCGACACCCTGTACTCGACACCCTGTACTCGACACCCTGTACTCGACACCCCCTACTCACACCCGCACACATAACCCTGACTCAAAAATAAAAACTTTCTTGCATTTAAGAACCCGGTTCTCGAGATATGAGTTATCAATAATAACATCAACCCCCGTCCACGTGATAAAAGATCTGTGCTCAACACCCCGGACTCGACCCCGTACTCAACACCCCGGACTCACTTCCGTACAGAATACCCCACCCTCGAAATAAAAAGCACTCAGCCTCAACCACCGTGCTCCATTGTTTTTTTTTGAAAAATTAACAAGACATGCAACACACAGAGATAATCGTTTCTGTAAGAAAGACAATGTAGACAATGAAAGGCGAAGTTATAGCCCAGTTCTGAACATAAGATTCATAACAAAACTTTGGCGAACTTGTTAGTATGGTGGTACGGTAGAACCATTGGCTGCGATAACAATAAGGGCTAGTGAACAAACTGAAGAGTGTGCCAACCCTGTCCAGAATAAATAGGGTAGCAGGTGAGATAGGATCAAACACCTAAGGATGATAGAGCACGGAAGAGGGCGGGATACTGGATCTCTAGGGTGGGCGGGAGTGGAGTTAATATTTTGAATTGATAACTTACGGGTAATGCAGCAGCATCACACAGAGGGAATGGGGAGGCATCTTTGTGCCATATAAGAGTTGTATATTCATGCTGCTAAATGGGAAGTAAGATCATGGGAATTAACTAGCCATCTGATGCCTGCTCATTAATAACGAGCACCTGCAGCTGACAGAATAAAGTGCTGGGTCAGTTGATAATATTGCCCTAATCCAATGAGGTACGCTCGTCGTAGCTGGTATGGAAGTATTGACTACGGAACTGCTGTTGCAATGTAAAAACCCTGTACTTAGCATCCTTGGTAACAACAAATGCAAATAAAACATAAAAATACACAACAAATATAATTGACCTGAATACAGCTGCCTTGTAGTAGGCATGCAAGCCTACCTTGGGAAATACACAGATAAAAATGCAATCGAGGAAGGGATGAAAAGCAATCTTTGGTTGTAGCTTACTAATAAGAATACACCCGAAGTGACAGGTACACCTGATAGATCCATAGGGGAGGGAGTATGCCTGGACAGGACAGAATAGGTACCTACGGAAGAATTGGGAATCTCTAGGAAGACAGGCAATGGTGGCTCAACCTGGCCGTTGTGTCAAGTTTACGAGGAAACAATGCCTACTCACAGGCGTGAATAAAGGGCGGTAAGTAATAAGTGAATCACATTAGTGTGAGCTGAAACTGAGACGGAGGGTGGGAAAATATGAAGGCAAGATGCATACAAAAACACTGATCTGTAGTGCTAACAAAATTAGATGACCGCCCTACATGCAAGGTGAAGGAAAGAGGATGATACCCCTATGGTGAAGGAACCTTGGAATTAGACCTTTGTGCTAATATCCATTTAGTCTTGGGCCTAAATGGGGTAATTAAAGCTTGGCGGTCTATGGCGTAGAGTACGCACAATAAGAGACAAAAGGAGACATAATAAGACACTACGGTTGGCACTATTTGGGATCGTATTTGGCCAATCAAAGCAATGATAATCAGGATCAATGACTGTTATCCTAATACCTAACATGCCACCAAAACCTTTTGGTGGCCAATACCGCCAAAGTACGCCCAAACAGCCAACCCCCGCATACCTGTTCTAGTGTAGTAGGACTGGACACTAACCAATAATCTATGCTAATTTATGCTAATTATCATTTCGGTTGTGTATATAATCTTGTTTGTTAATATTTATAGTTAGGGCCTGTTTACACGAGCCCGGGTTGACTGCGACCCCCCGCCACAGATGGTCAGCCCTTCTCCAGTCAAATCTCTTCAAGCGTTTACATCAACATAGCAGTCAACCCGGGTCAACCCGCCTAGGCGGGTAACTCTTCTCGAGGGTAGGGTTGACCTTTGTAAACGGGTTACCTTTTTGTAAACTTTTTCCATGTGAAGGCGGGTTGACTCAACCCGGGGTCATTTTTCCGCGCCAAAAATTCAGCGCATGCGTTATTCTGTTTTTTTATATCATCAATATGGCGACAACGAAGCCAAGCGACAGAAAAATTGGTGGGAGTGGACAAGTAAGATGGTGGAACACCTTGTGAAGTGTCTGAAAGATTATAAAGTCCAAATGGACTATAAAAATGTTGATTCACACATCCAATTTGGCGCCTGGGTTTCAGACCCCAACGTATGCGAGGAACAGCAAGCTGACCCGGGCTGAGTCTGCCAGCTGCGGAAGAAGCCACCCCGGGTTCGTGTAAACACTCATAAATATTTTTATAAAGCAACGAGCTGCCCCGGGTTGAGAGCCAACCCGGGCTCGTGTAAACGGGGTCTTAGTCAGTATTTCCTCATCACTCGAGTCGTATCTTTCAAGCTTTGCTCTTCGCTCTGTCTACTCAGTATAACAGGGAGTTATTAGGCAGTTCAAGCCCTGTTATACTAGAGGTTATGGTTTTAGGGACCTAAACCTTTAAGTGCACAAATTAGTAAGCAGAACAGTGACTATTACCTGATGGGAAGAATTTACCCACAATCTTGTAGGTTTGGTCATACACTGAGTAGGCTTGAAGGAGCATTAGACACGGCGAATGGGGATCGTTTTCATGTTAAATAATGAAATTCTGCTACAGAGAGCAATTCACAAGAACTTTCACAAAGGCACTAAAAAAATTGACAGTTTAGTACCTGGAAATTAAACAAAGGTTGCATGAGGTGTACTGGGAGGCAGGGGACACTCGTTATGGAGTGCATACTATGTCGCATAATACAAGACTGGGGCTTGGGCAGTAAGGGAGTAATTTTTTTGTTATACTGCTGTTTTGGAACTTCTAGTCACTAAAGAAAATTGACAATGTAGTTCCTGGAAATAAATATAAACATCGCATGAAGGGGACTGGGGCTGGGGAAAAACTTGTAATGAGCTGCATAATTCACCCTATAAGGCCGGGGTTGGGGCAGTAATGGGGAGTAATTTTTGGAGCTCCTCTGTTATTTACACATCTTTCCCCCTCCAAAGAGTACCTAACTACTTACCCAGTAAAGGGGCGGCAGCACCATGCCAGGCAAGTGTAAGGAGGATAAAGAGCAATATAGGGAGGGAGAACCGCCCTCTGACCTACCAATGAATGATACAATGTCAGTATGCATGACGTAAAGAAACTGGTATGGTACTACAGGATAGCGATAAGACGTTGGTTGCTGAACCGAAAATTAATTTGAGGACTGGGGAAGTATAAATGAAATAGTGACTTTACAGTAGAAAACAGGCTGAGATTGATGTAGCCAGTTGACCATCTGCAGTTGCCTTCAGAGCCAGTTGGTGCAGTTTCTTTTGAGGACTTCTGAGATAGAAAAACCTGCTAACGTAGACTGACACACTAGTACCAGTTTCACTATACGTACAGTATGCACAAAGCCTGTGGTAGTAGTTTGGCAGATGTTAGAATATGACTGATAGTAGTACCCTAAACTTGTAGATACACTGAGGATGGTTGAAACTCCCATGCAACAATAGACTGGGTAGCACATTATCAATATCCAACTAGCTTGTACTGTGAGAACACTGCCACACTCTGCAAACAGGCATGTAGTTAGGGGGAGATGCCTGACTGGGATAATGGTATAAATGACTGTGCTGGAAGAAATACCTACCTGTAAATCCTAAGAACAACAGTGCGAAACTATTAGTATTAGTAACAGCTTGAGAGGATGTAGCAGTTCGTCAAAATACTGTTTTGGAACAGGTTAGGGTGGGTGCTTTACCAGCACGGAAGTCTTGTTTTAGGGTGCATATCTAGCCACTAAATTTAGATATAATAGGCCTAGATAAGAGCTAGGGTATAATTGAATATGACCTTGACCATAAAGAATAACTTGCTTAGACCAGGTTAGCAAGACAATGTAACTTATCTGAAAATTTTGATATATCACCCGCATGAAAGATCACCAAAGCTTACACACTATCATTGACTATCACCATGGAGAAAGCCGACGTTGACACCAATATCAGGCCATGTCACGCTATGTCACGCTGGATTCCGTGCTTCACCATCACATGACCAAAGTCTTGGGCGTTGGGCCAAGAGCTTCAAGGAATTCCCAATATGATGCTAGGGTTATCACAAACTGCAAGATTTATCTTGTTTAGACAAGTCTGAAAAGGCAGAAAGATCTCCCTTTAAGTTCCATACGAATACAATTACACTAGTTTTGAGACAGACAACTTTTCCAAGGACCAAATCAGTATTCTCATCGCAGTGGATACTAGCTTCCTGCTGGGCGGTTTAAGAGCACACCAAACTTGTATGATCAGAGAACGTACGCTTAACACCAATTTGCTTTCTTTAGAGTTCCATTTGGCTTTCTGGATTGCCCACATTTCTTCCATGAATAAGAACAAATATAGCATAAAAATATGAAGGCAAGATGCATACAAAAACACTGATCTGTAGTGCTAAAAAAACTAGATGACCGCCCTACATGCAAGGTGAAGGAAAGAGGATTATACCCCTTAGGATGAAGGAACCTGGGAATTAGACCTGGGCGCTAATATCCATTTAGTCTTGGGCCTAAATGGGCTAATTTAAAGCTTAACGAATTCAGATTCGACGTCATCAAACTACTGGATGAAAGATTGAAGGCTCTTCTCATTGAATAGGGGCGTGTTTTGTCAGTAAGCCGCAAGACTATTGAAAAGGAGCAAGACGATGGTGCCACGACTAGTATACTGCACATTTTTTTCCGTACTAAACCCAATAGATTTGTACGTCTGTACGTACATTGCTTCCAAACTGCACAAGTCGACTACAGCCATGTGACATGAGGATAATAAAAAAACTTCAAAGTCTTATATCGAAAGCATCTGTTGTCCAAACTTTTCAGATCAATAGAAGAAAGAAGTAAAGAAGACTTCATTGTAAATGTGTTGCTGTGTTTACGTTGGTCAAAATCAGCTTCGAACGACGGTGTTAACCTACAAACATTTGCCTACTGCTTTAAAAAAAGCAGGGTTTCAAAAGGAGCTCAGCGAAAGCCAAAGCAACACAGAGATCGATGATGCCCAGAATGAAAGTTTAAGGAACTTCTTCCACCACCTTGTTGGTCTTCAGTACATTGGTTCCAATGACAATAATTTGCTGAGCGAGGCCGACATCGCAAAGGAAATCAGAGGCCTGAGGCAAGCCGAAAGAAATGAAAATGATGATGAAAGTGATGCGGAACATGGAGATCAAATAGAAGCCGTTCCTTCAGCTAATGAGGCAAAAAATGCTGTTCAAGTCCTTCACGCTTCTTCGAGTTTTCAGATTTACCCAACGCCGACGAGACACTTAAGGATTTAAGAAAAATTGATGCAGCTGTCAATAATACTTGGATTAAGAACACTGTACAGAAACACGTTACAGACTACTTTAAACCATGTAGTAATCATGAAAATAACAATTAAAAGTACAGTTGACATCTGCTATCTCGAACTCTCAAGGGAAACTGGAATTTGTTCGAGATAGCGAATGTTCGAAATAACGGATGTCCCATATAAATATAAAAAATTATAGTTTTTAAGTCAGAAAAGGAACCCCTATTAACATGCAGGGTTACTGGTCCCAAATTTCATCAAACAAGTCTGGTATTTTTTTACATAGGAGTCAAAGATAGTGGCGATGCAGCACATCTCGAAAGAGAACAGCTTCATTGAACAGAGAACAACTATTGTATACATGGGCAGCATATCACTTAGCTGCTACCATTCCCGCTCCGCTAGGCGAACTTATACATATTTTCAGCCTGTCTCTTTATCCAGTTCAGCAGAAAATTTGGCAAAGTTCGAGATGAAGAGCAGGTTTTCCTCCATGGGAAATGGAAAATTGCTCGAGACAGCGAATGTTCGAGATAACGGGGTTCGAGATAGCCAATCATTTTTCTATACAAACCCTTATACCAAAACGAGGGGAAATGTAAAATCGTTCGACATAGCGAATGTTCGAGATAGCGGGCAGTCGAGATAGCGGAAGGCAACTGTACGTTTTATTATATAAATGTTGTTTGAATTTTTTAAAATCTTGCACTTTCTCAAGAAGAAACTTATTCGAGTCTTTAATTTCAAGTATTTCTGTCTCTAAAAGCTACAGAAGCGGCTGATAGGCACATATCAATCTATACCTTGGTAACTCTGGTCAATATTTGTTTACCTTGGTTATAACGTACTTCTGATATAAGGTACTAAATCAGCCGGTCCCTTGAAGTACGTTATAACCGATTATACTGTAATGATGTAGGAGCTAGGCCAGTCGAGCTTATCACAATCAAAATGACATTAACTGATTAGATAAACAGAAAACATGTAAACAGCTTGGCAAAGTTTGTTTATCCTATTTGCCACAGTTGTGTTCTAAAAATCAGCTGATGCACAAAATTGTTTTACAAGTTTATCACGAGCTCATGGCTTCTAATTCCAATGAAATACGCTCCTTCAAAGAATGTCTACACATGAAACGAAAGTTTGAGATGTGCCTTCAAAAGTTTTTTGTTTGAATGGATTTAAACGCCTCACGATAAGGAAAAGCAAGTGATTTAAAGATAGCCTTAATACTACCACATTCTCTAGTTTTCTTTGGTCGTGGAGAAAATTGGACGCAAATTATTTCGGGATATTAGAGCCTTCAGAACGCATGCATCCTTCTTGTATGTGTTGATTATTTGATGAATCTATTAAAATATATTTTTTCTCCATTTGCTTCTAGGGAAGGGAGACCAGCACAAATCCAATCGCTAGTATATTTGCATGGACAAGAGGATTGCTTCACCGATCTAAACTTGATGGAAACAAAGACCTAAGTCAGTAAGTGACCTTCATTATTTCTGCTGCCCACTGAAAACTATTTTCAAATTTGTCGTACCCCGTCACTTTCTGTTCGTTAATATTAGTCACATGACTAGCTGTATATATTTGCTTGTTTAGCTTTATTAATTATTCTGCTGTAGTACTTCGATTAGAAAACTAAATATATTATTCATCTATATTATAGTAACTAACATTACTACAGCAGAATATCTAACCATGGAAATGAAAGTAAAATGTTTCGACGGAACTGGAGACGTCAAAGTGTTCCTAACAAAAATATCGATTCATTCTTCACTCAAAGGATACGAGGGTGAAAAGGCTGCCCAGAATCTCGCAAGTAAATTGGAAGGGAGAGCATTCGATGTGTACATGCGCATGTCTGAGTCGGACAGAAAAGATGTAAAAAAAATTACGGATGAATTATTAAAGGAGTTCGAGAGAGGCAAACAAGACAGAGAAATCGCAATCGTAGAGTTGAGCAAAAGGAAAAGACGACACGATGAGTCGCCACAGACCTACGCTTTCAAATTACGAGAATTAGTCAAACTTGCTTACCCTTCCTTCGAAGAGGAAGCCATAAAAACAATAACGAAAGATTATTTTATGAATGGAATTCATCCTAGCATGCAGATCGCATTGAAGTCGTTGCCAGACTTCAATTCACTCAGTGTTGACAGATTGTCAATAGAATTAACAAGATTACAATTGGCTGGCATTGACTCCTTTGCTTCCGCTGACAAGCAAGGTTGCGCAAGTGTTGAGAATCACTCAATCGTGGATGAAATTGCTGATAAAGTTATTCAGAAATTGAAAGATGCGTCATTCAAAGAACCGGGGTTGATGAAACCGAACAACGCACTACTGGCACCAATTTCGTGGGAAGACGTTTCAGCAGAAACAACCGCGGAGGAGCAAACAGAAAATTTTCTCGTCCATTTCGTGTGCAAAACAGTTTCCCTCAAGCCCAAAACTTAAATCAATCTCAAAGGAAATGCCGCACTTGTCAAAGTCCAACACATCTCTACCGGCAGTGCCCAACCCGCTTCTGTCAGGCATGTGGCAATCAAGGTCATGATGCCTGGGACAAGTCCTGTCCAAAGTATCAATGACTAGACGCGAAAGGAATAGAAACAGTTTGTAGCGTGTCAGATCAATTCTCTGCTCTATTGGCTATTAAACTAGATAATACGGATATTCATGCATTAATAGACACTGGAGCAAGTTGTTCTGTCATTGACCTTGGAAGCTTGGAGACGTTTTCTTCTGTCACAAAAGTGGAAAGAACTAATCACAAACTCATGGACGCGTCAGGTAACGATATGAATATAATCGGATCTCTGAATATCACTGTCGGAATCAAGGACAAAACATACAAACATGTATTATTAGGCCGAGATTTTCTTGCTTAATTTTCTAAAGTTGAATTTGATTGTAAAGCCAATAATTCCTGACAGGGATAATGGTATAAATGACTGTGCTGGAAGAAATACCTACCTGTGAAGCCTAAAGAACAACAGTGCGAAACTATTAGTATTAGTAACATCTTGAGAGGATGTGGCAGTTCGTCACATACTGTTTTGGAACAGGTTAGGGTGGGTGCTTTACCAGCCTGGTAGTCTGGTTGATGGGTGCATATCTGGCCACTAAATTTAGATATCTAATAATAGGCCTAGATAGGGGCTAGGGTATAATTTAATATGACTATAAAGAATATAAACTAGCTTAGACCAGGTTAGCAAGACAATTTAACTTATCTGAAATTTTAGGTATACCATCCGAATGAGAGATTACCAACGCTTACACACTACCATTGACTATCACCATGGAGAAAACCGACGTTGACACCAATATCAGGCCATGTCACGCTATGTCACGCTGGATTCCGTGCTTCACCATCACATGACCAAAGTCTTGGGCGTTGGGCCAAGAACTTCAAGGACTTCCCAATATGATGCTAGGGTTATCACAAACTGCAAGATTTATCTTGTTTAGACAAGTCTGAAAAGGCAGAAAGATCTCCCTTTAAGTTCCATACGAATACAATTACACTAGTTTTGAGACAGACAACTTTTCTAAGGACCAAATCAGTATTCTCATCGCAGTGGATACTAGCTTCCTGCTGGGCGGTTTAAGAGCACACCAAACTTGTATGATCAGAGAACGTACGCTTAACACCAATTTGCTTTCTTTAGAGTTCCATTTGGCTTTCTGGATTGCCCACATTTCTTCCATGAATAAGAACAAATATAGCATAAAAATATGAAGGCAAGATGCATACAAAAACACTGATCTGTAGTGCTAAAAAAACTAGATGACCGCCCTACATGCAAGGTGAAGGAAAGAGGATTATACCCCTTAGGGTGAAGGAACATGGGAATTAGGCCTGGGCGCTAATATCCATTTAGTCTTGGGCCTAAATGGGGTAATTTAAAGCTTAACGAATTCAGATTCGACGTCATCAAACTACTGGATGAAAGATTGAAGGCTCTTCTCATTGAATAGGGGCGTGTTTTGTCAGTAAGCCGCAAGACTATTGAAAAGGAGCAAGACGATGGTGCCACGACTAGTATACTGCACATTTTTTCCGTACTAAACCCAATAGATTTGTACGTCTGTACGTACATTGCTTCCAAACTGCACAAGTCGACTACAGCCATGTGACATGAGGATAATAAAAAACTTCAAAGTCTTTTATCGAAAGCATCTGTTGTCCAAACTTTTCAGATCAATAGAAGAAAGAAGTAAAGAAGACTTCATGGTAAATGTGTTGCTGTGTTTACGTTGGTCAAAATCAGCTTCGAACGACGGTGTTAACCAACAAACATTTGCCAACTGCTTTAAAAAAAAGCAGGGTTTCAAAAGGAGCTCAGCGAAAGCCAAAGCAACACAGAGATCGATGATGCCCAGAATGAAAGTTTAAGGAACGTCTTCCACCACCTTGTTGGTCTTCAGTACATTGGTTCCAATGACAATAATTTGCTGAGCGAGGCCGACATCGCAAAGGAAATCAGAGGCCTGAGGCAAGCCGAAAGAAATGAAAATGATGATGAAAGTGATGCGGAACATGGAGATCAAATAGAAGCCGTTCCTTCAGCTAATGAGGCAAAAAATGCTGTTCAAGTCCTTCAACGCTTCTTCGAGTTTTCAGATTTACCCAACGCCGACAAGACACTTAAGGATTTAAGAAAAATTGATGCAGCTGTCAATAATACTTGGATTAAGAACACTGTACAGAAACACGTTACAGTCTACTTTAAACCATGTAGTAATCATGAAAATTACAAATAAAAGTACAGTTGACATCTGCTATCTCGAACTCTCAAGGGAAACTGGAATTTGTTCGAGATAGCGAATGTTCGAAATAACGGATGTCCCATATAAATATAAAAAATTATAGTTTTTAAGTCAGAAAAGGAACCCCTATTAACATGCAGGGTTACTGGTCCCAAATTTCATCAAACAAGTCTGGTATTTTTTACATAGGAGTCAAAGATAGTGGCGATGCAGCACATCTCGAAAGAGAACAGCTTCATTGAACAGAGAACAACTATTGTATACATGGGCAGCATATCACTTAGCTGCTACCATTCCCGCTCCGCTAGGCGAACTTATACATATTTTCAGCCTGTCTCTTTATCCAGTTCAGCAGAAAATTTGGCAAAGTTCGAGATGAAGAGCAGGTTTTCCTCCATGGGAAATGGAAAATTGCTCGAGACAGCGAATGTTCGAGATAACGGGGTTCGAGATAGCCAATCATTTTTCTATACAAACCCTTATACTAAAACGAGGGGAAATGTAAAATCGTTCGACATAGCGAATGTTCGAGATAGCGGGCAGTCGAGATAGCGGAAGGCAACTGTACGTTTTATTATATAAATGTTGTTTGAATTTTTTAAAATCTTGCAATTTCTCAAGAAGAAACTTATTCGAGTCTTTATTTCAAGTATTTCTGTCTCTAAAAGCTACAGAAGCGGCTGATAGGCACATATCAATCTATACCTTGGTAACTCTGGTCAATATTTGTTTACCTTGGTTATAACGTACTTCTGATATAAGGTACTAAATCAGCCGGTCCCTTGAAGTACGTTATAACCGATTATACTGTAATGATGTAGGAGCTAGGCCAGTCGAGCTTATCACAATCAAAATGACATTAACTGATTAGATAAACAGAAAACATGTAAACAGCTTGGCAAAGTTTGTTTATCCTATTTGCCACAGTTGTGTTCTAAAAATCAGCTGATGCACAAAATTGTTTTACAAGTTTATCACGAGCTCATGGCTTCTAATTCCAATGAAATACTCTCCTTCAAAAAATGTCTACACATGAAACGAAAGTTTGAGATGTGCCTTCAAAAGTTTTTTGTTTGAATGGATTTAAACGCCTCACGATAAGGAAAAGCAAGTGATTTAAAGATAGCCTTAATACTACCACATTCTCTAGTTTTCTTTGGTCGTGGAGAAAATTGGACGCAAATTATTTCGGGATTTTAGAGCCTTCAGAACGCATGCATCCTTCTTGTAGGTGTTGATTATTTGATGAATCTATTAAAATATATTTTTTCTCCATTTGCTTCTAGGGAAGGGAGACCAGCACAAATCCAATCGCTAGTATATTTGCATGGACAAGAGGATTGCTTCACCGATCTAAACTTGATGGAAACAAAGAGCTAAGTCAGTAAGTGACCTTCATTATTTCTTAAATTTTTGGACATACTCCTGGTTTTGTTATAGTTTACCCACTTATCTAAAACTTAGCAAATAGACAGATTTCTTTCTTTGACAAATCTTCTTTGTCCAGCATTAAGTAAAGTACAGGTCAGATAAAGAAACTTGCGGTAACATCGGACCTGAAATTCCGCTTTAGCACCCAAAGCTTGGCCTTGATGCTGTATTTGATATATGTTCAGCGCCATATCTGTGATATCAGTTGTTCAATTTGCAATTATCTTGTAAAGAATAGATATGTTGTAGGAATTGTACCCCGTCACTTTCTGTTCGTAAATATTAGTCACATGACTAGCTTTATATATTTGCTTGTTTAGCTTTATTAATTATTCTGCTGTAGTACTTCGACTAGAAAACTAAATATATTATTCATCAATATTATAGTAACTAACATTACTACAGCAGAATATCTAACCACGGAAATGAAAGTAAAATGTTTCGACGGAACCGGAGACGTCAAAGTGTTCCTAACAAAAATATCGATTCATTCTTCACTCAAAGGATACGAGGGTGAAAAGGCTGCCCAGAATCTCGCAAGTAAATTGGAAGGGAGAGCATTCGATGTGTACATGCGCATGTCTGAGTCGGACAGAAAAGATGTAAAAAAAATTACGGATGAATTATTAAAGGAGTTCGAGAGAGGCAAACAAGACAGAGAAATCGCAATCGTAGAGTTGAGCAAAGGAAAAGACGACACGATGAGTCGCCACAGACCTACGCTTTCAAATTACGAGAATTAGTCAAACTTGCTTACCCTTCCTTCGAAGAGGAAGCCATAAAAACAATAACGAAAGATTATTTTATGAATGGAATTCATCCTAGCATGCAGATCGCATTGAAGTCGTTGCAAGACTTCAGTTCACTCAGTGTTGACAGATTGTCGATAGAATTAACAAGATTACAATTGGCTGGCATTGACTCCTTTGCTTCCGCTGACAAGCAAGGTTGCGCAAGTGTTGAGAATCACTCAATCGTTGATGAAATTGCTGATAAAGTTATTCAGAAATTGAAAGATGCGTCATTCAAAGAACCGGGGGTTGATGAAACCGAACAACGCACTACTGGCACCAATTTCGTGGGAAGACGTTTCAGCAGAAACAACCGCGGAGGAGCAAACAGAAATTTTTCTCGTCCATTTCGCAAAACAGTTTCCCTCAAGCCCAAACAACCGCGGAGGAGCAAACAGAAATTTTTCTCGTCCATTTCGTGGGCAAAACAGTTTCCCTCAAGCCCAAAACTTAAATCAGTCTCAAAAAAATGCCACACTTGTCAAAGTCCAACACATCTCTACCGGCAGTGCCAAACCCGCTTCTGTCAGGCATGTGGCAACTAAGGTCATGATGCCTGGGACAAGTCCTGTCCAAAGTATCAATGACTAGACGGGAAAGAAAAAGAAACAGTTTGTAGCGTGTCAGATCAATTCTCTGCTGTATTGACTGTTAAACTAGATAATACGGATATTCATGCATTAATAGACACTGGAGCAAGTTGTTCTGTCATTGACCTTGGAAGCTTGGAGACGTTTTCTTCTGTCACAAAAGTGGAAAGAACTAATCACAAACTCATGGACGCGTCAGGTAACGATATGAATATAATCGGATCTCTGAATGTCACTGTCGGAATCAAGGGTAGGAAAATAACGCAAAATTTCAACGTTCTTGGAACAAAAACATACAAACATGTATTATTAGTCCGAGATTTTCTTGCTTAATTTTCTAAAGTTGAATTTGATTGTAAAGCCAATAATGTGAAACTGGGGAATAGTTGGGTGAAGTGTGTCCCCTCAAAAGAGAAAGAACCAGTTAGGATTCAGCATAGTGTTACCTTGGCGCCACGTTCAGAAAGTTTGGTTAGCGTTAAATGTGGAAAATCGAGTGGGCTAATAACTGCAGACTATGAACCAATAGACATTAAAGGGGCGCAGGAAGTGTATGCGACACGCTGTAGAGTCATCCCAAACCTGGAAGGCGTATTTCAAATAACATTGTTGAACGTTAATAACGCTAAGGTTGAGCTGAGCTCTAGAAAATTTGTTGGCAATTTAATTCCAGCTCACGATACCATTGCGGGGGTAGATCAAAATAGCCCTTCGCGCAAAACAACAAATATCACCTACGGACAGGACCTTTCTGCCAGCGAAAAGGCCCAACTCTCCATATCAGAATATAACGATATTTTTGCCTCAGATCCAAAGAAACCCACCTTGGTTAAGAATATGGAACACAAGATTATAACTAATGAAGTTCAGCCTGTTTGCAGTAAGCCATATCGTATCCCACATGCCTGGAACGAGGAAGTTAACAGTCAAATCCAACAAATGCTACAAAACGAGATTATCAGGCCATCGTCATCTCCTTTGAATGCACCCGTCATTCTTGTCAAAAAGAAAGATGACAGCATGCGATTTGTCTGCGACTTCAGAGGTTTAAATGACGTCACAAAGAAAGATTCTTACCCTCTCCCACACATACGTGACGTTATGGATAAAATGGAAGGCACAAAGTTTTGGACTACGTTAGACGCTGCTTCAGCCTACTGGTCGATGCCGCTAGCAGAGTCAGACAAAGAGAAACCGCTTTCTCAGTGCCTCGTGGCAAATACGAGTTTAACGTAACTCCTACGGACTCTGTAACGCGGGAGCGTCGTATCAACAAATGATAGACATCAGTTTGTCAGGACTGCCTTCCAACCGAATACTAGCCTATATGGATGATATAGTAGTCTTTAGTCGTTCATTCAACGATCATCTTCAAGACCTACAACAAGTTTTCCAACGACTTAGGTCATGGGGTATATCACTCAAGCTATCAAAATGTGTTTTCGCTAGTGATCAAGTAGACTTCCTGGGTTTTGAACTTTCTAGACAAGGAAATAGACCCCAAGCTCGACTGACAGATGCTATTAACAATTACCAAACACCGTCTACAAGGAAAAAGTTAAAAGGATTCCTTGGCCTCGCAGGCTTCTACAGAGCTTTTATCCCAAATTTTTCAAGCCTTAGCCAGCCATTAAATGCGCTAACGAGTGATACTACACCATTTTTATGGACTGATGCCTGTGAGCATTTACAACATTAAAACAAAAGCTGTCGTCAAAACCTGTTCTGAAATTCCCTAATCTGAAAGAACAGTTCTTAGTTGAAGTTGATGCTAGTAATTACGCTGTCGGTGGTATCCTTTCACAACTTGATGCAGATGGACAGATTCATCCAGTGGCATATTTTTCCACTGCCTTACAATCATCACAACGAAACTGGGCTGCTACAACCAAAGAAGCATTTGCCCTTGTTTTAGCCATTCGGCATTGGCACGTTTACCTTGCAGGGACAAAATTTGTTTTGCGTTCTGATCATAATCCTTTAACTCACCTAAGAAGCCAGAAAGATCCACGTGGAAAATTTGCGAGATGGATTGCTGAGTTAGAGGAATATGATTACACCATACAATATATCCTTGGCAAAGAAAACATCAAAGCAATGCCCTGTCTAGCAGGATCAACCATTATCGGAATTCGAGAAAAAATTTATGCTTCATTCGTGAGCCAAGAAAATTTTACACTGCAGTTAAAGAAGAGCAGTCTACCGACCCGGTGATTTCGAAAGTGTACGCCAATATGAAAGCTTTTTGTTCGGGCTGCGAAACCTGTCAAAAACTAAATGCAATACGTCACCACCAAAGGCACCACTTTTACCGATGTTTGTACCAAGTGCTCCGATGCAATTCATATCACTCGACATCGCTTATTTACCAAAAGACAATAGTGGATACCAGTACATTTTGCTTATCGGAGATGTTTTTTCAAAGTTTGTTAATGCCATACCCTTGAAAGATCAACTCGCCTCAACGATATTATAATCGGAACGTACGTTTTATTGATTACCAGGCTGGAGACAAGGTCTGGCTGAAAGTCAAATATTATAAAACAGGAGAGAATCGGAAATTGGCCCCTCGGAGGGATGGACCTTTGGAAGTCGTAGTGAAGTTACCAAATGGCGTGAATTTCAAAATCCAAAACACAAATCATGATCAAAAAATCGTACATCATGACCGTCTATTGCCTGTAAATGAAAATGGTTTTACGAATCACCGAGAAGCCTTTCCTGTTTCAAGACAAGACTCTGATTCGAGTGACAACGACTCCTTATCAGCAAGCGACTATTCATATTCTGGATCCGAAGAGAGCTCTTCTGAAGACAATGAACAGCCGGGCGGGTTCTCGAGAGGAACCGTCCAGTACGACAGAGACACATTCGCCGGATTCCAGGGACTATTCCTTGGGACGCAATTCGTTTTCGTAAATTTCGAACTTTTTCATAATTTTATTTAAGAGGGGGGAAATGTAGGGTACCCCTGTCACTTTCTATTAGTTAATATTAGTCACATGACTAGCTGTATATATTTGCTTGTTTAGCTTTATTAATTATTCTGCTGTAGTACTTCGACTAGAAAACTAAATATATTATTCATCAATATTATAGTAACTAACACAAGCGATTCAATTCAAGGGCCATATCTGCGACTCAGATAATAACAATTAGGATAGATACTTACATGGTCAAGCAGTCTATGCTTTTAATCTGTCCCTAATTAGCAAGACAGAATGTAAACTTCATTATTGATATGTGTGCAGTGGAGGAAACTTGACACAGCAAGTAATTCAATAACACACTAACCAGTAAAAGCGTTTTTTTTGTAAATTTACCCTTTTAGATTTTGTTTGTCGCTGGAGCAGGCTTGTATTGATACAGTAGATGCTGGACAGAGAACAAAAGATCTTGCTGGATGCATTCATGGTCTTGCAAAGTAAGTTGTTCAAATCTGTAATTTTCTTGTTTGTCTGAAAGTTAGCTCAAAAAAAATTTTGGAATTTTCGGTTACCTCATAGCCCTCCCTTATCCCAAGTTTTCCGGGGAATTAGAAACCAACAGGTTAAAATATATCTTAGAGGTTAATAGTATATGGGTTTTAAAAAAATGGCTTAAATTAGTAATTTATCTCGAACAGATCAATTTGATAGCTGCGGAACCGTGACATCCTTTCCAGAAGAACATTCCACAAGATTCCTCTAGAAATAATTAAACTGGTTCCGTTTGAAACGACTTTGATTTTGCTTCTGTGTTTCCTTAGTATTTATTTTATTTCAATTTTCGGAAAAAGAGCAACCACCCCGTGGGTTCAAGCAACAACCTAGCCTCAAACATTATTCGGCAATAGGACAACACTTACTCGATAACCCTAGTTGAGCAGAAAATAACAGCGAAGATTGTTTTAGAATCATTGGCAAAGCAAGATCTTTGTTTCACTTGGGGGTTTTGGCATCTATCCACATCAAAACCAAAACGCCGGTTCTGTGTAGACAGAAAGAGTTTGTTTCTCACTTGGAGTCTTTAATGAATTCTATCGATCTTCCCGCTGTAGCCGGCAAGCTGATTAGTGTTTAAAACACCATGCCAATTCAGCTGAGCTTTCTGATGGGTGCAGTTCGGTCTGCATCTCGTTAAAAATTCCGCCTTTTCGAGTGTTTCATTTTCATTCATTCATTCATTTTAATTTATTTATTCACGGTAGCCCCGTCAGTTAAATGATGACTGCTTTTCAGGGGGCCGTGATTATTGCTTCAACAGAATAACATTTTCAATCTATTTATAAAAGTGGCAAGTGAGGGTGCCTGTTTGACATCACGTTGAAGTTTGTTCCAAACCTTCGGTCCACGAAAAAAGACCTGACTTTATTCACAGCTTAGGTGATTTCTGCGCGGTATCTTGGAAGATGTGCAGTAATGTAGATGGCTTTTGCAGTAACATGGAGGGTGCTTTCGGTCTGCATTATGATATGGAGGACTTGGCGTCGAGCGGTGGTGGCGTATGCTGACTGGCCTATTTACTGAATACCATCCACATTACTGCAAAAATCCCTTCACAGTACCGAAGATATCATTCCACATTACCGAGCACCCTCCATGTTACTGCAAAAAGTCATCTACATTACTACACATCCTCCAAGATACCGCGCAGAAATCACCTAAGCTGTGAAGAAAGTCATGTCTTTTTTCTGAGTGCCTAAGTACTCGAGTCCAAAGTGTCAAAGTACTCGAGTCCTCCCTTTTCGAGAGGCATATGATTCCTCAAAAAGACGTACGACATATGGTTGAAACAAATGAATTTCCAAGAAATTTCTTTGAAGCTAAGAATCCCAACAAAGCGTGAACGAGATGTCAAGGAGTGAATTGCCCCTCAGTTCCTTCGGTCGCTGACAGTGCGTTTTGCTGTGCATTTTAAGCATCCTAGCGAACTAGGTCGGCTACAACTCCTCTGTAAGTAAGTCACGGGGAAATCACTTTTGGAAAAAAAATTACATGATTTTTCTTGATTCTCTGTTGTTGCAAAAACTATGTAATTCTGCCGTTGATTGACAATATAAACAGTACAAATAATCCATGTTAAAGAGCCCTGATTTGCTTTGCTTACGGATTGTTTTTGTTGAATTTCATGAAAAGGATGTGAGTTGAGGCTAATACTGGTGTCCAAAGGAATTCGATTCGTTATCTACTTAGTATACAATATTGTCCTGTATCTCAGCCGTGCTTGTAGCGAGCAAGTCCCCTTTTGGCCCCAGTCTTGCCTGTATATTAAGAACCCTCAAAAATTAAGCCAACACCTATATAGAATTCGTTTTCCCTGCATGCTACGTATCCTAAAGAGGAAGAAAGCAGACGATCAGACGATTCGTTCCCTTCAAAGCACTTCAAAAACCAAGCCAGTAGCGCCCACAGTCACCCACAGTAAACTTTCCGTTGAACTTCAATGACCAATAATTACTACACAGTAAATGACACTTTTTTGCCACAAGCAAACTACGCATCTTTAATGACTTGCACAGTCGTGCCTACCCCCTGATGACTACGCACCCTTTAATGCGAACCCCTTCGTTTCAAACAGGCATAGAATACTATGCTCAACACTTAGCAACTTAAAAAACAAACCAATCCGCATCAATAGTCACAAAAACTACATGCTTCTTTCCCTAATAAGTTGCCTTAAGCTCATAGATTAAACTACCCATGAACCGGCCACCATATACTAAGCTACCCGTGCATATATTAAGTGAGACCAGGCTTTCCTCTGCAAATTATTCCCGTTCGATTTTAAAGATATTTACTTGCTAAATATTCAAATCGATAAATATCCAAAAATAGAATGACTCCTTCATGTATAGAATGACTCCTTAATAAATCATGAACCGGAAGGCAGTGGTCCAAAGTGAACTGCTGAGCGCAAAAGCCCGCGCGAAGGCGCACTTTCCGTGCAAGAGCTAGTTCCGAAATAAAGTGCTGATAATGGTAAAAAGTTTTGGTTAGGGACTTGTTTGATGTCACCGCCACCAAATTTTTCTCATGAATCTTCGTATGAAATTGGGGTCATTTTCATATTGTTATTCATCAAATACAAGCATAAACTTTTTTTCCTTTTTGGTAACAGTGTTAAAAGAGAACATTACTGTCTCACAGATGAATATTTGGATGCAGTTGAATCAAGGCTTCGTACACTATTGCAAAGGTCATAAAATCGAGGAAATAATTTATAATTTTTGTCCTGAAAAGCTGCCGAGTGTGATGTTTGATAAAATAGAATCATTTTGAGATGAGCCTTCATTTCTTTATGTCTTTATTCTGCAGTTGTCAAAGGCATTTATTGCTTACTTTAGTAGAAAAGCACTACTGTGGAAGGTTGTGATGAAAAATTACCCTCCTTTTGACTTACGTATATATATATATG
Organism: Chrysaora quinquecirrha; assembly: GCA_014526335.1. Classification (NCBI taxonomy): domain Eukaryota; kingdom Metazoa; phylum Cnidaria; class Scyphozoa; order Semaeostomeae; family Pelagiidae; genus Chrysaora; species Chrysaora quinquecirrha. Next base: position 8,628,272 of record JACTAT010000010.1, read on the forward strand.
ACTTATGTATAACCCTCCTTTGACTTATGTGTATGACTAATATATACAGGGTGTTCAGAAAAAAGGAGCCCGCTTTAGAAATTGTTTTATTTTACGAACAGTAGCTTCAAGGCCAATAAAATTTTGTCATTATACAAAGTTTGTACATAAACTATTCTGAGTAAAAGGGTAAGTTTTCGTATTTCATCTTCACAGCAATGTGCTGTAATGAATTTCATTTATCGATAAAGCATGTGCACATCTTGCAATTGAGGATTTTCTGTTGCTGGGATAAGTTACAGCAAGGATTTATTGATACAGCCATTGGTTTATTCGAGCAAGGGTTTGAAAAATGATTAATTTCGAGGGAAAAAGTGTTTATGGCGAGTTGTGCTTGTTTGAAGTACACGTTTGACTGTTCTTTGTGTCGAGCAAAAAAATACTGTGTCAAAAGTTTTGTTTCTTCCAAGTGTTATTCGTGAAGTAAAGCATTATAAAGTGATGCCAGTATAATTCTCATTCCTTCAACAGCATGAGAACCAAATTTTATGCTCAGAAAAATTAAATTTTGACTTTGGTACGGATATTTTATTACCGTGTTCCTTTTTTTTGGAACAATAGCCTTGGAACCCGTCGAAGTCGAGTTGACTTTTTCTTGACTTTCTGTTGTTATGGTTCCCCAGCAGGAAGTAATAAGTTTCATTGTATCCCTGTGATGATTAAGTTACACCCATTATTTCTATGATTACGCCACTGTACCCCATCCCCGTGTCATCGTATCTCTTGAGAAAAGATTGATTGATGGATTGACTTATTACACGAGTCTCGGTTGCGCTCATCAAATGTAGACCAACAACAACAGGAGTTCGCTGTGTCAGCAACAACAACAACATCAATTTCTGAGACTCATGACAATATGTCAGTAGTCATGGAGATACGAACCATGTAGATATGATGAAAATCTCTAAAAATCTTGTCCCTTTTCCTTGATTAAATTCTATTTTGTATTGTTTTTAGTCGTAAACAGAACCAGAACAGTCAATCAATTTACAAAAGCGAAAGCAAACCCGCTTTTTGCGTTGTGACGAGCCAGCTGTTGGACTGGCGGGCTCCATTTTCTGGCGTTCTTTTCAACATGACGGGCGAAATAGAAATATTTCTCCAAGACTTAGGACAGGTGAAAAACTGGGAAACAAAACTATCTTGTATTTTCTTTTCAGATTTTTTTCTGACGTTTTACGGCAAGTTATTCAACCTCACTTTGACTGCGTATGTCTTCGCGTTGGAAGATGCCGAAAATGCATGCGATTTTCCATAGCTATTTTCAAGAGGGGACGAAAAATAGAAGTACTGCTCAACTGCTCATTAGATGTCAAAAAACTGGGGGAAAGTCCTATATTGTGTAAAAAATAGGTTTTCAGACTTTCTGAGGAAAGTTATTCACCTCACTTTGTTTAGTCCGATAGTGGAAGGGGGAGTATCACCACCCAGCGAGGGAGTTTTCGAGACTAGTTGCACTTAGTGAATTCGGGGGCGTAGATTCCAAATTTTGATGTTATTCAGTCATGCCAGGTGGCGTTTACGAGTTATGGGGGCATTTGCCCCTGAAGGAGGATAACGTTCAGGATACAACAAAGCGTCGAGATAACTGTTTAATCAATACAAACAACTTCAATAACAATCTAAGATGGTAATATTAATATATTTGTTCAATTAAAGATGCAGTCAACCCTGCCCGCACCTATTGCTAGTGTACCCAGAATGCCCCCAAAAGGAAACTTCCTGAAAAAACGCATCAAGGTTCCGAAAGTGCAATATGACTAAGTGCAACTAGTCTCGAAAACTCCCAAACAATACAAATGAAATATTAAATGTTTTCACAGAAAATTTTGTAAACACGAAGCGCCGTAGAAAACCTTTGCTGAGGGCATATAAGTACCAAAAAACGCTGAAATTTTCCAAGAATAAAAATGTACTTACAAAGAGAAATTAGCTACATAAACTTTGGACTACTGGCTTCTCTTGCTATTCGATGGAAAAAATGAATTCTGCACACCAGAATGGAAAACAATGACATCTCATTCTGACTCTTGCACGGCCAAACTGCAGCAATTTCGAGCAAATGTATAGCTATTTTTTATCCTGAACTTCGAGTAATTTAAACTACTGGAAACACTTTGAAAAGATTTCTCTCAACTAGAATATTCCACAATTGACCTTTTCGACAAACCGTTGCGATTATGGAAACTTTTACAGTTACGAGATACAGAGTTTTCGATACCAAATTTGTATGAAGCAGCCAAAAGTAAGTCTAGGTGCAAAGCTTTACTCTCTTAGGGCTTGCATTATTAATTTAATGAGCGTTGAAAGTTCACGATTTCATGAGGGTCTTGACCAGTTGGGGTGAAAACTTTCACCCCCAGTTTATTTTCACGGTCAAAGCCCTTATGGAATCGGGAACTTTGAAGGCTCATAAGATCAATAGCCCACTATCTGGGACAGTGAAACTTTGCACCTAGACTAAGTTTTAGATGCTTTATACGATTTTTGCATCGAAAACTCGATCTCTTGAAGTTTTGAAAAATTTCAACCTCAGCTGGCTTTCGTCGAAAAAGTCTATTTTTAGTAAAAAAAAACGAAAATATATAAAAATGTGACTTTACTAATCTTGACTGCGTGCGAAGATCGTTGTTTTAAGTCTTGTTTAACGTGTACAAAACACGGAGCCAGAGAGAGACGTGATTGATGTTGTAACGCTGTTGATGATAATTGCTGACTGACTGACTCAACTGACTCAACTGACTCAACTGACTAACGAATTTAACATTACAATACAATTTATAACGAATTACTTGGTTTCGAACTGACATGAATAATTACGAAAACTGTGAACAAACACAAAGGTTAAAAAGAAGTAAAAGTGTTAACGAGGAGGAAAACGTATAGAAAGTAAAACAAAACAAGCGAAAGTTGTTTACTAGCAACGATGTTGTTTTGTGGTTGCTAGTGTAGCTAGTAAGAGTGACGCTACATATTGAGGCCTACTTTGTTTTGAAGTGGAAAGAGAACTTCAAGCCTTCAGCGATAAAAATGCATGAACATAAACTTGACAAAAACATCCAAGAAAACATCGCTTTAAAATAATTCTTTGCATTAAAGAATACTCCTCAAACAACAAGCAAGCTCCTGAAAAAAATTGCGCTAATTTTTCTAAAACATTGCCTTGAAGTTCTTCGAACTTCTCAATTGAAAATGCATTATATTTTCAACTTTCTAAGTCGAACGAAAGTAAAATGTTAAAGATATTTTGCGCCCCGTAAAATTCATCCATGGAGTCACACGGCCAGGGTCGTTGGCTCGCATAATTATAAATATTTCACTGCATAAATTATCATAATCATCCACGAATCGTGGGGTAGGTATCATGGCTCGCCTGAAAAGACCTGGGAACGAGGTTGAGGATCAACAGAATCGAAATTCTTTCTGAACTGAAGAAAGATTGGGATGCTTGTCCTTCTGCTGGTGCCTGTAAGCGAACTTCAATTCAAAGCCAGTGTGTGCCTAGAAAAGTTTATGTGGAGTCAGTTTGTCCACTCACGTCAACACCAAAAAAATGACAGGAAAGATGAAAGCAACTGTTAATGGAAAGTACTCTTGATGCAATTGATACCAGTGATGACGATGGCAAAACAATTTTCGTTGAGGCACCCGATAGGAACGTTGAATAAGAACTGCCACCTTCTGTCGTCAGAATTAAGTTGCCTGGCCCACTAAAATTTATGAGACTTTAAGACCTTCCTGTTGACCTCCATGAGCACCATGAGAAGGTTCGGAAAGAAATCAAGGTTTGAAATAAATAAACATCGAATGTGTTACCATGCGAGCAAAGAAGACCAAAAGCTGCCTTTGAACACCAAACAAAAAAGACATATTGGAGTTTTCATTCAAGAACCTCAAAGAAGAGCTAGAAAAACATCACTTTTTCTTCATTCCGTTCTGAGGACTGCAAGTTATAACAGGGGCACTGCTGAGAAGAGTGCTGTGTGGATGCCTGCCTCCTCTTGGATTGGCTGCTGCTTTTTTGTTCAGAAATAGATTACAACAGAGGAATAGTGTGCAACTTCTTTTGAGCATCTTTTTGTACCATTCTATTTGGACAGTAAGTATAGAAAAATATTGATCGCTATATGCTGTAATTTATCTTACAAGAATTGTCCACATTTCCTTTCTTGTAGGAAATCTATCTTAGATAATCGAAAGAGCCAGAAAATCGAAACAAGAAAATGGGAAATGAGAATTTACTTGGGCTCGAAATGAAATAATAATAATAGCCAGAAGTTTAATTATTTTACTAATGAAATAACTATAATTGAGTGGCAAATTAAAAAAAAATTTTAGAATTTCTAAATTGCTCTTGATTTTGTGAAATAGTGTCAAAAATAATGCTTACATATGCAAAACCTGTCAAACACATCAAACATTTTATTTATGTCTTCATCTGTCACTTACTATATAATTTGAAGTTGAAATAACCTAAACAAGATTGAAAGTTAAAAATTTCTTTAAAATAATATACATCTTATACATATAAAAATTGAAAAATAAGATAATAAAGTTTCAAAATGTCCAAAATGTCTATAATATGCCTATAAGATGCCTGCCTCTTCTGATTGAAAACCGATGTCCTCACTTATTTCTTGTGCAACTGAAGTTTTCCATGGTATTCTTGATCTATGCACACTGAAGATGACTGATTTTGAAATATTAAAAGATAATTTGGTCCTCAACCAATTAATTGTTGTTGAGTAACTTTCATTGTGTTTCTGGGCCGATTTCGCTGCAAGATTGCTTGTAAATTTTTTGCGTTCATCTCCCATAACTCCATTTGTCCCAATAATTGATGGCGTAAATGTTCCATGCTCAACGTTCATTACTCTATGCATGTACGACCTTCTCTTTTCATTCTCGTGCCGTTGAAATATAGTTTCTGTCTGTTGGTTTCCGTAGCTCCGGGAATTAACATGCGAAATTCTGACGTCAAAAAATGCAGTTTGCCCAGGACGCCAGAAATCGTTTGCTTTGATGTCAAGGCGTGCTTCGTTGCTGGTGTTTGATGATGTCAATGGCAGAACTTTGTTACTAAGTGGGATAAGATGTGGTTCAATTTGAACATTATTACAGATGCGGTTCAACAGAGATGCGAGCAAGCTGCGAACCCTGTCATGTCGATGTGATACAAAACCTCCTTTCTTAAGGTTTCCCCGCAAGTACAATAACTTGGCAGATATTTCAATGGTATGTTGTATCTAAGACGAATGGCATCCCTAAATTTTTTTTTATTCAGATCATGGCCTTGAATTTCCAATAGTAAAGCATGCAGCCAGGAGCTGGCACCCTTGTCCTTGGCCTGCTCAACAAAATTGACAAGATTCTCGGGCAGCTTTGATTTAAAGTGGTTATGACGCCAAAATTTTATTGGCTTATTTTATGAAACAAACATCGCTGATAACGATGGTGTAGTTTGTTTTTTGATTTGCAAATTATTTTATTACAAAATGTGGGTTTTATTTCACCCACTCTGCATAAAAAGTGTCCCAAGAAAAACGCGGTCAGACCGCTGCGTCCCAGATCTCTGTGACGTAAAGTGTTTGTGTCGGATCTCAGCATCAACAGAGAAGCCTTAGAAGTTTCAGATTCCAAGGCTTGTTTACGCCCGTCAGCTGAGCAGAAGTTAAAAAATTTTAACTTCAACCTCTGTAACAATGTTTTAATATACCAAAAAAGATTTTTCCTTATTTTTATATTTTGTCTGTGCGGCGAGAGAAGCGTTTTCCCAACGACACTCCTCTCGAGTTCAGCGAAGGTAAGTGCCAAGCCATAATGTGATGAAAGCACGCTGAGGTTTCATTGTTCTTTCTGATGTTACAATTGTTTTTCTGATCTGCATGAACTGTTTGAGTTCAATACTCAAATTACATTGACATTCAATCGAAGAAAAGTTCTGAATTTCAAGGAAATAAAGCAGAACAGAATATCCTCTCCGCTGCTGCTCTTATAAAGTGCAGAACAGACATCATTTCACGCGAAAGTCTTAAATTCATTATTATGAAAACATTCTCTATTACTAAGAAAAATACTCAATTTTTTTCGTTTTCTTTTCCCAAGAAACCTCTCATAAGAAACCAATAAATAACTAAAAAGCCCTTCGCCTGAAGTCGAAGAAACTCTAAGGATGCCAAATAAAATCAAGATATAATTTTTAATATTGTTTCCAAATATTTATAAATGCATAGTATTTCTCTAAAACTCTTCAAAGTCCTAATAAACGTTTAATGAAGATATAATTTCTCTATCTTCACCAAGAAAGACACCACAAAAGATCTTGTACGTGAAAATTTAACTATAAAGGTGCTTTCTAAGAGTAAATTATTGCAAAAATTTTTTTTACACGATGTCTCGCTTACAATTTAGGTTTGTTACCTATTTTGTTTTTATTTATAACATTTGGAGTACCTTTCATTGACCGCTCGTTTTTTGCGAGATCAAGATGTGAACCGACGGACGCTTGATTAATTTTAGACATAATTTTTTTTGAAGAAAGGATTTCCAGTTCTTATGTTAAATAAAGCTATAATTTTACTTGCGGTTTGTCCAGAAAATGAATACTTCCATATTCTGGGTCGAATAATAAATAAGTTGACTTCAGCCTACTCCACTACCGTTTCATCCTGGATTCACTGCACTGTCAGCTTCTTCGTCAAAGTTTACGAAAATATCAGCTTCATATGGCCGTTACAGGCCTCAAAAATAGCCTAAAGCTTTCTTCTTGGTCATCTGCTTTTTATTGTGTTCCAAAAAGTGACAAATTGTTGTTCTCGTGCGAATTTCTTGTCAAAATATATTCCATTTCTTATTGCTCGCCTTTGCACTTCCTCGTCGACACAAACACTTTACGTCACTCGACCCAGGCCGCTGGGACACTTTTTTGGAGGGAAATTCGAGTTTGAAACCCCGATTACTAATGAACTAAGGATTTTTGAGATTTTTGGTTTCGATTTTCGTCATCAGCATACTCAAATTGACCATAATCAAGAAAAAATTTTGGCGTCATAACCACTTTAATTTGTTCCTTTCTTTCATTAAAAATAACCTGCTTGATTCACGCACTGTCCTTCTTCAGGTCATTCACTGTGTGATTTTTACGATCTGCTTGTTTTATTTGTGCGCTCTGATCTATAGTGGATTCAACATGTAGTGATGTGATCATACAGGAACTGGCATATTGTAGTGGGGCTTCGACAGACAAATTTGTGATTCCAAGACCTCCTTTCCTTGCCGATTGTTGTAAATAGGTATGTCCTTGTATCCGTGTGTCAGTAAAAAGCGATTCGCAGAGAATGTATCATGAGCAAACACATTTTCAAGCACCGCCAGCTCAAGTACCGCCGCCTCAAGCACCACCGCGTCAAGCACCGCCCGCTCATGTACCGCCAGTTCAACCATATCAACCACGTACCGCTCAATCGTTGCAATTTTAGGAACATTGTGAGGGCGAAATAAATGTTCACTAAAGCTCCATCCTTCGTCTTTCGTTGTTCCAGAAAAGCAGTCTTCTTTTACGTGCAGAGAACACGGAGCCAGAGAAAGAGACGAGTGTTGCGTTTTATACGAGTCTTACGGAATATAATTTCTTACAACGCAAAAGTAAATAAAGTTGCAGTGTTACTTTCTAAATGGGCTATCTCTAAAATCAGGAACAACGGGAACATGAGGAACAAGGCGGGAACAAAGTAGGAACATGAGGAACAAAGTAGGAACATGAGGAACAAGGCAGGAACAGGGCGGGAACATGAGGAACAAGGTGGGAACATGAGGAACAAGGCGGGAACAAAGTGGGAACATGAGGAACAAGGCGGGAACATGAGGAACAAGGCGGGAACAAAGTGGGAACATGAGGAACAAGGTGGGAACATGAGGAACAAGGCAGGGAACAAGGCAGGAACATGAGGAACAAGGCAGGAACAAAGTAGGAACATGAGGAACAAAGTAGGAACATGAGGAACAAGGCAGGAACAGGGCAGGAACATGAGGAACAAGGTGGGAACATGAGGAACAAGGCAGGGACAAAGTGGGAACATGAGGAACAAGGTGGGAACATGAGGAACAAGGTGGGAACAAAGCGGGAACATGAGGAACAAGGCGGGAACAAAGTGGGAACATGAGGAACAAGGTGGGAACATGAGGAACGAGGTGGGAACAAAGCGGGAACATGAGGAACAAGGCGGGAACAAAGTGGGAACATGAGGAACAAGGCGGGAACAAAGTGGGAACATGAGGAACAAGGCGGGAACATCGGGAACAAAGTGGGAAAAGACTTAATGTTAGACTTATTACACAGGTTTCAGTGTAATAAGTATTCGCAGCACCATATTTTGTTCTTGTTGTTGTTGGAAAGCTGCTCAAACGGTCAGTGTAGCGAATTGCTGTTGTTGTTCATGGTGAATTTAAGCAGGTCTTAAAAAAGCTATTGTTCAGCTATTAGCTACTATTTGTTTTAAGTCGAACATTGGACATTTTGCGTTGGGCGTTGAAGCGTTGACGAGCTGACCCAGAGTTGGCCTGCGTCGCGTGGCCTCGTTTCCGTTTGGCGGGAAAATAACACTCTAATATTAGACTCACTACACGAGTCTCTAGTTTACGCTCCCCTTATTTTGATTTGTCACTCCAACAGAGACTCATGTCCTTACAGCTCTTTGCTGGGATCGATGGCAAACGAAACATGTTTTCAAGTTTCACGTGCCTGACCTGATAAAGTTACCCGGCCATGAGGACACGTGAAGCTTCCCAGAAAAAGATCTAATATTAGAGTAGACTCACTCCATAAGTCCCACTACTTCGCTCGATGTTGTTGTTGTTGTTTTTCAAAATCGCTCAGTGTGGGACTTATGTCCTTACAGCTCTGAAACTGGCAAGCCGCGCCAAAAAATTGGCGTCCCAATCAGATTGCAGCATTTGCCTCAAAAACAATAGGTATTGTTTTTTGAACCAATCAAATGCCTTTAAATCCTGAAACTCCAGAGTGAGGCCGTAGTCTGGATTGCTCGGACCGGTCTGGAAAATGTTAAGTTGTAAGGACATGAGTCTCTGTTGGAGTGACAAATCAAAATAAGGGGAGCGTAAACTAGAGACTCGTGTAGTGAGTCTAATATTAGAGTGTTATTTTCCCGCCAAACGGAAACGAGGCCACGCGACGCAGGCCAACTCTGGGTCAGCTCGTCAACGCTTCAACGCCCAACGCAAAATGTCCAATGTTCGACTTAAAACAAATAGTAGCTAATAGCTGAACAATAGCTTTTTTAAGACCTGCTTAAATTCACCATGAACAACAACAGCAATTCGCTACACTGACCGTTTGAGCAGCTTTCCAACAACAACAAGAACAAAATATGGTGCTGCGAATACTTATTACACTGAAACCTGTGTAATAAGTCTAACATTAAGTCTTTTCCCACTTTGTTCCCGATGTTCCCGCCTTGTTCCTCATGTTCCCACTTTGTTCCCGCCTTGTTCCTCATGTTCCCGCCTTGTTCCTCATGTTCCCACTTTGTTCCCGCCTTGTTCCTCATGTTCCCACCTTGTTCTTCATGTTCCCGCCCTGTTCCTGCCTTGTTCCTCATGTTCCTACTTTGTTCCTCATGTTCCTACTTTGTTCCCGCCTTGTTCCTCATGTTCCCACCTTGTTCCTCATGTTCCCGCCCTGTTCCTGCCTTGTTCCTCATGTTCCTACTTTGTTCCTCATGTTCCTACTTTGTTCCCGCCTTGTTCCTCATGTTCCTACTTTGTTCCTCATGTTCCCGTTGTTCCTGATTTTAGAGATAGCCTTCTAAATGTGGAGAAAAGAGATGTGGGAAAGTGATGAGTAAGCTGAGAAAATCAACAAATGGGCATGACCTATTGTGATGAAGACAATGGGAGTGTTGCGAATGACGTGATGAAATGAGATGCGACGTTGAGCGGAAGAAAGCTTTGAGAATAAATGGATGCAAAGAAAATAGCCTGAGAGTGAAGGAAAGGCCTATAATTGTGAGGTTTGATTTCACTACACAATCTCAAAGAAAATATTCCTGTAAGTACAAATATTTCATTTTCAAAAGATCCCACAAATAATTTTGTCTTGTTGCAAACTGCAAGAGCAACTGTTTTTAACGTTTCAAATCCTTTATAACGTTTTAAAAGCTTGTAATGTCAGATTGATTTTAGACACTGGTTCGCAAAAAACGTACATTTCTTCAAGGCTGAGAAATCAGCTACAGTTACCAAAAATGAAATCTTACAAACTTTTAATTAAAGAAATTGGGAATGAAAGAGGAAACCTCAAAACTTGTGATGTTGTACAATTAGCAGTTAGAAGTAACGATAACTTAATCACGTTTATTCTCGCGTATGTTGTTGACGTTATCTGTGGGCCTGTCTCAGATCAGGTTATAAACATTGCTCAATCAATGTATAAGCATTTGTAGAACTTACCCCTGGAAGATTATGGGGATGGAACACAGAATATAGAACTAGATTTATTGCTTGGTGCAGATTTCGCACATTCTTTCATGCTAGATCAAGTCACTCAAAAAAATAAAGGTGCTCAAAAAAACCCCAAAGGGTTTTTCAACAGAGTACATATGTCGAACCCCTAAAGGTGGACCGAAATACCCTTTCAAATGGTTCTTCAAAAAACCCTTATTATGGGTTTTTCAAAAAACCCTCATGAAGGGTTTTTTGAAGCACCTTTAGGGGTTCGATATATGTACTCAGGGTTTTTACAAAACACCCTATAAAAATGTTTTTCAGAGCACCTTCAGGGGTTCTATATGGCACCTTTAGGGGTTCGATATATGTACTCAGGGTTTTTACCAAAAACCCTATAAAAAGGTTTTTCAGAGCGCCTTCAGGGGTTTTATATCGCACCTTTAAGGGTTCGTTATATGTACTCAGGGTTTTTACCAAAAACCCTATAAAAAGGTTTTTCAGAGCACCTTCAGGGGTTTCATATCGCACCTTTAGGGGCTCGTTAAAAACACTAGAAAAAGGTTTTTCAGAGCACCCTCGGGGGTGTTATACCCAACCTTTTTGGGTTCGATATACCGGGGGTTCTACCAGAAGCCATAGAGCAGAAGAAAGTTTTCAAGCATGAGAAGCTATTAGCTAATAACGAAAACATATATTACTTGAAATGTGTAACATTAAACGTTAGTAAACATATCTGCTGTTAAAACATTAAATGATTTACAATATAAATAAATATAACAGTTACAATAAGTTACAAGCAATATACAGTAGAATTTATTTCAAGGGGCAATTTACTCCTAGGAAATTGGTAATAAGATTCGTCTGATTGCTGAAAAACAGAAGTCTCTGAGAAAGTCTTGGGTTTTAAAGGAAATATTGTAGTCATGCTTTTAAAGACTGAAATGGGCCTGTGAAATGTCACTCGAGCTTCATTCAAAATTTGCAAAGGGGGCAAAATTTTGTTCAAAGTAGCAACTTCTATACGCAAAATGCAGTTGACTACGGTATCCAAATTTTAGTTAAGCTTAAGTTGACAAGCAGAGATTCATAACTTTTTGTCTTTGTTGAAGTCATTTCTTCAAGTTGAAGAAAGTCTCGTCAGCCTTGATTATACTTAACGTTCAGAGTCTCTAGAAATAAGACTGAAACATTGGCACATCCAATACTTAAAAGTTTCTGTTAGCAAATCTTCAATGTGTGCTTGCATGTAAAAATCAGCGATAGTCCTACAAACGCATCTTCATCTTCTAGAACTGCAGTCCAATCCCAGTCCAATGCATACCTACAAAAAAGCAAAACACTCCTTTAGTTCAATATTTCAAGTTTTAAAGACATAGCGCGCAAATTATCAATAAAGCTCTTCTGCATTTTACCTTAGAAATTACATGACTGATGCAGACTAAACATTGAAAATACATAAGTAAGTCATTCTTTAATAACTACACAGGAGAATCCCAGTATACTTAGCCATGATATAACGAATTTCCCTACTCAACGAACTGTAGAATGTCTTGTCCCTGGAATAACTAATTCTCTGCAAACAAATAAATTTTCCAGGTGAAACCATGTGAAACGAACTCCCGACATAACGAACATTCTGGTGGTGCCCTTGCTTGTGGCATATCATCAACAGATATAATTCAGACCTGGATTGCATGGTCAGAAAACCAAAGACATTTACACTGAGCTTAAGGCCTTAATGTAATCTCCGAGTAACTCTTTAAGTCGTACAGCCGAAGGCTCTCCTCCCAAGGTACCAAAGCCTCTAAAGGGTCACAACACAGCGAGTTGAAAATAAGCAGCGAAGTGAAGAGAGCGTAAAATTTCACACAGCTCGATTCAGCGACATTTACTATTTAAAAAACATAGCTGGGAGATTTTCTTTAAAATCTTCTCATAGTTCTCCTCTCTTTTCCTTGTTTCTTATCTTAATTTGAACATTATTACAGATGCGGTTCAACAGAGATGCGAGCAAGCTGCGAACCCTGTCATGTCGATGTGATACAAAACCTCCTTTCTTAAGGTTTCCCCGCAAGTACAATAACTTGGCAGATATTTCAATGGTATGTTGTATCTAAGACGAATGGCATCCCTAAATTTTTTTTTATTCAGATCATGGCCTTGAATTTCCAATAGTAAAGCATGCAGCCAGGAGCTGGCACCCTTGTCCTTGGCCTGCTCAACAAAATTGACAAGATTCTCGGGCAGCTTTGATTTAAAGTGGTTATGACGCCAAAATTTTTATTGGCTTATTTTATGAAACAAACATCGCTGATAACGATGGTGTAGTTTGTTTTTTGATTTGCAAATTATTTTATTACAAAATGTGGGTTTTATTTCACCCACTCTGCATAAAAAGTGTCCCAAGAAAAACGCGGTCAGACCGCTGCGTCCCAGATCTCTGTGACGTAAAGTGTTTGTGTCGGATCTCAGCATCAACAGAGAAGCCTTAGAAGTTTCAGATTCCAAGGCTTGTTTACGCCCGTCAGCTGAGCAGAAGTTAAAAAATTTTAACTTCAACCTCTGTAACAATGTTTTAATATACCAAAAAAGATTTTTCCTTATTTTTATATTTTGTCTGTGCGGCGAGAGAAGCGTTTTCCCAACGACACTCCTCTCGAGTTCAGCGAAGGTAAGTGCCAAGCCATAATGTGATGAAAGCACGCTGAGGTTTCATTGTTCTTTCTGATGTTACAATTGTTTTCTGATCTGCATGAACTGTTTGAGTTCAATACTCAAATTACATTGACATTCAATCGAAGAAAAGTTCTGAATTTCAAGGAAATAAAGCAGAACAGAATATCCTCTCCGCTGCTGCTCTTATAAAGTGCAGAACAGACATCATTTCACGCGAAAGTCTTAAATTCATTATTATGAAAACATTCTCTATTACTAAGAAAAATACTCAATTTTTTCGTTTTCTTTTCCAAGAAACCTCTCATAAGAAACCAATAAATAACTAAAAAGCCCTTCGCCTGAAGTCGAAGAAACTCTAAGGATGCCAAATAAAATCAAGATATAATTTTTAATATTGTTTCCAAATATTTATAAATGCATAGTATTTCTCTAAAACTCTTCAAAGTCCTAATAAACGTTTAATGAAGATATAATTTCTCTATCTTCACCAAGAAAGACACCACAAAAGATCTTGTACGTGAAAATTTAACTATAAAGGTGCTTTCTAAGAGTAAATTATTGCAAAAATTTTTTTTACACGATGTCTCGCTTACAATTTAGGTTTGTTACCTATTTTGTTTTTATTTATAACATTTGGAGTACCTTTCATTGACCGCTCGTTTTTTGCGAGATCAAGATGTGAACCGACGGACGCTTGATTAATTTTAGACATAATTTTTTTTGAAGAAAGGATTTCCAGTTCTTATGTTAAATAAAGCTATAATTTTACTTGCGGTTTGTCCAGAAAATGAATACTTCCATATTCTGGGTCGAATAATAAATAAGTTGACTTCAGCCTACTCCACTACCGTTTCATCCTGGATTCACTGCACTGTCAGCTTCTTCGTCAAAGTTTACGAAAATATCAGCTTCATATGGCCGTTACAGGCCTCAAAAATAGCCTAAAGCTTTCTTCTTGGTCATCTGCTTTTTATTGTGTTCCAAAAAGTGACAAATTGTTGTTCTCGTGCGAATTTCTTGTCAAAATATATTCCATTTCTTATTGCTCGCCTTTGCACTTCCTCGTCGACACAAACACTTTACGTCACTCGACCCAGGCCGCTGGGACACTTTTTTGGAGGGAAATTCGAGTTTGAAACCCCGATTACTAATGAACTAAGGATTTTTGAGATTTTTGGTTTCGATTTTCGTCATCAGCATACTCAAATTGACCATAATCAAGAAAAAAAATTTTGGCGTCATAACCACTTTAATTTGTTCCTTTCTTTCATTAAAAATAACCTGCTTGATTCACGCACTGTCCTTCTTCAGGTCATTCACTGTGTGATTTTTACGATCTGCTTGTTTTATTTGTGCGCTCTGATCTATAGTGGATTCAACATGTAGTGATGTGATCATACAGGAACTGGCATATTGTAGTGGGGCTTCGACAGACAAATTTGTGATTCCAAGACCTCCTTTCCTTGCCGATTGTTGTAAATAGGTATGTCCTTGTATCCGTGTGTCAGTAAAAGCGATTCGCAGAGAATGTATCATGAGCAAACACATTTTCAAGCACCGCCAGCTCAAGTACCGCCGCCTCAAGCACCACCGCGTCAAGCACCGCCCGCTCATGTACCGCCAGTTCAACCATATCAACCACGTACCGCTCAATCGTTGCAATTTTAGGAACATTGTGAGGGCGAAATAAATGTTCACTAAAGCTCCATCCTTCGTCTTTCGTTGTTCCAGAAAAGCAGTCTTCTTTTACGTGCAGAGAACACGGAGCCAGAGAAAGAGACGAGTGTTGCGTTTTATACGAGTCTTACGGAATATAATTTCTTACAACGCAAAAGTAAATAAAGTTGCAGTGTTACTTTCTAAATGTGGAGAAAAGAGATGTGGGAAAGTGATGAGTAAGCTGAGAAAATCAACAAATGGGCATGACCTATTGTGATGAAGACAATGGGAGTGTTGCGAATGACGTGATGAAATGAGATGCGACGTTGAGCGGAAGAAAGCTTTGAGAATAAATGGATGCAAAGAAAATAGCCTGAGAGTGAAGGAAAGGCCTATAATTGTGAGGTTTGATTTCACTACACAATCTCAAAGAAAATATTCCTGTAAGTACAAATATTTCATTTTCAAAAGATCCCACAAATAATTTTGTCTTGTTGCAAACTGCAAGAGCAACTGTTTTAACGTTTCAAATCCTTTATAACGTTTTAAAAGCTTGTAATGTCAGATTGATTTTAGACACTGGTTCGCAAAAAACGTACATTTCTTCAAGGCTGAGAAATCAGCTACAGTTACCAAAAATGAAATCTTACAAACTTTTAATTAAAGAAATTGGGAATGAAAGAGGAAACCTCAAAACTTGTGATGTTGTACAATTAGCAGTTAGAAGTAACGATAACTTAATCACGTTTATTCTCGCGTATGTTGTTGACGTTATCTGTGGGCCTGTCTCAGATCAGGTTATAAACATTGCTCAATCAATGTATAAGCATTTGTAGAACTTACCCCTGGAAGATTATGGGGATGGAACACAGAATATAGAACTAGATTTATTGCTTGGTGCAGATTTCGCACATTCTTTCATGCTAGATCAAGTCACTCAAAAAAATAAAGGTGCTCAAAAAAACCCCAAAGGGTTTTTCAACAGAGTACATATGTCGAACCCCTAAAGGTGGACCGAAATACCCTTTCAAATGGTTCTTCAAAAAACCCTTATTATGGGTTTTTCAAAAAACCCTCATGAAGGGTTTTTTGAAGCACCTTTAGGGGTTCGATATATGTATTCAGGGTTTTTACAAAACACCCTATAAAAATGTTTTTCAGAGCACCTTCAGGGGTTCTATATGGCACCTTTAGGGGTTCGATATATGTACTCAGGGTTTTTACCAAAAACCCTATAAAAAGGTTTTTCAGAGCGCCTTCAGGGGTTTTATATCGCACCTTTAAGGGTTCGTTATATGTACTCAGGGTTTTTACCAAAAACCCTATAAAAAGGTTTTTCAGAGCACCTTCAGGGGTTTCATATCGCACCTTTAGGGGCTCGTTAAAAACACTAGAAAAAGGTTTTTCAGAGCACCCTCGGGGGTGTTATACCCAACCTTTTTGGGTTCGATATACCGGGGGTTCTACCAGAAGCCATAGAGCAGAAGAAAGTTTTCAAGCATGAGAAGCTATTAGCTAATAACGAAAACATATATTACTTGAAATGTGTAACATTAAACGTTAGTAAACATATCTGCTGTTAAAACATTAAATGATTTACAATATAAATAAATATAACAGTTACAATAAGTTACAAGCAATATACAGTAGAATTTATTTCAAGGGGCAATTTACTCCTAGGAAATTGGTAATAAGATTCGTACGATTGCTGAAAAACAGAAATCTACGAGAAAGTCTTGGGTTTTAAAGGAAATATTGTAGTCATGCTTTTAAAGACTGAAATGGGCCTGTGAAATGTCACTCGAGCTTCATTCAAAATTTGCAAAGGGGGCAAAATTTTGTTCAAAGTAGCAACTTCTATACGCAAAATGCAGTTGACTACGGTATCCAAATTTTAGTTAAGCTTAAGTTGACAAGCAGAGATTCATAACTTTTTGTCTTTGTTGAAGTCATTTCTTCAAGTTAAAAAAAGTCTCGTCAGCCTTGATTATACTTAACGTTCAGAGTCTCTAGAAATAAGACTGAAACATTGGCACATCCAATACTTAAAAGTTTCTGTTAGCAAATCTTCAATGTGTGCTTGCATGTAAAAATCAGCGATAGTCCTACAAACGCATCTTCATCTTCTAGAACTGCAGTCCAATCCCAGTCCAATGCATACCTACAAAAAAGCAAAACACTCCTTTAGTTCAATATTTCAAGTTTTAAAGACATAGCGCGCAAATTATCAATAAAGCTCTTCTGCATTTTACCTTAGAAATTACATGACTGATGCAGACTAAACATTGAAAATACATAAGTAAGTCATTCTTTAATAACTACACAGGAGAATCCCAGTATACTTAGCCATGATATAACGAATTTCCCTACTCAACGAACTGTAGAATGTCTTGTCCCTGGAATAACTAATTCTCTGCAAACAAATAAATTTTCCAGGTGAAACCATGTGAAACGAACTCCCGACATAACGAACATTCTGGTGGTGCCCTTGCTTGTGGCATATCACAACAGATATAATTCAGACCTGGATTGCATGGTCAGAAAACCAAAGACATTTACACTGAGCTTAAGACCTTAATGTAATCTCCGAGTAACTCTTTAAGTCGTACAGCCGAAGGCTCTCCTCCCAAGGTACCAAAGCCTCTAAAGGGTCACAACACAGCGAGTTGAAAATAAGCAGCGAAGTGAAGAGAGCGTAAAATTTCACACAGCTCGATTCAGCGACATTTACTATTTAAAAAACATAGCTGGGAGATTTTCTTTAAAATCTTCTCATAGTTCTCCTCTCTTTCCTTGTTTCTTATCTTAATTTGAACATTATTACAGATGCGGTTCAACAGAGATGCGAGCAAGCTGCGAACCCTGTCATGTCGATGTGATACAAAACCTCCTTTCTTAAGGTTTCCCCAAGTACAATAACTTGGCAGATATTTCAATGGTATGTTGTATCTAAGACGAATGGCATCCCTAAATTTTTCTTTATTCAGATCATGGCCTTGAATTTCCAATAGTAAAGCATGCAGCCAGGAGCTGGCACCCTTGTCCTTGGCCTGCTCAACAAAATTGACAAGATTCTCGGGCAGCTTTGATTTAAAGTGGTTATGACGCCAAAATTTTTATTGGCTTATTTTATGAAACAAACATCGCTGATAACGATGGTGTAGTTTGTTTTTTGATTTGCAAATTATTTTATTACAAAATGTGGGTTTTATTTCACCCACTCTGCTTAAAAAGTGTCCCAAGAAAAACGCGGTCAGACCGCTGCGTCCCAGATCTCTGTGACGTAAAGTGTTTGTGTCGGATCTCAGCATCAACAGAGAAGCCTTAGAAGTTTCAGATTCCAAGGCTTGTTTACGCCCGTCAGCTGAGCAGAAGTTAAAAAATTTTAACTTCAACCTCTGTAACAATGTTTTAATATACCAAAAAAGATTTTTCCTTATTTTTATATTTTGTCTGTGCGGCGAGAGAAGCGTTTTCCCAACGACACTCCTCTCGTGTTCAGCGAAGGTAAGTGCCAAGCCATAATGTGATGAAAGCACGCTGAGGTTTCATTGTTCTTTCTGATGTTACAATTGTTTTTCTGATCTGCATGAACTGTTTGAGTTCAATACTCAAATTACATTGACATTCAATCGAAGAAAAGTTCTGAATTTAAGCAGAACAGAATATCCTCTCCGCTGCTGCTCTTATAAAGTGCAGAACAGACATCATTTCACGCGAAAGTCTTAAATTCATTATTATGAAAACATTCTCTATTACTAAGAAAAATACTCAATTTTTCGTTTTCTTTTCAAGAAACCTCTCATAAGAAACCAATAAATAACTAAAAGCCCTTCGCCTGAAGTCGAAGAAACTCTAAGGATGCCAAATAAAATCAAGATATAATTTTTAATATTGTTTCCAAATATTTATAAATGCATAGTATTTCTCTAAAACTCTTCAAAGTCCTAATAAACGTTTAATGAAGATATAATTTCTCTATCTTCACCAAGAAAGACACCACAAAAGATCTTGTACGTGAAAATTTAACTATAAAGGTGCTTTCTAAGAGTAAATTATTGCAAAAATTTTTTACACGATGTCTCGCTTACAATTTAGGTTTGTTACCTATTTTGTTTTATTTATAACATTTGGAGTACCTTTCATTGACCGCTCGTTTTTGCGAGATCAAGATGTGAACCGACGGACGCTTGATTAATTTTAGACATAATTTTTTTGAAGAAAGGATTTCCAGTTCTTATGTTAAATAAAGCTATAATTTTACTTGCGGTTTGTCCAGAAAATGAATACTTCCATATTCTGGGTCGAATAATAAATAAGTTGACTTCAGCCTACTCCACTACCGTTTCATCCTGGATTCACTGCACTGTCAGCTTCTTCGTCAAAGTTTACGAAAATATCAGCTTCATATGGCCGTTACAGGCCTCAAAATAACCTAAAGCTTTCTTCTTGGTCATCTGCTTTTTATTGTGTTCCAAAAGTGATAAATTGTTGTTCTCGTGCGAATTTCTTGTCAAAATATATTCCATTTCTTATTGCTCGCCTTTGCACTTCCTCGTCGACACAAACACTTTACGTCACTCGACCCAGGCCGCTGGGACACTTTTTTGGAGGGAAATTCGAGTTTGAAACCCCGATTACTAATGAACTAAGGATTTTTGAGATTTTTGGTTTTCGATTTTCGTCATCAGCATACTCAAATTGACCATAATCAAGAAAAAAAATTTTGGCGTCATAACCACTTTAATTTGTTCCTTTCTTTCATTAAAAATAACCTGCTTGATTCACGCACTGTCCTTCTTCAGGTCATTCACTGTGTGATTTTTACGATCTGCTTGTTTTATTTGTGCGCTCTGATCTATAGTGGATTCAACATGTAGTGATGTGATCATACAGGAACTGGCATATTGTAGTGGGGCTTCGACAGACAAATTTGTGATTCCAAGACCTCCTTTCCTTGCCGATTGTTGTAAATAGGTATGTCCTTGTATCCGTGTGTCAGTAAAAGCGATTCGCAGAGAATGTATCATGAGCAAACACATTTTCAAGCACCGCCAGCTCAAGTACCGCCGCCTCAAGCACCACCGCGTCAAGCACCGCCCGCTCATGTACCGCCAGTTCAACCATATCAACCACGTACCGCTCAATCGTTGCAATTTTAGGAACATTGTGAGGGCGAAATAAATGTTCACTAAAGCTCCATCCTTCGTCTTTCGTTGTTCCAGAAAAACAGTCTTCTTTTACGTGCAGAGAACACGGAGCCAGAGAAAGAGACGAGTGTTGCGTTTTATACGAGTCTTACGGAATATAATTTCTTACAACGCAAAAGTAAATAAAGTTGCAGTGTTACTTTCTAAATGTGGAGAAAAGAGATGTGGGAAAGTGATGAGTAAGCTGAGAAAATCAACAAATGGGCATGACCTATTGTGATGAAGACAATGGGAGTGTTGCGAATGACGTGATGAAATGAGATGCGACGTTGAGCGGAAGAAAGCTTTGAGAATAAATGGATGCAAAGAAAATAGCCTGAGAGTGAAGGAAAGGCCTATAATTGTGAGGTTTGATTTCACTACACAATCTCAAAGAAAATATTCCTGTAAGTACAAATATTTCATTTTCAAAAGATCCCACAAATAATTTTGTCTTGTTGCAAACTGCAAGAGCAACTGTTTTAACGTTTCAAATCCTTTATAACGTTTTAAAAGCTTGTAATGTCAGATTGATTTTAGACACTGGTTCGCAAAAAACGTACATTTCTTCAAGGCTGAGAAATCAGCTACAGTTACCAAAAATGAAATCTTACAAACTTTTAATTAAAGAAATTGGGAATGAAAGAGGAAACCTCAAAACTTGTGATGTTGTACAATTAGCAGTTAGAAGTAACGATAACTTAATCACGTTTATTCTCGCGTATGTTGTTGACGTTATCTGTGGGCCTGTCTCAGATCAGGTTATAAACATTGCTCAATCAATGTATAAGCATTTGTAGAACTTACCCCTGGAAGATTATGGGGATGGAACACAGAATATAGAACTAGATTTATTGCTTGGTGCAGATTTCGCACATTCTTTCATGCTAGATCAAGTCACTCAAAAAAATAAAGGTGCTCAAAAAAACCCCAAAGGGTTTTTCAACAGAGTACATATGTCGAACCCCTAAAGGTGGACCGAAATACCCTTTCAAATGGTTCTTCAAAAAACCCTTATTATGGGTTTTCCAAAAAACCCTCATGAAGGGTTTTTTGAAGCACCTTTAGGGGTTCGATATATGTATTCAGGGTTTTTACAAAACACCCTATAAAAATGTTTTTCAGAGCACCTTCAGGGGTTCTATATGGCACCTTTAGGGGTTCGATATATGTACTCAGGGTTTTTACCAAAACCCTATAAAAGGTTTTTCAGAGCGCCTTCAGGGTTTTATATCGCACCTTTAAGGGTTCGTTATATGTACTCAGGGTTTTTACCAAAACCCTATAAAAGGTTTTTCAGAGCACCTTCAGGGTTTCATTTCGCACCTTTAGGGGCTCGTTAAAACACTAGAAAAAGGTTTTCAGAGCACCCTCGGGGTGTTATACCCAACCTTTTGGGTTCGATATACCGGGGGTTCTACCAGAAGCCATAGAGCAGAAGAAAGTTTTCAAGCATGAGAAGCTATTAGCTAATAACGAAAACATATATTACTTGAAATGTGTAACATTAAACGTTAGTAAACATATCTGCTGTTAAAACATTAAATGATTTACAATATAAATAAATATAACAGTTACAATAAGTTACAAGCAATATACAGTAGAATTTATTTCAAGGGGCAATTTACTCCTAGGAAATTGGTAATAAGATTCGTACGATTGCTGAAAAACAGAAATCTACGAGAAAGTCTTGGGTTTTAAAGGAAATATTGTAGTCATGCTTTTAAAGACTGAAATGGGCCTGTGAAATGTCACTCGAGCTTCATTCAAAATTTGCAAAGGGGGCAAAATTTTGTTCAAAGTAGCAACTTCTATACGCAAAATGCAGTTGACTACGGTATCCAAATTTTAGTTAAGCTTAAGTTGACAGTTGAAGTCATTTCTTCAAGTTAAAGAAAGTCTCGTCAGCCTTGATTATACTTAACGTTCAGAGTCTCTAGAAATAAGACTGAAACATTGGCACATCCAATACTTAAAAGTTTCTGTTAGCAAATCTTCAATGTGTGCTTGCATGTAAAAATCAGCGATAGTCCTACAAACGCATCTTCATCTTCTAGAACTGCAGTCCAATCCCAGTCCAATGCATACCTACAAAAAAGCAAAACACTCCTTTAGTTCAATATTTCAAGTTTTAAAGACATAGCGCGCAAATTATCAATAAAGCTCTTCTGCATTTTACCTTAGAAATTACATGACTGATGCAGACTAAACATTGAAAATACATAAGTAAGTCATTCTTTAATAACTACACAGGAGAATCCCAGTATACTTAGCCATGATATAACGAATTTCCCTACTCAACGAACTGTAGAATGTCTTGTCCCTGGAATAACTAATTCTCTGCAAACAAATAAATTTTCCAGGTGAAACCATGTGAAACGAACTCCCGACATAACGAACATTCTGGTGGTGCCCTTGCTTGTGGCATATCACAACAGATATAATTCAGACCTGGATTGCATGGTCAGAAAACCAAAGACATTTACACTGAGCTTAAGACCTTAATGTAATCTCCGAGTAACTCTTTAAGTCGTACAGCCGAAGGCTCTCCTCCCAAGGTACCAAAGCCTCTAAAGGGTCACAACACAGTGAGTTGAAAATAAGCAGCGAAGTGAAGAGGGCGTAAAATTTCACACAGCTCGATTCAGCGACATTTACTATTTAAAAAACATAGCTGGGAGATTTTCTTTAAAATCAAAGAATTTCTAAGAGATGTGTGTTTTCACCAAGCGTATAACCACGTTTCTCATAGTTCTCCTCTCTTTTCCTTGTTTCTTATTTTCGACTGTCTGAGTAGAGGAAAAAGGAGCTTACGAGCGCACAAAGGATGCCGACATGTCAATCAAAACCAGTTGACCTGTCAATCAAAATTCGGTGATCTATGAATCACGTGACCTGTAAATCAAGCGTCAGTGATCTGGAAATCATGTGCACATCTCGTTTTCATGCAACCTCTTTTTCCGCCATTTTTCTTTATTTCTATTTATTTATTTTTCTTTCATTTTTTATCGAATTTGAGATCATGATTTATTAGCGCGTTCAGAAAGACAAGAGAAGAAGGTCGATAAATCTTTTGTAGAACATGATGATATTATTATGACGATGATATTTATATTCATATTTTAAATTTCCGGGTTTTATTGTTCAAGTCAATGTTCTACAGAGTTTTATTGTCCCCAACACTTTTTGCCATTCCTCCACCAACAACATTTTGGCTTGCAAGCATTGATAGAAGAGTTCCAAGTTTTTTATCCATGTTTCCTTCATTTCGGAGCATGATTATTATAAAAACTATAGGCCTAATCAGCAAAATCATCTTCAATGCCAGTAAATATTGAACATTTGGCTTCTTGATCCTCCTCAAACCAAACGAGCTCTGTCTTTCCATAATGACGATTAAATGCAAGCTCGTCTGTTCACATACATGTAAGTTAGTGCGTCAAAAAGACATCATCATTATCATCGTCTGTTGCATTTTCATCATCTGCGTCCATTGCTGTCTGACACATGATTAAGAACTTTCTTTTATCAATCACATAGTGAAAGGCTTCTTCAAAACTCATACCATCTTCTTCTTTTGCCTTTCTCATGATTTCAATGACTGCTTTCACAACTTCATCATGTTCGAAACCTTTGCAATATATGAAATTCCTCTTGAAAACTTGTATAATATCTTCATCATCATTAACTTTGGCAAGCATCACAGGCCAGACATTTTGCAGTGGAATTTCATCATCCTCCTCGTCATCATCATCATCATCATCATCTTCAATATCATCATCATCATCATCATCATCATCAACATGATAGTCGTCATCAATATCATAATCATCATCATTTTCACTCACTATTTCACTGTCCAGGTCTAATTCATCTTTTACAGATTTCAAGGCTTTGTAACAGCTTTTGTGTTTGCTCTTCAAATGCCGATTTAGATTACTCTTGTTATTGAAATGGCTATCACAAAATCCACATTCAAAAGCCATCTCTCGAAGAACGTTTCTTAACAGCTTGCCTTCTCTCTTGAACAATGCAATGAGCTGTTAATCAAAATTTCAAACCGTGCTTCTATTTGAACCTTTTTTCACACAGTTCGATAAATGACTATAGTCTTTAGTTATTCAAGACTATAGTCCGGACTATGGTCCTCACTTAGTCCCTGCCTAGTCTCTACCTTGTCCTTACTTAGTCTTTGTCTTTTCATACCCATTTTGAGGAATGACTATAGTCTTTGGCCATTCAGGACTTTAGTCCAGACTATAGTCATCACTTAATCTCAACCTAATCTCTACCTTGTTCCCAATTAGTCTTTGCCTTCTCACACCAAATTTGTGGAATGACTATAGCCTTTGGTCATTCAAGACTATAGTCCGGACTATAGTCCTCACTTAGTCTCTTCCTAGTCTCTACCTAGTCCTCACTTAGTCTTTGTCTTTTCGCATGCAATTTAAGGAATGACAATAGTCTTTGAACATTCAAGACTATAGTTCTAACTTAATCTCTACCTAGACTCTACCTTGTCCTCACTTAGCCTTTTCACACGCAATTTGAGAAATGACTATAGTCTTTGGCCATTTAAGACTATAGTCCGGACTATAGTCCTCACTTAATCTCTACCTAGTCTCTACCTATTCCTCACTTAGTCTTTACCTTTTGCTCGTTTTTGCACGCGATTCGGTGAATGACTATAGTCTTTGCTTAGTTTAGACTATAGTCATTGCTTAGTCCAAAGCTATTCTCTACCTAATCAACGCTTATAGTCTTTACCTTTTTGCATGCAATTCGATGAATGACTATATTCCTTGCTTAGTTCAGACTATAGTCCTCGTTGCTCAGTCCCAACCTAGTCTCTATCCACTTTATTCTTACAGCTTATGATCATAGATTTAAATAAAACAACCTTTTACTTAAAAAGCATGTTTTGGGACGATTTAGATCTTAGACCACAGTTTCAAATCTGATTTTTTGCATTCGAACTGAGACTAAGCCCTCCGCAGGAGCTAGCGATGGCTGCCTCGCGCGTAGAGCGAGCAGCGGAGCTAGTCTTATAAACTAATATTTGGTTTTGGCACGCTGGTCAACTGGTGACTGTAGCTCCTCGGGTTGGGTCGTACCGCATTGTGTGCAGTCCGTCACGGTGTCGAGCACCCCAGTTGTATGCGTGTCATCAAGACAGCTTCGAGGGCCGGCTGCTTCCACCTCACTCCTTGGGTTGCAAATACCAGCGCTTTTGTCGTGATATCGGACCGGGAACAAAGGAAAACAAGGGTTGTACAATTGCAGCCATCCCCGGGAGCCACAGGAATGCACCCAACAATCGGTCCTTAAACGTTGACGATTTCCGTCCGTAACTCTCCCTTGGCAACGGACCTCAGGTTGATTGTGTGGGAAACAAAGGACTTCCTTTTTTCAGCCAGTCACGGCGTAGCTTATGCAATCGCTGGAGAATTTCGATTTAGCTGCTGCGTCAAAAGATGAAATAAGAGCTACTTTTCGACGTAAAAATGACGAAAAAAATGTTTTCTTACTTTTCAAGTTTCACTTTTGATGACGCCATCGATAGCTTTCACACATTATATCTTTTAACATTTTGGTTTTAGGATATAGGTTTCTTTGTATATTTTGTTCAGTTTTTCATTCTCTTTCGATTGGTGCCATTGGTTTTCAAGTTTGATGACTTTCATTTTTTCTGACCGTCACCATTTACGTCATCGATCACGTGACAACTGGGGTAAAATTTCTTTGGACACCCTTGAAAATTTAAAGGTACTACCATCAGGGAGTAGAAACAAGTGAACAATCCCCGGTTGCCCTCTCCGCCAGTTTGTTGGAGAAAATTCCCTGTCTATATAAAAAGTTAACCAGAGGCAATTATTAAAACATTATGTGTCAAACAACTCGTTACCACTTCATTTTTAGCCTTTTACGGCATATAAAAAGTTGTTCAGCGTGAAATTTACGAAAAGATGGTATATGATATGTCTATATTTGAAGAAACTTTTTTTCCCGCTTTTTCGCGCATGTGCAATTACAAAAAGGGCCTGGAAAAGAGGGTTCTCCCACTTGGAATCATCGGGAATTTTTTTCCCGTAATCTACATACCCTAGCGAAACTCTGTGCAAAGTTTCAGGTTTATAAAATTTTTTTCCCAGAAATTATCAAATACACCCGGACTATATTTTCATGCTCTTTCAGAAAATGAATAGCACATTGAGAAATGTTAAATATGTTTTTTCACTTTGCCACTCTATTGTAATTGCAGTTATTTTCAGAGCTGATTCATGATGTACATAAGAGGGGTTCTTGTGCAGAAAGAGCCATAGTCTATTGCCAGACAGAAAGCAAAGTGCAGTTCTGGATCACACATTTGAAGCTGCACTTGGTCCCAGGTTTTACAAAGAATATTGAAAACATCCAAAGAGTCGGCTTGTGGAAATGTACCATGCAGTAGCTCTTGATACAGTTAAGTTGCATATTTCAGGGAACCTCATATTAGAGTCCTGAATTCCATCATATCATTCGGCATGGGGAAAGGTGCCGAAAAGGTGGGGAATCTGCTTAGCAACAACAACTTCCGACGGTTTCAGATATGTTTAACCAAACGCGGTTTTGTAGGAAAATGAGCGCGCTTTTCACCCTTCGCTGGTCCTTGTAAATACTTGTTGACGTTTTGTTTTGTTGTTGATGTTTTGTTCCTTATTGATTTACGACCTGGACTTTGGTCAGGTCACGAGACAGGAATGAAATTAGAAATTGACTCTGAAGAATGACACTCTCTGAAAAAGACTCTCTCGAAAAGACATTCTCTCGAAAGACGCTCTCTCGAAAATACTGCGAAATCAACCCGAAGAACTTTAAAGTGTGAATGAATGAACTCTGAATTTTAACTCCTGACTTGAACTCAGAAACAGTTACTCTTGATACCATTCTCGGAAGAAACTCTTGACAGAAGCATCGTTTGGTTATTAAAATTCTTTGATCACTTTGTATTTTACATTGAATAAATTGGTGAACGTATATCAAAGGTATTATCGCTGACAAATGCGCGAGGATTCATGCTATACCTTATTACAAGGATTATCAGGTGAACTCGTTTGTTTATTTGTATTCTGCATGAGATCAGAGACGTGGCTTCGCATTGAAGAGAACGCATGAATTTGTCCTTCTGTCCTTTGAGTCTTTTTGATAATTTATACAGTCCTCTTGTTCATTTTTTTTAGTGTAATTGTATTTGAATTGTAGTTGTATGTAGTATTTGACCTCTGGTTTGATTCTGTCGAATTGATCTTAATTATCTTTGAACCATTCGGTAATTCTAACCTGCGAGTCAGGGGGTTGTTTTCCCTGGCTGTCGTGATTTGGATTCTTTAGCAGGATTTCCTATAGTTTTCTGTAGCACACACTGAAAGAAAATAGTTGTCCACAATCTGATGATCCTGGGTCATATGTTGAACTTCCTGCTGATAATCCACAATGTCAATTGTGCATTTCAGGCCCATTTCCGAGCATCTCCTATCCTGACTATGATAATTTGATGATAGCCTTTTTTTAACTGATATTCAATCATCTGCTTTGCATGTTCGTCATATCCTTCATCAAGCTCTTTCAGCTTTTGAAACAACTGCGTGGGTGACACAACCAATCGAAATTTTCTAATTCGCGCCGTGGTGGGCTAAATATTAAAGATGATAAAATAAATTGATATTGGGACTGCAATTGCAATTGGGAATGCAATGCAAGATGTATCCTTTCCAAGCTTCAGGCATTCAAAGATTTCAGACCTGGATGTACGTTTGGCTGATGCAGTGATTTTGACATGATCAGGTACCAATAATCTCATTTCTCCAAGATTTCCCTCCATCTTCGAAATGGAACTTGTCCTATATTTACACCTTGTGGTAATCCCCTGGTTAAATAGTAAAATTAGATTTGAATTGTTACACAAGCTCGGCGACCAAAAACAACAGAGAAAATACAATTTCGTCAGCGACAGAGCAGCATAATCATAATAGGTTTTCTTTTTATATCATGGCGACAAATCCAAGTAAAAAAATATCAAATTAAATAAATGACTAGGCCATTAATTAAGGAAAAAAACCGACTTTTTCCTACGACCTAAGATCACTGAACTAAAAATAGAAAGACTGAGATGACAACTCTATTGTTCTGTCTTGTAACCATTGGGTGAGTGCTTGTATGTATGCGCGAGATGTGTGAACATAAGGTTCAGAAGAGAGAATTGGGAAAATGTCCATGCAAGAAGGGTTTGAAGCAAAAAACGACGTCGAACGAAACAACTTAGATCTGAGAGTAATTAAAGTCCATTTAGCTGGTTTTTTAGACCCCGTGCACACGAGAGCGGATCCATTTGGATCCGTTCCCAAACTGGTACGGATAGGCCTTCCGTGCACACGAGAACGCCGCTATCCGATCTAGTTTGGCTCCGCTATCCGTACTTTTTTGGATCGGATAAAAAAGCCGTTCTTTTTTGGATCGGATCCATTTTGCTCTCGTGTGAACACCTGGATCCGATCCAAATTAGTACGGATAGAAAACGAGGCAAGCTTTTTAATTAATTTGAGGTTGTTTTCGTCATCAAAACTTGCAATTATCTTTCGAATTTAGTTTTCTCTCAGCTTTCTTGTTTTGTAATCAAACAACCTTCCTCAACAACGCTCAAAATTCTGTGGCAATGCTCTCTCCTCAGCTATCCAAATAAAATTCATAATTTGCTAACTGCAGTTGTAATAGTTCTCATAGTTGATTGCAAGATTTTTAGAACTCTCGAGAGTTTCGCTACTGTAGGCCGATGACAATGAACATAAGAAAGGACAACAAAGAAATCTCTGATTTTTGGCGCTAAACTGCTATCTCTTTTGTTCGAACATGCTTCCTGCGCATGTCAAAACAGCGGATCTTTTTGGACCTGGGTCTCGTGTGTACGCAAAATATTTTCAGCCCGATCCCGTGTGCACGGGAGCAAAATTTGGGATCAGTTCCAGAAAAGAACGGAGCCAAACTGGTCCCGTTCTCGTGTGCACAGGGTCTTAAAATAATGCTTATCGGCCACGAAGCAGCGCGAAAGAAAGACACAAGAAAACAGGCTTATTTGGCAGTATTTGGGATCGTATATGGCATAACTGAAATCACTGCACACTCATTCATCTAATAATTTATATATAATTACATGCCACCAATTCATTGGGTGGACCTACCCGCCAAAATACGCCCAAATACAGCCATAGACATGGACGGAGAGGTTCATGTGGATTTAGTCCTTGTACTGCAGACATCTTGAATTGGATTACAATTGAACTAGCTTGCGAAGATGATAAGACGAACATAATTAGCCTCGGTGTGGAATAAGTAGACTAAGATCAAATCCAATTCTCCAATCGGTCTGGTTTCGATGGGAGCAGGGAACCTGCCCATTTGAGGCTAAGATAAGGAGGTGAGGGAATTTTAACTCCAACTAATTAAGCTAAGCCAAGCGTCCCATGAGGGAGCCATTAGGGCCTAGCCTGCTGCTGGAAGGGGGACCTGTATCTTTAAAGTGCTCCTAATAATGCTTCATACAAGTGCAGCAATTTCAATAACAAGAGGCCCAGAACTAAGATCACAATTGGATATTTGACATGAAGCTCCAGTACAATATCGGTTCATACATGTGTAATAATGCTAGACGCATGGAAATAAAAACACAAGGTGTAGAAATAAAACACAATTGACTGTTGAAAATGAAGCTCTAGTGCCATATTCGTTCCTAATTGTGATACCAGTGGCTGTCAACATCATGACAACGGGATGCTGGCACCTACGGTGATCGTTGACGTCTTTGATCCTAGAAATATTGGCAATATGACACAAAATTATGGAATTTCCATCCTTGAGAACAACAAATCAATAACAGCATTGTAAACAACAATGAATCATGAATAAAAGTAAAGCTTTGATAGACAACTGACCGTTCGTGAATAGTTTATTTATTTATTTATTAATTAATTTTTTTTTTAAATCAACTTTGAAGAAGTCAGACGTGACAATTAGTTTGGAAAGCTGCAGGTTGAAGCTGGGTGATCGCCAGTGCAGCGGGAAAATTTGTGTTCAAATCGACATTGACCACGGATTGTGCACTTTCCCCAGTTGAAATGGCGGCATGTAGGCATTTTTTGTGTTTCTCGCAGGTCAGAACAGACAAAACTAGGCGGTTGACCAACGTTTGTGTTGGGGTTTTCGGAAACTTGGGGTGGCGTTTGGGGCGGTAGGCTATGGGCACAGTGGAGAAAGCGATTAAATGCGTATTCATCCGTACGGCTCCATGAAAGGGTTTTATCCAAGCCAGTGTTCATTCGAAAGGCTGTATCGTACTTGAGCCACGCTGTTGCCGGATATAAACGTTGGAAGTTACAAATCGACTCTTGATATGACAATAATGCAAGAGCCAATTCTGGGTGAAATTTCACCATAGCTTGCACGAAAACATTCCAAGCTTCGAACCATGTAGCAACGGTATTAATTTTTTGCTTGGAAATAGCAGGTTGTGTTACTGCCAGCTTTTCTGCATTACCCTCAGAGTTTAATGTTAGGGTGAGCTGATTTGGGTTCAAACTTGGGTCATATAAGGTAGCAGGAAGTATTGAATTAAAATCAACAAAATCTTTGTTCTGAATGGCTTTCATTATTTTGATGGAAAGAGGAAAAAGGCAACCCTTTGGTGTAGCAGTAGGCAATAATAACGTACTGTTACCTGTCGGTGGCAGAGTCGGTTGAACTGGATGACCTGTTTGAATTGACTCGGTGTTCGAGGCTTGAATCAGGTTGGAGCTTCCAGAAGGCTGTGGAGGACTGGTGGTGGATGCTGGTGACAGACAATTTGCTTCAGATACTACTGGAGGTCTTGGGGTAGGCTGGCTTTGCGCTCGGGCATTAGACAACTCTTCACGAACAAGGGCTCTCAATTCATTCATAGATGGTGCAGCAACATCATTGAATTCTTGGCTGTTTTCAGAGATAGATGGGGAAGCTGGAGCTCTTCTTGTGCCATTATTCTGATAATAGGACAGGAGGCGAGCGGCCAGGGTGTGCTTTTTCCCAACCGAACGCAATCCATGATCTTCACAACGACGCTTCAACTCTTTGTTTGAAAACTTCATAAGGTCAGAGTAAGATTCCTCATTACTACCTCTTGGAGATGCAGACATTTCGAATAAAATTTTACTAACGAATTAGACAAGACAGACTTTCACTAACCAGACACGATAACTGATAGAATGAGCCAGAAGGGACTGGGTTGATACGGAAATACAAAATACCTCGTGACCTCAGCGTTAACGCCCATTTACGCATGCGTAGAATGTTACAGTGAAAAAAGTGAAAAAAGTGAAAAAGTGAAAAAAGTGAAAAAAGTGAAAAAAGTGAAAAAAGTGAAAAAGTGAAAAAAGTGAAAAAAGTGAAAAAAAGTAAAAAAGTGAAAAAAGTGAAAAAATTGAAAAAAAAAAGTGAAAAAAAAGTGAAAGAGTGAGAAAAGCGAAAAAAGTTAAAAAAAAGAAAAAAGTGAAAAAAGTGAAAAAGAGAAAAAAGTGAAAAAAGTAGAAAAAGGGAAAAAGGTGATAATAATGAAAATAGTGAAAAAAGTAAAAAACAGTGAAAAAAGTGAAATAGTCAAAAAAGTGAAAAAAGTGAAAAAAATGAAAAAAAAAAGTGAAAAACTGCAAAATGTAAAAAGAGTGAAAATATTGAAAAAATTGAAAAAAGTGAAAAAAGTGAAAAAAGTGAAAAAAGTGAAAAAAAAGTGAAAAAAAAGTGAAAAAAGTGAAAAAAAAGAAAAAAGTGAAAAAAAAAGTGAAAAAAGTGAAAAAGTGAAAAAAGTGAAAAATTGAGAAAAGTGAAAAAAAGTGAAAAAGTGAAAAAGCGAAAAAGTGAAAAAAGAAAAAGTGAAAAAGTGAAAAAAAGTGAAAAAAAGTGAAAAAGTGAAAAAGGTGATAATAATGAAAATAGTGAAAAAGTAAAAAAGTGAAAAAAGTGAAATAGTGAAAAAAGTGAAAAAAAGTGAAAAAAGTGAAAAAAGTGAAAAAAGTGAAAGTGAAAATATTGAAAAATTGAAAAAAAAAAGTGAAAAAAGTGAAAAAAGTGAAAAAGTGAAAAAAGTGAAAAAAAGTGAAAAAAGTGAAAAAGTGAAAAAAGTGAAAATAGTGAAAAAAGTGAAAATATTGAAAAAATGGAAAAAAAGTGAAAAAAGTGAAAAAAGTTAAAAAGTGAAAAAAGTGAAAAAAGTGAAAAAAGTGGAAAAGTGAAAAAGTGAAAAAGTGAAAAAAGTGAAAAAAAAGTGAAAAAAAAGTGAAAAAGTGAAAAAGTGAAAAAAAGTGAAAAAAAAAGTGAAAAAAGTGAAAAAAAGTGAAAAAAGTGAAAAAAGTGAAAAAAGTGAAAAAAGTGAAAAAAGTGAAAAAAAGTGAAAAAGTGAAAAAAGTGAAAAAAGTGAAAAAAAGTGAAAAAAAGAAAAAAGTGAAAAAAGTGTGAAAAAAAGAAAAGTGAAAAAAGTGAAAAAGTGAAAAAGTGAAAAAAGTGAAAAAAAAGTGAAAAAAAGTGAAAAAAAAAAAAAAAGTGAAAAAAAAATAGTGAAAAAAGTGAAAAAAAAGTGAAAAAAAAAAAAAGTGAAAAAAGTGAAAAAGTGAAAAAAGTGAAAAAGTGAAAAAAAAAAAAGTGAAAAAAGTGAAAAAGTGAAAAAAGTGAAAAAAGTGTGAAAAGAAAAAAAAAGTGAAAAAAAAAAAGTGAAAAAAGTGAAAAAAAGAAAAAAAAAAGTGAAAAAGTGAAAAAGTGAAAAAAGTGAAAAAAAAGTGAAAAAAGTGAAAAAAAGTGAAAAAAAAAAGTGAAAAAAAAAAAAGTGAAAAAAGTGAAAAAAGTGAAAAAAGTGAAAAAAAAAAAGTGAAAAAAGTGAAAAAAATGTGTGAAAAAAGTGAAAAAAAAGTGAAAAAAGTGAAAAAAAAAAGTGAAAAAAAAAAAAAAGAAAAAAGTGAAAAAAAAAAAAGTGAAAAAAGTGAAAAAAAAGTGAAAAAAGTGAAAAAAGTGAAAAAAGTGAAAAAAAAAAAAGTGAAAAAAAGTGAAAAAAGTGAAAAAAAGTGAAAAAAAAAAAGTGAAAAAAAGTGAAAAAGTGAAAAAAAGTGAAAAAAGTGAAAAAAAGTGAAAAAAAAAAAAAAAAAAAGTGAAAAAGTGAAAAAGTGAAAAAAGTGAAAAAAATAAAAAAAGTGAAAAAAAGTGAAAAAAGTGGAAAAAAAATGAAAAAAAGTGAAAAAAGTGTAAAAAGTGAAAAAAGTGAAAAAAAGTGAAAAAGTAAAAAAGTGAAAAAGTGAAAAAGTGAAAAAAAGTGAAAAAAATGAAAAAAGTGAAAAAAGTGAAAAAGTGAAAAAAGTGAAAAAAGTGTAAAAAATGAAAAAAGTGAAAAAAAGTGAAAAAAAGAAAAAAAAAAAAAAGAAAAAAGTGAAAAAAGTGAAAAAAGTGAAAAAGTGAAAAAAATGAAAAAAGAAAAAAAGTGAAAAAAGTGAAAAAAAAGTGAAAAAAAAAAAAAGTGAAAAAAGTGAAAAAAAGTGAAAAAAAGTGAAAAAAAAAAAAAAGTGAAAAAAGTGAAAAAAAAAAAAAGTGAAAAAAAGTGAAAAAAGTGAAAAAAAAAAAAGTGAAAAAAAAAAAGTGAAAAAAGAAAAAAGTGAAAAAAAAAGTGAAAAAAAAAAAAGTGAAAAAGTGAAAAAAAGAAAAAAAGTGAAAAAAAAAAGTGAAAAAAAAAAAGTGAAAAAAAAAAAGTGAAAAAAGTGAAAAAAGTGAAAAAAAAAAAGTGAAAAAAAAGTGAAAAAAGTGAAAAAAAAAAAAAAGTGAAAAAAAAAAGGAAAAAAAGTGAAAAAAGTGAAAAAAAGTGAAAAAAAAAAGTGAAAAAAGTGAAAAAGTGAAAAAAGTGAAAAAAAAAAAAAGTGAAAAAATGAAAAAGTGAAAAAAGTGAAAAAAGTGAAAAAAAGTGAAAAAAAGTGAAAAAAAAGTGAAAAAAAAAAAAGTGAAAAAGTGAAAAAAAAAAAGTGAAAAAAGTGAAAAAAGTGAAAAAAAGTGAAAAAAGTGAAAAAAGTGAAAAAAAGTGAAAAAAGTGAAAAAAAAGTGAAAAAGTGAAAAAAAAGTGAAAAAAAAAAAAGTGAAAAAAGTGAAAAAAAGTGAAAAAAGTGAAAAAAGTGAAAAAAGTGAAAAAAGTGAAAAAAAGTGAAAAAAAAAAAAAGTGAAAAAGTGAAAAAAAGTGAAAAAGTGAAAAAAGTGAAAAAGTGAAAAAAGTGAAAAAAGTGAAAAAAAAAAGTGAAAAAAGTGAAAAAAAAAAGTGAAAAAGTGAAAAAAAAAGTGAAAAAAGTGAAAAAGTGAAAAAAGTGAAAAAAAGTGAAAAAGTGAAAAAAAGTGAAAAAAAAAAGTGAAAAAAAAAAAGTGAAAAAAAAAAAGTGAAAAAGTGAAAAAAAAGTGAAAAAAGTGAAAAAAGTGAAAAAAGTGAAAAAAGTGAAAAAAAGTGAAAAAGTGAAAAAAGTGAAAAAAAAAAAGTGAAAAAAAAAAAAAAAAAAAAAAGTGAAAAAAGTGAAAAAGTGAAAAAAATGAAAAAAGTGAAAAAAAAAAGTGAAAAAGTGAAAAAAAAAAAAAAAAAAAGTGAAAAAGTGAAAAAAAAAAAGTGAAAAAAAAAAGTGAAAAAAGTGAAAAAAAAAAAAAAAAAAAGTGAAAAAAAAAAGTGAAAAAAGTGAAAAAGTGAAAAAGTGAAAAAAAAAAAAAAAAAAAAGTGAAAAAAAAAAAAGTGAAAAAAAAAAAAAAAAAAAAAGTGAAAAAAGTGAAAAAGTGAAAAAGTGAAAAAAAAAGTGAAAAAAAAAAAAAAAAAAAAAAAAAAAAAAACTGAAAAAGTGAAAAAAAAAAAAAAAAAAAGTGAAAAAAGTGAAAAAAGTGAAAAAAAAAAAAGTGAAAAAAAAAAAGTGAAAAAAAAAAAAAAAAAAAAAAAAAAAAGTGAAAAAAAAAAAAAAAAAAAAAAAGTGAAAAAAAAAAAAAAAAAAAAAAAAAAAAAGTGAAAAAAAAAAAAAAAAAGTGAAAAAAGTGAAAAAAGTGAAAAAAAAAAAAAAAGTGAAAAAGTGAAAAAAAAAAAAAGTGAAAAAAAAAAAAAAAGTGAAAAAAAAAAAAAAAAAAGTGAAAAAAGTGAAAAAAAAAAAAAAAAAAAAAAAAGTGAAAAAAAAGTGAAAAAAAAAAAAAAAAAAAAAAAAAAAAAAAAAAAAAAAAGTGAAAAAAAAAAAAAAAAAAAAAAAAAAAAAAAAAAAAAAAAAAAAAAAAAAAAAAAAAAAAAAAAAAAAAAAAAAAAAAAAAAAAAAAAAAAGTGAAAAAAAAAAAAAAAAAAAAAAAAAAAAAAAAAAAAAAAAAAAAAAAAAAAAAAAAAAAAAAAAAAAAAAAAAAAAAAAAAAAAAAAAAAAAAAAAAAAAAAAAAAAAAAAAAAAGTGAAAAAGTGAAAAAAAAAAAAAAAAGTGAAAAAAAAAAAAAAAAAAAAAAAAAAGTGAAAAAAAAAAAAAAAAAAAAAAAAAAAAAGTGAAAAAAAAAAAAAATGAAAAAAAAAAAAAAAAAAAAGTGAAAAAAGTGAAAAAAGTGAAAAAAAAAAAAAAAGTGAAAAAAAAAAAAAAAAAGGAAAAAAGTGAAAAAAATGAAAAAAGTGAAAAAAGTGAAAAAAAGTGAAAAAAAAAAAAAAAAATGAAAAAAGTGAAAAAAGTGAAAAAAAAAAAAAAGTGAAAAAAAGTGAAAAAAGTGAAAAAAAAAAAATATAAAAAAAAAAAAAAGTGAAAAAAGTGAAAAAAAAAAAAAAAAAAGTGAAAAAAAAAAAAAAAAGAAAGTGAAAGTGAAAAAAAAAAAGTGAAAAAAAGTGAAAAAAAAAAAGTGAAAAAAAGTGAAAAAAAGTGAAAAAAAAAAAAAAAAAAAAAAAGTGAAAAATGTGAAAAAAGTAAAAAAGTAAAAAAGCGAAAAAGTGAAAAAAGTGAAAAAAGTTAAAAAGTGAAGTGAAAAAAACTAAAAAAGTTAACCAGTGAAAAAAGTGAAAAAAAGTGAAAAAAGTGAAAAAAGTGAAAAAAGTGAAAAAATGGAAAAGTGGAAAAAGTGAAAATAGTGAAAATAGTAAAAAATTGAAAAAAGTGAAAAATTGAAAAAATTGAAAAAATTGAAAAAAGTGAAAAAAATGAAAAAAGTGAAAAAAAGTGAAAAAAGTGAAAAAATTGCCAGATGTAAAAAGAGTTAAAGTATTGAAAAAATTGAAAAAAGTGAAAAAAGTGATAAAAGTGAAAAAAGTAGAAAAAGGGAAAAAGGTCAAAATAGTGAAAATAGTGAAAAAAGTAGAAAATAGTGAAAAAAGTGAAAAAATTAAAAAAGTGAAAAAAGTAAAAAAAGTGAAAATAGTTAAAAGGCGAGAAAAATGAAAATAGTGAAAATAGTGAAAAAAGTAAAAAATAGTGAAAGAAGTGAAAAAGTCAAAAAAGTGAAAGAAGTGAAAAGTGAAAAAAGTGAAAAAAGTGAGAAAAGTGAGAAAAGAAAAAAGTGATAAAAAAATTAAAAAGAGAAAAAGGTGGAAACAAGTGAAAAACGTGTAAAAAGCAAAAAAAGTGAGAGAAAAGTGAAAAACTGCAAAAAGTGCAACAAGTGAAAAAAAGTGAAAAAAATTAACAAAGTGAAAAAAGTGAGAAAGGTAAAAAACGAGAAAAAAGTGCAAAAATTGAAAAAAGTGAAACAAGTGAAAAGTGAAAAAAGTGAAAAAATTGAAAAAGTGATAAAAGTGAAAAAAGTGAAAAAGTGATTAACATCGACTGGCATTGAGAAGAACACACAAGAAATACTCGAAGATTAACTGAAACATACTTTATCTTTGGCAGTATTTTGGGTCGTATCTGGCTTAAATCTAATACGAATTTGCTATTTGTATGCTCCCTGGCCTACCCTACGGGCAAAACCGCTCGATGCAGCTAGATCAAACATGCAGAGCTCATCTGCCACTCCCAGCCAACGCCCCGCCCAGCAGTACCCGAAGGATTACGTAACGCCCGTCCGATCTGCCCTACGAGGCCAACACCCCGCCCAGCAGTACTCGGCTAGGCTTTGTTACCACTGCCCTACGGAACAAGCCGTGCACAGCACACAAATTATGGATGACAAATTCTGCAACATACGGCCGACCCCGCCCAGTAGTTACCAGAACGCATGATTAAACTGAGAATAGCAGCTAACAATATATAAAAAGCCACCCTATTGGTGGCCTACTGCCAAAATACGCCCCAAAATACGCCTTTTTAATTTTCGTCCGTCTATATAAGAGTAAATATCATGGGTGTCTATTGTCTACTTTTCTAAATATCCTTCGAGCGTGCCCTTGTAACAAGTGAGCTGTCCTGGAGTGACTGTAATGTGGTTGGACGGGTATAACGTTCATAGCATTGACTAGATCATCTCACTAGCCGTTTGATGACACTGGCAGGTGTGTTTGCAGCAGCAGCTGTTGTTGCTGCTCCTATTCGGAACCTATGAGATGTATAAAGTTTGTCCTGGATGCCGATACCTGACATTTTGAGAAGCTGTTGGACTATTGTTGTTACCCTTTGCCGAGTAAGATACGACCCATCTGCAAACTCAACTAAAGGTTTTTCTGGGTTGTTGCAGTTAGCTCTGTGCTTAGTTAGAGCACGAAGCGGACAGGTAGAAGTGTCCGTGGCCGCAAATTGAATAAATATCCCAATACGGAATGGGTCGGTTTTCGATACTTTAATGAAAAGTGTGGCTGAACGGTCTTTAATCTCGACATCTTTCACCAGCAAGCAGAAACTAGGATCAAACGCGTTTGGGCTATGGGAGCAAAATTCAGAGGAACGTAAGAAACCGAAAAACGCCGTCGTGAAGGCTGCCCAGAGCATGCTTTTGTCTCTATTTGAAAATGACGATACACGTAAATTATTTTTGAGCACTTTCAACAGTTCAAGAGTTATAGGCAGTTTTTCACTTTTTTCCTTTTAGTTTTTTAATACCTTTTAAAACCACCTGAAGCTGGTCCATGTCCTCAAATTTAACACTATATCCAAGCTTAATGTTCCAGAACCTTATTGCTGCTAGATATGTGCGTATTGTGGAATAGCTAGACTTGCGAGATAAATATGTTGCAAACAGACAGAGGTTTGATTGCGAGGAGGGGAAAGGGCATAGCGAAAACTCGGAACAGAATGCTTCGTATGCTGATTTGCCATGCTCATAAGTGTTGCGAGATGAAGCGGACAGGGACATTTGCTGCAAAAACAAACAGTCCTGTTTTAAAAGTCCCATGCGCTGCTCGGTATTTGTGTAGGGTCCTCGGCTGCTTGGGGTGCTAACTGGCGGAATTTGAACATCTGTAAACGAGAGAGGTGGTCTGCTATTGAGTTATTAATACCAGCAATGTGCTTGATGTTTATAGTAAACTCATTGCGTGCTGCTATGAAGAAAAGCTTTCGTAATATTTTCATTATTTGTGGACATTTGGACACATGTGACCCCCAGATATCAACAACGGACCTATTGTCGCAATGAAATAGGAGCCTTTTGCCTTGAAACGATTTTCCCCAGATAAGACAGGTTAAGTAAATTGGATATAGTTCTTTCCATTGAATGGAATAGGAAAGAAATTCAGTAGGCCACTTTTCGGAAATCCATTTGCCTTGAAAATATATGCCGAAACCGATTTCCCCAGAGGCATCCGTAAATATGTCTAAGTCGTGAGCATAAGTCGCATCCGGGTCAAGGATTTTATATTTACCATTCCATTCGGGAAGGTAATCTGCCCACCACATTATGTCAAGGCGTGCCTCCTGATTAACTGAAGTATGATGCGACAGACGAGAAAAGGAGGTTGATAAATCGATGAGACGACGAAGGAATGTTCGGCCTGAAGGAATCACTTTGGCCGCAAAGGAGAGTTTACCGATGAGGGACAATAATTCTCTTTTTGTACATTTTTTCGTATTTGACCACTTAATGACTTCTTGCTGGATTTCAAGCAGCTTGTCGGCTGGCAAACGCAAGGACATCGTTGACGTATCGATTTCTATGCCGAGGAATGTTATACAGGTTGTCGGGCCGATTATTTTTTCGGGTGCTAATGGCACTACTAGGTCAGCGAACAATTTTATAGCCGTATGCATAGAGTCTAAACAGTTACTATACGATGAAGCGGCTAAGAAAAAATCGTCTAAGTAATGAGTACAATGAGATACGTTATAGTTATTTTTCATAATCCACAAAATCGAATCTGATAAACGGGTGAAACGGTTGACCGACGAACGAAGGCCCATAGGCAGACAGAGGTCAACAAATTTGAAATTTAAGAATGTAAAACCAAGTAGGTGCCAGTCCTCTGGTCGAACTGGACAGATCCGAATGGCGCTTTTTACATCTAATTTTGCCATTTCGGTGTTTTTACCAAGTTTTGCCACTATGTAAACTGCGCTGTCAAAGCTACTAAATTGAACAGCGGCCTGCTCATCTGATATGAAATCATTTATAGACATTCCCTTTGGTGACGATAAATCAGTTATCATACGCAGTTTAGTACTATCTTTTTTCGGTACCACACCTATAGGTGAGGTACGAAAATTTTGAAATGGGGGTTCCAAGAAAGGACCCGCTAAACGACCAAGTTTTAATTCAGAAATAATATTCTTGGCAATCGGAGCCTCATTAGATATCGTAGATTTCAGGTTGTTTGCATCGTTCTGGAAATGTGGACCGGCGTAGCCAATATTAAAACCAAATTTAAAACTGTTAATCAATTCATCTGCAAGAGTTATATCTTTATAATTACTTAACTCTTTACGTAACGACTCTACATCAACAGGAGATTTAGCAAATTCAGGGATTGGTTGAAAGTTATTTATTAGCTCCTGAGCAATCTGACATTGGATGTCGTCCTCCACAGCGGCTACAGAAGTGTCGAAAGTGGCAGTTCTGATCTCTGCACGTGTTGTGGAAGTTGTAGTGGCGACAAAATGCGGCAGGTCTTGTGGCTTGTTGGGGACGAAAATTGTGTTGAAAATGCCCTGGGGCATAGTTGGAGGGTCTCTGTGTGGCTTGAGGGCGAAAATTATTCTGCTCTTGCCCAGAGGGCAAGGGGCAATCAGCAGCAAAATGCCCTGAAGACTGACATTTAAAACAGGACATAGAGCTAACAGCCGGGATGGCACCCCGCAAAAATTTGTTGAAAGCATATTCATCCAATCTAGCCCAAGACAGATTTTGGTTACGAGCTATGTTCATTCTAAACGTAATATCATAGCGATAGCAAGCAAGAAAATTATAGCTGCGGTTGAATGTGCAAATTGATTCTTGGTACGCCAAAAGCGATGGGGCCAGGACAGGATGAAAATGAACCATTCCCCTTATAAATACATTCCACGCCTCTAACCAAACTAACATGGAAGTGATTTTTTGAGTGGGACGACGGGTTTGCATCAACGAAAACGTATTGTCCGCACCAGGCGTTGGTTGCAGATGGAGGTTAAACGCATTATTAGGATTGGTATCATAAAGCGTATTCGGTAATAAAGAATTCAAGTCAATATATTCTTTGGCTTTCATCGCTTTTATAATATTTGATGATAATGGTGGCAAGTTACTAATAGGCGAATGCAATAGATTTGAAAGATTACCTTCAAGTGATTGTTGTTGGGCCCATTCCCCTGAATGCCGACCGAACTGAACCTTAGGCTGAGTGTTGAAAGAGAATTCGATTGTGCGTGTCGTTTTGAGATGTAAAGATGTGTTTTCATGATTTATTCTATGAATCAGAATGTAGAAAATTGAAGTGGCAGTCTTTATTTCCCTTTTGAATTCTGTTATATCGAACCAAGAACCCGGAAAGAAGAAGAGATTACAAATGGTGGCCAGTGTGTCTTCGATATCAGATTTTTTCAGGCCGGAAGGGAAGACAGAAAGTCAATGCCAAGTTCTGGAGTCAACAGGCTGGATGAGTTTGCTTTATAAATATTTCAAATTCAGTCTATTCTATGATTAACTTGTATTGACAGCTTGGGCTATTATTAAAATTGCCTTAAATAATCCTGAAAAATTCCTACGTTTAAATAGAAAATTAATCGAAATTTAGTTGAAAATTTCTTTGCTAGAATTATGTCACAAGAGGACGACATTCTGGAAGATTTGCGCTTGCAATTTGAAACTCTTTTGCTTCAAATTAAGTCTGACAAACTCGATGAACTAACCGCGTATTTGGACTTAGATGTCTCTGATAAAAAGAAATTTGAAAAATTTAAGCAAATATGAAACACTGTTGAGACTAGTCTAGAAAATAAAGATGATGATTTCAATCCCACTGATTATTTACGAGATTTGATTGCTGTGTTGACAAATAGTCCACCACCTCTTGAGAGATTTCACCCTGAAAGGACGACGGAGGGTGCCATCGCCTCCCAAAAGAAGACAAGAAACTCCTTGAATTAAAACTAAGGCATGAAAAAGAGCTACAGGAATTAGAATCTGCATTGCAATTAGGAAATTTGAGGATTAAAGGGTCTAGCATTGCTAAATATGCCACAACAGAGAACCCTACAAAAGAAATCAACCCTGTCTCAGAAACCTCAATTTTGAGACGTGAGTTTAAGATTTCAGGCCAAGTAGGAGAGCCAAAACAGCTAGACAAACTCACATATGTTGCCTTAATTCATCAAATGGATAATGGTATCAAGCGAGGCTATCACGAAAATGAGATTGTGGATGCTGTAATAAAAGCCATATCACCCCACAGCAGCCTCAGAAATTATATTCTTACTCTTCAAGATCGATCTTTAGCAAAATTGCGTAGGATTCTACGTGTATTCTTCCAGGAAAAGAATGCATCTGAGTTATATCAAGAACTCATATCAACTTGCAAATATCAAAGAGAAACAGTACAACAGTTTCTCCTGCGCATTCTTGATGCAAGGAATAAGGTGATGTTTGCAAGCAAGGAGGAAGGGACTGAAGGAGATTATAGCGCACAGCTTGTGCAGAGTGCTTTTCTGAAAGCATTTGAAACAGGGCTTAGAGATGAAAGTCTGCTCATCAACCTTCGCCCAGTTCTGCGTGTTAAGGGGATAACTGATGAGGATTTAATGAGATTTGTAAATGAAATGGCGTCAGTTCAGGCAGAGAGAAAAATGAAAATAGGTACAACATCAGCAAGAGTACAGACACTTTCCTCTCAGGCAGAGTCATCAGCTGTGCAAAAGCAAAACACAAAACAAGAAGCACCACTTGATCAGGTCTTTGCAGCTATAAAAGAAATCAAGACTCAGCTCTCGGAACTAAAACAGCAGAAAGTCCAGAGCATTTCACATGAAGAACCAAGGACTCAAGTCCAGGGACAAAGTGGCAACAGAAACCAGCAGCGATCTTCCTCTCAAAGGAAATGTCCTCGTTGCAGAGAGAGGGGGTCAACAGAAAGATGCTCACATTGCTTTTTTTGTGGAGCATTTGGTCATGTCAAGGCTGATTGCAATAAACGAAACTTGGGAAACGCACCACGGTTACTTCCACGGGACGACAAGTAACCGTCGAAAAAGATTCAAAGTCCCATCAATGTAGCTATTGTGGAAAAACAAAGGACAGAATGTTCATATGTCAAAGATGCAGAGTAGCAAATTACTGTGGAAAGGAGTGTCAGGAATTTCACTGGGCAGAGCATAGAGTCCTTTGCGATGCAATTACTGAACTCTCAAAGAAGGATCCAAAGCCTACTGAGGATGATGGTCAGTATATAGCTCATCTGAGCCCAAGAGACCATGCTAAGCTCATAAAGTTGGTAGGACGGAATGGCAAAACAGTCAAGTGTTTGTGGGATACTGGGGCGCAGGTATCTATCTTATCAGAAGCTGCTCTGAAGGATATTTCACCCAAAGAACAGGTCCAAGAATTGTCTGTTTTAATTGATGAAAAAT
>JACTAT010000010.1:8671768-8710418 GCA_014526335.1 Chrysaora quinquecirrha
ACAAGTCATTTCTTTTTAAAGCTTGAAGAGAAATAATGACAGAGTTTAAGTCTTTTTTTTTTTTACCGTCACAACTATATGTATATATGGCACATGCTAGCTGTTATTCATAACTTTGTCATAATCAAACATCATGGAATATATCTGGAAGTGATTATAATGCTTCATATCAATTCAAACTAGTAATTGCACGTCTATTTGTTGAAAGCTGGAAATTGGGGATGTTACAATCGTTAATGTGAGGAGTTATTTGTTGCATTCTCGCTGAAATCAAGAAGTGGGACAGCTTTTAACTCTCATTTATATGTGGCTCGAGAATCTGGTTGATTAGTTGTCCCAGGTTTGTTACAAGTTTGGACTTGACTCTTGCCTCAAGAAATTTTCTGCAAGCTAGTGCCAGTTCACTACCTATGTTATTAGATGAAGTACCAGTCTTATTTACACTGACTTCAGTGCCGCACCCTTGCACATTTTAAGTGCCAATGCACCATTTTTGTTCCGATTCATTATCGCTCTCATTGATACTGACTTCAGTGCCGCACCCTTGCACACTTTAAATTCATTACCACTCTCATTGACACTGACTTCAGTGCCGCACCCTTGCGCACTATAAATTCATTACCACTCTCATTGACACAGACTTCAGTGCCGCACCCTTGCGCACTATAAATTCATTACCACTCTCATTGACACTGACTTCAGTGCCGCACCCTTGCACACTTTAAGTGCCAATGCACTACTTTTTGTTCCGATTCATTACCATTCTCATTGGCACTGACTTCAGTGCTGCACCCTTGCACACTTTAAGTTCCAATACACTACTTTTTGTTCCGATTCACTACCACTCTCATTGGCACTGACTTCAGTGCTGCACCCTTGCACACTTTAAATTCATTACCACTCTCATTGAC
Organism: Chrysaora quinquecirrha; assembly: GCA_014526335.1. Classification (NCBI taxonomy): domain Eukaryota; kingdom Metazoa; phylum Cnidaria; class Scyphozoa; order Semaeostomeae; family Pelagiidae; genus Chrysaora; species Chrysaora quinquecirrha. The sequence continues at coordinate 8,672,680 of JACTAT010000010.1, forward strand.
ACTGACTTCAGTGCCGCACCCTTGCACACTTTAAGTCACTGACTTCAGTGCCGCACCCTTGCACACTTTAAGTTCATTACCACTCTCATTGACACTGACTTCAGTGCCGCACCCTTGCGCACTATAAATTCATTACCACTCTCATTGACACTGACTTCAGTGCCGCACCCTTGCACACTTTAAGTGCCAATGCACTACTTTTTGTTCCAATTCATTACCACTCTCATTGGCACTGACTTCAGTGCTGCACCCTTGCACACTTTAAGTTCCAATGCACTACTTTTTGTTCTGATTCATTACCACTCTCATTGACACTGACTTCAGTGCCGCACCCTTGCACACTTTAAGTGCCAATGCACTACTTTTTGTTCCGATTCATTACCACTCTCATTGACACTGACTTCAGTGCTGCACCCTTGCACACTTTAAGTGCCAACGCACTACTTTTTGTTCCGATTCATTACCACTCTCATTGACACTGACTTCAGTGCCGCACCCTTGCACACATTAAATTCATTACCACTCTCATTGACACTGACTTCAGTGTCGCACCCTTGCACACATTAAATTCATTACCACTCTCATTGACACTGACTTCAGTGCCGCACCCTTGCACACATTAAATTCATTACCACTCTCATTGACACTGACTTCAGTGCCGCACCCTTGCACACTACTTTTGTTCTGATTCATTCCCACTCTCATTGACACTGACTTCAGTGCCGCACCCTTGCACACTTTAAGTGCCAATGCACTACTTTTGTTCTGATTCATTGCCACTCTCATTGACACTGACTTCAGTGCCGCTCCATTGAACACTTTTGGTGCAAACGCCCTACATTTCTTAAGTGGCAATGTAAACTGACTAGAGAACCTTTTCCCTTTCACTCTAAATGGCAATGCACTACTTTACATAGATCCATCATTCTATAAAATATAAATTTCAAATATCTGCATGTACCACGCTCATACATACATAATGCTTCAATGTGGAAAATGATGGACTCAGAGATACATTCATGTAGCTGTGAAAGGAGACAGCAATTTGTGTGGGAAGAGTTGCTAACTTGTGGAAGGAAATTCATTATTACCCTGCAAAAAGAAATTGTTAAAAGATGCCTAGGGAACATTTGTGGGAATATGTTCATGGTAAACATGCTGAACATCCTCCTGTGGGAATGTAGAGGGCTAAAGTGATGGACTAGTAAGATAAGGACCTTGGGAAATGCTAACATCTCAATGTTTCTTATCTTAAGGCATAGGCTAAGCAAGTTTGTGCCTTTAAGCATTGACCAAGCCATCAATTTGGCAGATTGACTCTGCACTAAAGAAGAGATTTGGAACTTTACTTGAGAAAGTTTGCTGAGAATAGGGTATACTGACAAGGATTGGTATTGTGGGTTGACGGGGCTCCTTACTCTAATGCACCTCAATACTGAAACCTGACAGTGACACACAGTTCATTATGTAATTCCAGCTTTACCTGGTCAATAGCCCATTCATTCTGGTTTGACCTGGATTACAAATAAATGCATGTGGCTGTGGGAGGAGACAGCCATTTTTGTGGGAATAAAGTTGCTAACCTGTGAAGAAAATTTTCCTGTGGAAAGAAATTGTTAAAAGGGGGTTTGGGGGAAATTTTAAGGACATATATACCTGCTGACAGTGATAAAAGTGCTCCTATTGGAGGGCATCTCTTTTTTTTTGTCTTATAATAGTCATCTATTTTTTTGTATGATTCTTTGTATTGCATCTTTGATTGTTTGCTTGTTTGATTCTGTAGAACTACCCTGCTTTAACACAACAACTATAGTTTTGCAGAGTACTTAGGAGTGGGTGGGTGGGAAAAGATAACACCATCTCAGTATTAAATACTTCAAGTTGTTTATTAAGCAGCAAATTTGCCAACCCAGTTCAATGCTTCTTGAGCCTGACTGAATGACAAGCACATGGCTGTGAACAAGGGAACAAACACGAGACCTGCGCATTAATCATCATTTACACTTGGGCGTAAATGGACCAAAATTGAAAAAGTGAAAAAGTGAAAAAGTGAAAAAGTGAAAAAAAAAAAGTGAAAAAGTGAAAAAGTGAAAAATTAAAAAAAAAGGAAAAAGTGAAAAAGTGAAAAAGTGAAAAAAAAACTGAAAAAAAAAGTGATGAAAAAGTGAAAAAGTGAAAAAAAAAAGTGAAAAAGTGAAAAAGTGAAAAACTGAAAAAACTGAAAAAGTGAAAAAAAAAGTGAAAAAAAGTGAAAAAGTGAAAAAAAAAGTGAAAAAGTGAAAAAAGTAAAAAAAAAAGTGAAAAAGTGAAAAAGTGTTTCAAAAAAATGAAAAAAGTGAAAAAAATGAAAAAAGTGAAAACAGTGAGAAAAGTGAAAAATTGAAACAAGTGAAAAAACTGAAAAAAGTGAAAAAAGTTAAAAAAGTGAAATATGTGTTTCAAAAAAGTGAAAAAAGTGAAAAAAGTGAGAAAAGTGAAAAATTGAAACAAGTGAAAAAAGTTTTTGAAAAAAGTGAAAAGAATGAAAAAAGTAAAAAAGTGAAAAAGTGAAAAAAGTTTTTGAAAAAAGTGAAAAGAATGAAAAAGGTAAAAAAGTGAAAAAAGTGAAAAAAAAATGAAAAAAGTGGAAAACATTTTTGAAAAAATTGAAAAAAGTGATAAAGATTGAAAAAAGTGAAAATAATGAAAAAAGTGAAAAAAGTGAAAAAACTGAAAGAAATGAAAAAAGTGAAAAAAGTGAAATAGGTGAAAAAGTGAAAAAAGTGAAAAGGTGAAAAAATTAAAAAAGTGAAAAAAGTGAAGAAAGTGAAAAGAGTGAAATAAGTGAAAAAATTGAAAAAGTGAAATAAGTGTTTCAAAAAAGTGAAAAAGTGAAAAAGGTGTTTCAAAGGAGTGAAAAACTGAAAAAGGTGAGAAAACTGACAAAAGTGAAAAAAGTGAAAAAAGTCAAAAAAGTTCTTATAAAGAGTGAAAAAATTGAAAAAGTGAAAAAAGTGAAAAAGAAATGTGAGAAACGTTTTTGAGAAAAGTGAAAAAACTGAAAGAAGTGAGCAAAGTCAAAAATTTGAAAAAACTGAAAATGTGAAAAAGTCAAAAAAGTGAAATAAGTAAAAAAAGTGAAAAAAGTGAAAAAGTGAAAAAGTGAAAAAGTGAAAAAGTGAAAAAGTGAAAAAAGTGAAAAAGTGAAAAAGTGAAAAAAGTGAAAAAAGTGAAAAAGTGAAAAAAGTGAGGAAAATTAAATAATCCAAAAAGTGAAAAAGTGAAAAAATTGAAAAAAGTCAAAGAAATTAAAAAAGTCAAAAAATTCAAAAAAGTGAAAAATATTAAAAAACTAGAAAAAGTGAAAAAAAAAAAAGTGAAAAATACGAAAAAAGTGAAAAAAGTGAAAAAGTGATAAAAGTCAAGAAGTGAAAGGAGTAAAAAATGTTACAAAAGTGAAAAAAGTGAAAAATATGAAAAAAGTGCAAAAAGTGAAAAAAAGTGAAAAAAGTGAAAAAATTTTGAAAAAGTGGAAAAAGTGAAAAAGGTGAGAAAATTGAAAAAGTAAAAAGTGAAAAAGGAAAAAGAAAAAAAAAAAGTGAAAAAAGAAAAAAGAAAAGTGAGAAAAGTTTTGAAAAAGTGAAAAAAAAGTGAAAAGTGAAAAAGTGAAAAAAAAGTGAAAAAAGTGAAAAAGTGAAAAAAAAAAGTGAAAAAAGTGAAAAAAGTGAAAAAGTGAAAAAAGTGAAAAAAAAGTGAAAAAAGTGAAAAAGTGAAAAAGTGAAAAAAAGTGAAAAAAGTGAAAAAAGTGAAAAAAGTGAAAAAAAGTGAAAAAAGTGAAAAAAAGTGAAAAAAGTGAAAAAAAAAAAGTGAAAAAGTGAAAAAGTGAAAAAAGTGAAAAAGTGAAAAAGTGAAAAAGTGAAAAAGTGAAAAAGTGAAAAAAGTGAAAAAGTGAAAAAGTGAAAAAGTGAAAAAGTGAAAAAAAAAAAGTGAAAAAGTGAAAAAGTGAAAAAGTGAAAAAGTGAAAAAGTGAAAAAGTGAAAAAGTGAAAAAGTGAAAAAAAAAGTGAAAAAGTGAAAAAAAAAGTGAAAAAGTGAAAAAGTGAAAAAAAAAGTGAAAAAGTGAAAAAGTGAAAAAGTGAAAAAGTGAAAAAGTGAAAAAGTGAAAAAAGTGAAAAAGTGAAAAAAGTGAAAAAAGTGAAAAAAGTGAAAAAAGTGAAAAAATTGAAAAAAGTGAAAAATGTGAAAGAAATGAAAAACGTTAAACAAGTGAAATAAGTGAAAAAAGTGAAAAAAGTGACAAAAGTGAAAAAACTGAAAAAAGTGAACAAAGTCAAAAATTTGAAAAAACTGAAAATTGAAAAAAGTAAAAAAGTGAAAAAAGTGGAAAAAAATAAAAAGTGAAAAAAGTGACAAAAGAAAAGTGAGAAAAGTTTTTGAAAAAAGTGAAAAAAGTGAAAAAAGTGAAAAAGTGAAAAAGTGAAAAAGTGAAAAAGTGAAAAAGTGAAAAAGTGAAAAAAGTGAAAAAGTGAAAAAGTGAAAAAAGTGAAAAAGTGAAAAAGTGAAAAAGTGAAAAAGTGAAAAAGTCAAAAATTGAAAAAAATGAAAATGTGAAAAAAGTGAAAAAAGTGAAAAAGTGGTTTGAAAAAGGTAAAAACAGTGAAAACCTGTTTGAAAGTGAAAAAGTGAAAAAGTGAAAAAAGTGAAAAAAGTGAAAAAACTGGAAAAACTGGAAAAACTGGAAAAGGTAAAAAAGTGAAAAAAGTGAAAAAACTGGAAAAAGTGAAAAAAGTGATAAAAATTGAAAAAAGTGAAAAAGTGAAAAAAATGAAAAAACTGAAAAAACTGAAAAAAGTGAAAAAATGTCTACAACTGCCCTGTTATCGCAATGGAAAAGGATGCGTTTCCCAGACAGATCATTAGACCACAGAAGACAAGCTACGTAAATTGGAAACAATTCCTTGAATTGAATTGAGCGATCGCGAAAGTGATGAGGCCATTTTGCGGTGGCCTATTTGCCGTTATTGTAGATGCCGAACCCAAGGTTGCCCGAAGCGTCGGTGAATAGCTGTAAGTCAGGGCTAAGAGTGATTTCACTGTCTAGAATTTGGTGTTTACCGTTCCATTGTGGGAGGAATTCGAGCCACCATTTAATATCTTCCATAGCTTCAGTGTTTAGAGATATATGATCATGAAGTTTTTTCACCGTGGTGGATAACTGAATCAATCTGCGAAGGAACGTTCGACCGGACGGAATTACTTTGGACGCAAAAGCGAGTTTCCCTATCAAGGAGAGTAAATCGCGCTTCTGACATTTCTTTTTATTGTTCCATTCTATGACGAGGGCAAGGAGAGAATCAAATTTGTCTTGCGGCAAGCGCAGTTGCATGAGGGCAGAGTCGATTTGAATACCCAAGTGCGTGATACATGTGGTTGGACCTTCTGTTTTGTCAAGGGCTAGAGGAACTGCAAGTTTTTCGAAAAGAGCGATTGTTTTGTGGAGATCTGTGTAACATGCGTCAGAATTAGGATAACCAGCTATGAAAAAGTCGTCTAGGTAATGAGTACTAAATTGAATAGAGTAATTGTTTGACATAATCCACGACAGAGTGTTTGATAGTTGAGTAAATCTATTTACAGACGAACGCAAACCGAAAGGAAGGCACAAGTCAACAAAAAACATATTGCGAAATTTAAATCCAAGATAATGCCAATTAGAAGGCTTGACAGGGCATATACGGAAGGCGCTTTTAATGTCTAATTTGGCCATAAGAGCACCTTTGCCTAGCTTTGCAACGATATTAACTGCTTGATCAAAGTTATTGAAATTGACAGAAGACTCTTCGTCACAGATAAAATCATTTATTGAATAACCATGAGGAGATGAAAGGTCCGTAATTGTCCTGAATTTCGACGAGTTTTCTTATGTACAGGGCCAATAGGCGAAATTATAAAGTTTTGTAAAGGTGGAATGTGAAAGGGGCCGGATATACGTTTTTCTTTTAATTCAGAAATAATGTTATCAGTTATTTGCTTACAGTACAAATCAGCAGACTTCAAATTGTTTGTTTCGTTTGTGAATTCGGGACCTGAATAGCCAATATCAAACCCTGTTCTAAAATAATGAATGAGTTGATTAGAAAAAACTTTATCTGGATAGTTTCTAAGCTCTGTTTGCAGTTGACAGATCTTGACGGGTGTTGTGATTTCTGTTGGCAGGGGGTTGAACTCTTTTTGAAGAGTTAGGGCAAGTGGATCCGGGGTGGTTTCCATCACAGATGTTGCAGAGATGGGGGTTTCGACAGTTAGGCAGATAGCAGCGGTTATTGTTGTTAAAGTATCGGCAATACTCGTTGAATTGGCGTGAGGGACGAAAATTATGTTGGCCCCCAGTGTTGGGGCAGGCAGATGCGAAGATGCGAAATGGCCCGGTTTTGAACAAAGGTAGCATGTTGGTTGTTGGGCGGGAAATGCGGAGGAGCACCGAATAAATTTGTTGAAGGTGTAGTCATCAAAGCCGGCCCAGGAGAGCGATTTGTTTAGGGCAGTGTTCATTCGAAACGCGGTGTCATAGCGTAACCAAGATTGAGGAGGGTAGGAACGCTGTAAAGTGCAAATCGACTCTTGGTAGACCAGCATTTCAGAGGCAAGGTGTGAATGGTAATGAACCATGCCTCTAATGAAAATATTCCAGGCCTCCAGGCAGGAGTTGAAATTGGATATCTTTTTAGGCTGATTCCGCATCGCAGTAAGGGCAAAAGATTCGTCCTGGGTAGCGGGGGGTTGGATTTGAATTTCATATCCAGAGCTAGATGCGTAGTCATATAGAGAATTAGGCAACAACGAATTCAGATCTACGTAATCTTTGTTTTGCAGCGCCTTTTTAATTTTTTCTGCAAGTGGTGGAAGGCTACATAAATAGGTAGACATATGCATTAATGATAGGGAATTTAAGTTACCTGCTGGTTGACTGACAGAGGGCTCGTTGGTGCCAGAGTTGGTCGGTGGCAGCAGGGAAGGCAATGTACGATTATGAGTGGAGCGAGGTGGTGCTTGCTGAGGAAGGACTGGCTCAGTTGAAGTTGTAACAATGAGGGAAGCTGGGGATAATGCGGCTTGAGTGGTGATAGGCTGTTCTGTGCGGCTTGAGTGCAGTTCGTCGCGAATGATGCCACGTAGCATTTCGATAGAGAAGGGAAGGTTGGCTTGGCCTGAGTCGGCTGCGGGGTTGGGTGGGTTGCTGCTTGGTAAGTCTGGTAGAGGAGTTTCATCTTGGGTTGAGTTGTCCGAATCGGAGGGTGAAGGGCGATGGAGAAATCCATGTAGGCGAACAGCAAGAGTGTCTTTTTTACCAATGATCGATAGGCCATAATACGAACATCGCGTCTTGAGGGCGTTCTTAGTCATCCTTTGAAGATCTCGCAAGGTGAGTTTTCGATCCCTTGCCATTCTGGTGTCATTCGCAGAACCACTATCCATTTTCAGTAGAATAGAATTGAATGAACGAACCAAATAAAAACAAGTATACATATATAACACGATCGACGAATAATTAGAGCACTACGAATGTGTGTGATATCGAGGAGAAATGAACGGAAAGGATGCTGTAGTGTCGGGGGGATAAAAAGGCCGAGGATGCGACGGGGGTATTGTTTAAGTTCACCTCGGCGTTAATCTACATTAACTGGGGTTAATTTCCGAAAAAAGTGAAAAAGGTGAAAAAAGTGAAAAAATTGCAAAAAGTGAAAAAAAGTGAAAAAAGTGAAAAAAAAATTGAAAAAAGTGAAAAAAGGGAAAAATTTGAAAAAAATGAAAAAGTGAAAAAAGAGAAAAAAGCGAAAAAAGTGAAAAAAGTGGACAAAGCAAAAAAGTGATAAAAATTGAAAAAAGAGAGAAAAGTGAAAATGTGAAAAATGTGAAAAAAGTGAATAAGTGAAAAAAGTAAAAAAAGTGAAAAAAGTGAAAAAAGTGAAAAACGTGAAAAAAGTGAAAGAAGTGAAAAAAGTGTTTCAAAAAAGTGAAAAAAGTTAAAAAAGTGTTTCAAAAAAGTAAAAAAAGTGCAACAAGTGTTTCAAAAAAGTGTTTCAAAAAAGTGAAAATGTAAAAAAAGGGAAAAAAGTGAAAAAAGTGAAAATTTGAAAAAAAAGAAATAAGTGAAAAATTGAAAAAGTGAAAAAGTAAAAATGTAAAAAAGTGAAAAAAAGAAAAAAAAAGTGAAAACGTGAAAATATGAAAAAGTGAAAAACTGAAAAAGTGTAAAAAAGTAAAGAAGTGAAAAAGTGAACAAGTGAAAAAGTTAAAATGTTAAAAAGTGAAAAAGGAAAAGTTAAAAAAGTGAAAAAAGTGAAAAAAGTGAAAAAAGTCAAAAATTTGAAAAAAACTGAAAATGTGAAAAAAGTGAAAAAAGTGAAAAAATGGTTTTAAAAAGGTAAAAACAGTGAAAACCTGTTTGAAAGTGAAAAAGTGAAAAAGTGAAAAAAGTGAAAAAAGTGAAAAAACTGAAAAAGTGAAAAAAGTGAAAAAGAAATGTGAGAAACGTTTTTGAGAAAAGTGAAAAAACTGAAAAAAGTGAACAAAGTCAAAAATTTGAAAAAACTGAAAATGTGAAAAAGTCAAAAAAGTGAAATAAGTAAAAAAAGTGAAAAAAGTGAAAAAAGTGAAAAAAGTGAAAAAAGTGATTAACGCCTTGGCGGTCTATCACTCAAATAGGCCAACTGAATAGAAGGTGAGACATAATAAGGGTTGGCAGTATTTGGGATCGTATTTGGCAAATCAATCCACTCATAATCAGAATCAACACTCTGATTCTAATACCTAACATGCCACCAAGTCTTTTGGTGGCCAAACTCGCCTTTAATACGATCCGAGAATATTATTATTATTATCATTATTTTTTTTTTCTTTTTCATATCTTGAAGTTCATAGAGTTCATCGCAGATAATAAAAGTTCAGTAACTTCCGAGGTCTTCACGCCCATCATGCGTACGCAGCATTGAGACATCTTCTTCTGCCTGCTCCTGTTGAGTCTTGCAGCCAATTTAGTGCTACAATTTTACACTTTATACATGATTTCTAGAGTTATTAGTTACAACGGGTTATGAATGTTACCTTAGACCTGCCTGATGACAAGAGAAACATGTTAAGAAGTTAAACTACAAATACGCTTACAACGGTCCATTTTCAGGCACTTCATACATCTTCTTCCTCCATTACTTGGTTGCCAACGGGACCCTGATCGTTCTATGGAACGACATCAATAAATCGTGTGACATCTGAGTGACAGCTCAACGGTTTTCCATAGGACACATGCCATACAACGGTGTTACATCTGACACGGACTGACCAGCGGTTTTCCAACGGGAGAGTATCCATTTGACGGTGTTACATCTGACACAGGATCTGCAACGGTTTACCAACGGGAGACCAGACATTTGGTGGATCATCGAATGGTTGCCAACAGGCCATCAGCATTCAGCAGTGTTGCGTATTTCCATACATTTCATTAAAAGAAAAAGACATGTTGAGAAAAAGAACAACAGTTGCACCTGATTCTTGATAAAATGCGATAAGGAGGGAAAGAGTTTGGCCCGTCAACCTACCAAGTTGAGCCTGAAGTCAACCATTCCCTGGTTCAACAAGGGGATACCAGCCATTCGACGGTATTACATCTGGTACAGCAAATCAAACAGGTTGCCCACGGGACAATATGGCCATTCGATGGTGTGACATCTGAAGTCAGACCATCTAACTGGTTGCCAATTGGACATTTGCCATTCTCGGTATTATATCTGCAAACGGACGACCAATCTGGCGGTTAGGCTACGGGACATTCTCTTTCCACGGTGTGACAACTGAGTATGTTTAGTCCAACGAATTGCCAACGGGACGCCAGCCATGCAGCAGTGTTATCTGAACATGGGCAATCCAATGGTGTGCCACTTAAGCCCGGCTTCCAATAGTGTGACAACTGGAGACAAATCCAATGGTTTTTCAATGTGACACTGGTCATTCAGCTGTATCAACTCTAAAGAACGACGCCCAACGGTTCACCAACGGGAAGTCTACTGTCCAGGGTGTGACATCTGAGAAAGATAGCCAAGTGATAGCCAGGTGGACATCAGCCATTCACATTGTGTGATCTGAACAGGATCATCTAATCGTTTGCCATCTGATCTCCATCGTTTTGGCTGATGCCAATTGGATGTACTTCTCAATTCTATAATGTTGTGGCGCAGTTCTGGTAAAGAATCCCCTGTTGAACATTCTCAAATATCTTCAAATAGCAACAATAAGAATATCATCAATTAAAGTCAAACATCAGCAAATATCTTCAAATATCATCAATAGGATCATTAACGACAGATCCAATTAGATATAATCGTTGTCAACATTTTCAACAAATATCATCAATATTATCAAGTATCATCAACTATCGTCGAAATTGGTCAACAATCATCTAGTATCATCAGGTATCAAGAGCTATATCACATATAATCAATGACATCCGAGTATCATCAATAACATCGGATATTGGAAAATATGAGCAGGTATCATCAAATAGCAGCAATAAGATAAATTATTCACAATTACCCTATAGCATTCAAACGTATAATAAATCATTGTAAAGGCAGTCAATCATTGTTCGTCCATCTGGAAATTCAATCATCATCATAAATATCATCAATCAAATGGCATTCTTCCTTGTTCATTCTTCCGTAAATTCAAGCATCATCAATATCATCAATCATTCTACATTGTTCATTCTACATTGTAAAAGGCATTCTTCCTTGCTCATTCTTCCTTAAATTCAATCAACATCAATATCATCAATCATTCTACATTGTTCATTCTACATTGTGAAAGGCATTCTTCCTTGATCATTCTTCCTTAAATTCAATCCTCATCAATATCATCAATCATTCTACATTGTTCATTTTACATTGTAAAACGCATTCTTCCTTGTTCATTCTTCCTTAAATTCAATCATCATCAATATCATCATCATTCTACATTGTTCATTCTACACTGTAAAACGCATTCTTCCTTGTTCATTCTTCCTTAAATTCAATCATCATCGATATCAACAATCATTCTACATTGTTCATTCTACATTGTGAAAGGCATTCTTCCTTGTTCATTCTTCCTTAAATTCAATCATCATCAATATCATCAATCATTCTACATTGTTCATTCTACATTGTAAAAACGCATTCTTCCTTGTTCATTCTTCCTTAAATTCAATCATCATCAATATCATCATCATTCTACATTGTTCATTCTACACTGTAAAACGCATTCTTCCTTGTTCATTCTTCCTTAAATTCAATCATCATCAATATCATCAATCATTCTACATTGTTCATTCTACATTGTAAAACGCATTCGTCCATGTTCATTCTTCCTTAAATTCAATCATCATCAATATCAGCATCATTCTACATTGTCCATTCTACACTGTAAAACGCATTCTTCCTTGTTCATTCTTCCTTAAATTCAATCATCATCAATATCATCAATCATTCTAAATTGTTCATTCTACATTGTAAAACGCATTCTTCCTTGTTCATTCTTCCTTAAATTCAATCATCATCAATATCATCAATCATTCTACATTGTTCATTCTACATTGTAAAACGCATTCTTCCTTGTTCATTCTTCCTTAAAATTCAAGCATCATCATCAATATCATCAATCATTCTACATTGTTTGTTCTACATTGTAAAAATGCATTCTAGTTTGGTCATTCTTCCTTAAATCCAATCATCATCAATATCATCAATCATTCTACATTGCTCATTCTACATTGTAAAACGCATTCTTCCTTGTTCATTCTTCCTTAAAATTCAGGCATCATCATCAATATCATTGGTCAATCTACATTGTTCTTTCTAATTGCAAGAACAATAAGATAATAGTTACAGGGACAACCACAGCAACAAAAACAACAACACTAATAATAATCATAAGATCAAAGCATTGACCATAACAAGGGTAATAGCTATAGTAATTTTACTACTTATCATCATTGACAGGCTTTTGATTCACACTGCATACTGCACATTCAATAATACCAAGGGTAACTGCGCACTTGAAACATTTTATCGATCCCATTATCAACGGACTAGCAGTTTTGCCATGAGGTGTCAATCTGTAATCTGCTGGCTGAAGTTGAACAAGGCTCGAGGAAGATGAGGTACCAAATGGCTGTTAAAGGGGCCATCAGTCACAGATCCAAGCCGTGATTATAGACATACTTGAAGGCAACAAATGAAATATCAATACACGTATAGAATTAAGCATAACAAAGCAGAAGTCAATTGACCTGGGTAAGCAAATCTAAGGGGCAAAGACACTGGAAATTGGGACAACAGAGAAATTTACTATTGTTCTGGCTATTGCCCAACCGTAACTTAGGGTAAGGCCCTTGGGTTACCTATGTTGCACTTAGACCCATGCACAAGCAAGGAACAGCACGGCAGCAAGCCTTTGGTGCTGAAAATTAACTATATTAAGTAATGGAGTGGGAGGAAAGGACAAAGCCAACAGTAGGTGGACCTAACGGCAGCTGCCAGGGAGATCTATTACTGGGAGGGAGGGTGGGAGTAAGAATATGAAAGTAGGATACATCCGATCCACACTGATTTACAACGATAGCAAAATAGACATCCAAGCTGCTCGTGTGGTGAAAGAGAAGGAAGATACCACCTGCTGTGTAGGAACCTGGAAACTAGACCTGGGCGTTAATGTCCATTTCTGCTTGGGCATAAATGGGCTTATTAACGCCTGGCGGTCTATCACTCAAATAGGCCAACTGAATAGAAGGTGAGACATAATAAGACACAAGGGTTGGCAGTATTTGGGATCGTATTTGGCAAATCAATCCACTCATAATCAGAATCAACACTCTGATTCTAATACCTAACATGCCACCAAGCCTTTTGGTGGCCAAACTCGCCAAAATACGCCCAAATAGCCAACCCCGGGATACTTACCCTATTTCCAATTGCAATAGGTAAGGTATTCCTATTAGTTTGTGTAATGGAAAGGGGAATAATTGGTATTACCAGTTGAGAAAGCACTCCTCATCACATAGGCTTTGGCAGTAGGAAAAATCATGGACCGATGTGGAACCTGTTTTAGTAGTCAGAACATTGCCATGATGTTAACAGGAAAAACCTGGCATAGAGAAATAGTTAGTGAGAATCAATGACATACAAGCATAGACAGTGTAGGGAACTGGCACTAGGGGGGAGTGAAGTTAGATGGTAGGTTGGTACTACCCCTAGAATCTGCCTACAATACCTGAGGCTTGAAGAGTTGTCCTTCTGAACCCCATGAAGTGTAATATGTGGTGCTAAAATATTAGCACTGAAGGAGCACTTAAGTACTAATCTAAGTAGTGTGACTAATTATAGCACATATGTTACCTCTGGTAGTGTGCCCTTCAAGGAGGAATAGTGGGGTGAGTTCATCCGGAACATCTGGAGGAAGGGGCTAACCCTGCACTAAAAGTCTACAATAAAAACCATTCTACCTATAATAGTTGTGAAGGGAAAAATTGACACCTAAGTCTCATCTAGCAAGTTAAAGGTAAACAAATCCCTTTACTCCGTTAGCAAAACAGCTAGGGAGATAGCTAGAAAATTCTCTATCATTTACGGAATCCACTCCTCTTATTTGTGTTTATATTCTTGAATAGCTGTCCTCAGACAGAAAGGCAACTCAGCAAATCTCACGATAAGGGTGAAAGCAAGTTGACCATTTCTCTTGAGGTAATTTATGTACTGATCAGTGATGGGAGCTTGTGATTGCAGCAACAGCTAATAGAACTATGAGCCAAGAGTTTAGTTGTTCCACAAGTTGAAGGCTTCACAGCAGCCAATAGGTTTGTGTTCCAATGATTTCCACACATGCCTCCTGAAAAATACTATAAGCCAACTTATACACTGTACTTGGTAATATAATAAAATTACTTCATGGCATACTAGGGCTGATGTACTGACGTACAGTGGCATCTACTTCCACACATACCGGAAGCAGGTATCTACGTGTGAGAGCAAATTCATAATAAGCCCATGGGTGATTCCTATAAGAGACATAGCAAAGAAACTTAGACTGAAAGTAAGGGCTCAGAAGCTCATAACAGATTGAGCTTGAGAATTTAGGGGCATCCCTATACTATAATCCTAACTTACCATACTGTTCAGATGATCACAAGCTGGGGTCTAAAGTATTTAAGTATTTGGAGGAACTGCCTAAGCTAAAGTTGTCATGTTTTTGCCAGGACAATAATGAGTTAATGAAGAAAGCCCTGGCAGTAACGATCCTACCTTATTATGGGCATTGATAGGCGGGATTACTTACTCCTATAACAAAATCTTGCTTTTGTGTAGCCTACCTATAAAATTAATACAATACCAATTAGATAACTTATTCGTGTCTGCGAACTATAAGCTCACCACATTCCAACTGAACTGACCGCACATACATCACTTTACCTTGGCAATGAATGTACCCTTTACCTCCTTGGTCTATCACAGAAAACGAAGACATGACAAATTGGCTTTGGTAGATTAGAACTCTGGGCGCTGTCACGCACAGCATGCCACGCTTGGTTTTCACTTGACCAACCTTGACTGAACGACATGAGACACACGAAGAGATCCCAACCAATTTCCACAACCAGCACACGAATCACGATAACTGTTCATTATCCAGCTTGGAAATGCAGAAGCACGCTCTTTGGGTTTCCATTTGCATTTAATTTTTCAGGCTCGAAACCAACAAACTTGACATGGATCACAATCATTCCCATCTGCAACGCACATGGCATTTCCTGAAGTGCCGGCCTACTGGTTACGTGTTTGATCGCAAAACAGCAGAGTTTTTTACCAGAGTGCCTCTTGAAAGGATAATTCTTTAGCTCTCTAAGTTTATATCTACTTCCCAAGACCATAAGTAAGAATATGAAAGTAGGGTACATCCGATCCACACTGATTTACAACGATAGCAAAATAGACATCCAAGCTGCTCGTGTGGTGAAAGAAAAGGAAGATACCTCCTGCTGTGTAGGAACCTGGAAACTAGACCTGGGCGTTAATGCCCATTTCTGCTTGGGCATAAATGGGCTTAAAAAGTGAAAAAAGTGAAAAAAGTTAAAAAAGTGAAAAAAGTGAGGAAAATTAATTAATCAAAAAAGTGAAAAAGTGAAAAAAGTGAAAAAAGTCAAAGAAATTAAAAAAGTCAAAAAATTCAAAAAAGTTAAAAATATTAAAAAACTAGAAAAAGTGAAAAAAATGAAAAAAGTGAAAAAAATGAAAAAAGTGAAAAATACGAAAAAATTGAAAAAAGTGAAAAAAGTGATAAAAGCCAAGAAGTGAAAGGAGTAAAAAATGTTACAAAAGTGAAAAAAGTGAAAAATATGAAAAAAGTGCAAAAAGTGAAAAAAAGTGAAAAAAGTGAAAAAAAAATTTGAAAAAAGTGGAAAAAGTGAAAAAGGTGAGAAAATTAAACAAAGTGAAAAAGTGAAAAAAGTGGAAAAAAAGAAAAAGTGAAAAAAGTGACAAAAGAAAAGTGAGAAAAGTTTTTGAAAAAAGTGAAAAAAGTGAAAAAGTGAAAAAAGTGAAAAAAGTCAAAAAAGTCAAAAAATTGAAAAAAAATGAAAATGTGAAAAAAGTGAAAAAAGTGAAAAAGTGGTTTGAAAAAGGTAAAAACAGTGAAAACCTGTTTGAAAGTGAAAAAAGTGAAAAAAGTGAAAAAAGTAAAAAAAGAAAAACTGGAAAAACAGGAAAAGGTAAAAAACTGAAAAAAGTGAAAAAACTGGAAAAAGTAAAAAAGTGATAAAACTTGAAAAAAGTGAAAAAAGTGAAAAAATTAAAAAAAGTGAAAGAAGTGAAAAAAGTGAAAAAACTGAAAAAACTGAAAAAGTGAAAAAACTGAAAAAAGTGAAAAATGAAAAAGTGAAAAGTGAAAAAGTGAAAAAGTGAAAAAGTGAAAAAAGTGAAAAAGTCAAAAAAGTCAAAAAAGCCAAAAAGTGAAAAAAGTGAAAAAAGTGTTTCAAAAAGATGCAAAAGGTGACAAAAAATGAACAAAGTGAAAACAGTGTTTCAAAAAAATTTAAAAAGTGAAAAAATTGAAAAAAGTGAAAAAAGTGAAAAAAGTGAAAAAAGAGAAAAAGTGAAAAAGTGAAAAAAGTGAAAAAAGTGAAGAAAAAGAAAAAAGTGAAAAAAATGAAAAAAATGAAAACAAGTGAAAAAAGCGAAAAAAAATGGAAAAGTGAAAACAGTCGAAATTTTAAAAAAATTGGAAATGGTAAAAAAGTGAAAAATGTGAAAAAATGGTTTGAAAAAGGTAAAAACAGTGAAAACCTGCTTGAAAGTGAAAAAAGTGAAAAAAGTGAAGAAAGTGAAGAAAGTGAAACAAGTGAAAAAAATGAAAAAATTAAAAAAGTAAAAAAAGCGAAAAAAGTGAAAAAAGTGGAAAAGTTCTAAAAAAGTGAAAAAGTGAAAAAGTGAAAAAGTGAAAAGTGAAAAAGTGAAAAGTGAAAAAGTGAAAAAGTGACAAAAATGTGAGAAAAGTTTCTGAAAAAGTGAAAAAGTGAAAACGTGAAAAAGTGAAAAAGTGAAAAAGTGAAAAAGTGTTTCAAAAAATGAAAAAGTGAAAAAGTGAAAAAGTGTTTCAAAAATGAAGAAAGTGAAAAAGTGAAAAAGTGAAAAAGTGAAAAAGTGAAAAAGTGAAAAAGTGAAAAAGTGAAAAAGTGAAAAAGTGAAAAAGTGAAAAAGTGAAAAAGTGAAAAAGTGAAAAAGTGAAAAAGTGAAAAAAGTGAAAAAAGTGAAAAAAGTGAAAAAAGTGAAAAAAGTGAAAAAAGTGAAAAAAGTGAAAAAAGTGAAAAAATGGAAAAATGTGAAAACTGTGAAAAAATTAAAAAAGTGAAAAACTGAAAAAGGTGAGAAAGTTGACAAAGTGAAAAAAGTAAAAAAAGTCAAAAAAGTTCTTTTAAAAAGTGCAAACATTGAAAAAGTGAAAAAAGTGAAAAAAAATGTGAGAAAAGTTTTTTAGAAAATTAAAAAAACTGAAAAAAGTGAACAAAGTCAAAAATTTGAAAAAACTGAAGATGTGAAAAAGTGAAGAAAGTGAAATAAGTCAAAAAGTGAAAAAAGTGAAAAAAGTGAAAAAGTGAAAAAGTGAAAAAAGTGAAATAAGTGAAAAAAGTGAAAAAAGTGAAAAAAGTGAAAAAAGTAATAAAAGTCGAAAAAGTTCTTATAAAAAGTGCAAACATTGAAAAAGTGAAAAAAGTGAAAAAAATGTGAGAAACGTTTTTGAGAAAAGTGAAAAAACTGAAAAAAGTGAACAAAGTCAAAAATTTGAAAAAACTGAAGATGTGAAAAAGTGAAAAAAGTGAAATAAGTCAAAAAGTGAAAAAGTGAAAAAAGTGAAAAAAGTGAAATAAGTGAAAAAAGTGAAAAAAGTGAAAAAAGTGAAAAAAGTAGTAAAAGTCGAAAAAGTTCTTATAAAAAGTGCAAACATTGAAAAAGTGAAAAAAGTGAAAAAAATGTGAGAAACGTTTTGAGAAAAGTGAAAAGCCGAAAAAGTGAACAAAGTCAAAATTTGAAAAACTGAAGATGTGAAAAAGTGAAAAAGTGAAATAAGTCAAAAAAGATAAAAAAGTGAACAAAGTGAAAAAAGTGAAAAAAGTGAAAAAAGTGAAATAAGTGAAAAAAGTGAAAGGAGTGAAAAAAGTGACAAAAGTGAAAAAAGTGAAACAAGTGAAAAAGTGAAAAAGTGAAAAGGTGAAAAAGTGAAAAAGTGAAAAAAGTGAAAAAAAGTGAAAAAGTGTTTCAAAAAGGTGAAAAAGTGCAACAAGTGTTTCAAAAAGTGTTTCAAAAAATTGAAAATGTAAAAAAAGGGAAAAAAGTGAAAAAGTGAAAAAAGTGAAAAAAGAAATAAGTGAAAAAAGTGGTCCATTTACGCCCCCGGCGTAAATGATGATTAATGCGAAGGTCTCGGGTCTAGTCCCCTGCTTGCAGCCATGTGCTTGGCACTCAGCCACAAGTAGCACTGATGATGGAGCTTCCAATTTTTGTACTAAATAATCAATTTGTTTATGAAGGTTATTTACCAAGACTTTGATTTCTTTCCCACCCACCCTCTCCTCAGGACTCTTAAATGGCTTACAATGATACTCCTAGTAGAATTTAACAAATTGTTTTTATCCATGTAAGTGTAACTTGGGGTTACTTCCATTCTTCCATTGGTTAATTAATTTTCCTTTTCAGGTTAGCAACCCGATCTACCACATGGCTGTCTTTCCAATTGCAAAATGAAATTTAATTGGGGTTACTTGAAAAATACCCTATTAAATGAACAATTAAATCATTGTCTCCACTACACATCCCAAATATGGACATGTTCCATAGGCATGTGTTCCATAGGCATTTGCCCACCTTTTTTCTTCCATAGGTTAATCAATTTCCTTTTCAGGTTAGCAACTCAATCTACTACATGGCTGTCTTTCCAATCGCAATATGAAATTTCCCAGACAACACACAGCTGAGCCATAATGACCACTGAAGTCATTTGAGTAAGCACACTGCATCAGGCTCCAAGCTGAGCAATTGCCATTTTGAATGATGATCTCTGCTTTCTGTAATCCTCACCATCAGGTGTCAATTGGGCATTTGACACATTTTGAACATTACCGGCCTGGATACCTGATATTAGTTGTACTGCGGTGAAATCACCATATTTGTTTGTTCAGGTCAGCATTTAGTGGTGATTTAGATTGTCTCAGTTATAAAGCGATTTCCCCTACCCTCCCACCTCGCTACGCATTGAATCGCTCATGATAAAGGGTTGATACCAAGCCAGCGTTACATAAATGGGCATATTTAAAAATGGAAAAGTGAAAAAGGAAAAGTATAGAGTGAAGGGTGAAGACACGGAGTCCGTGTCACTGAGAATGGTAACATAGATATAAGGAACACAAAACAGTAATATCAATAGAGATAGGGGTGCTATGACACCGTAGAGAGTGAAAGGGTGAAGTCACGGAGTCCGTGACAATGAGAATGGTAACATAGATATAAGGAACACAAAACAGTAATATCAATAGAGATAGGGGTGCTATGACACCGTAGAGAGTGAAAGGGAGAAGTCACGGAGTCCGTGACAATGAGAATGGTAATATCAATGACAAAAGCGCACGGTATATATAGGGAAAAGACACGGAGTCCGTGTCAATGAAATCTTGAATGGAAAACGAAAAATTCCATGTCGATGTATCAGCATGCTGTATATTATAAATGAAATGAAAAGCAAAAAGTGAAATGGTGAAGACACGGAGTCCGTGTCAATGACACTGTAGAGAGTGAAAGGGTGAAGTCACGGAGTCCGTGACAATGAGAATGGTAATATCAGTGTCAAAAAGCAAAGAGTGAAAGGGTGAAGACACGGAGTCCGTGTCAATGACACTGTAGAGTGAAAGGGTGAAGTCACGGAGTCCGTGACAATGAGAATGGTAATATCAATGACAAAAGTACACGGTATATATAGGGAAAAGACACAGAGTCTGTGTCACTGAAATCTTGAATGGAAAACGAAAAATTCCATGTCGACGCATCAACATGCTGTATATTATCAATGAAATGAAAACAAAGAGTGAAAGGGTGAAGACACGGAGTCCGTGTCAATGAGAATGGTAATATCAATGACAAAAGCACACGGTATATATAGGGAAAAGTCACGGAGTCCGTGTCAATGAAATCTTGAATGGAAAACGAAAAATTCCATGTCGATGTATCAGCATGCTGTATATTATCAATGAAATGAAAAGCATAAAGTGAAATGGTGAAGACACGGAGTCCGTGTCAATGACACTGTAGAGAGTGAAAGGGTGAAGTCACGGAGTCCGTGACAATGAGAAAGGTAATATCAATGACAAAAGTACACGGTATATATAGGGAAAAGACACAGAGTCTGTGTCACTGAAATCTTGAATGGAAAACGAAAAATTCCATGTCGACGCATCAACATGCTGTATATTATCAATGAAATGAAAACAAAGAGTGAAAGGGTGAAGACACGGAGTCCGTGTCAATGACACTGTAGAGAGTGAAAGGGTGAAGTCACGGAGTCCGTGACAATGAGAAAGGTAATATCAATGACAAAAAGCAAAAAGTGAAATGGTGAAGACACGGAGTCCGTGTCAATGACACTGTAGAGAGTGAAAGGGTGAAGTCACGGAGTCCGTGACAATGAGAAAGGTAATATCAATGACAAAAGTACACGGTATATATAGGGAAAAGACACAGAGTCTGTGTCACTGAAATCTTGAATGGAAAACGAAAAATTCCATGTCGACGCATCAACATGCTGTATATTATCAATGAAATGAAAACAAAGAGTGAAAGGGTGAAGACACGGAGTCCGTGTCAACGACACTGTAGAGAGTGAAAGGGTGAAGTCACGGAGTCCGTGACAATGAGAAAGGTAATATCAATGACAAAAAGCAAAAAGTGAAATGGTGAAGACACGGAGTCCGTGTCAATGACACTGTAGAGAGTGAAAGGGTGAAGTCACGGAGTCCGTGACAATGAGAAAGGTAATATCAATGACAAAAAGCAAAAAGTGAAATGGTGAAGACACGGAGTCCGTGTCAATGACACTGTAGAGAGTGAAAGGGTGAAGTCACGGAGTCCGTCACAATGAGAATTGTAATATCAATGACAAAAGTACACGGTATATATAGGGAAAAGACACGGAGTCCGTGTCAATGAAATCTTGTATGGGAAACGGATCAATTCTATGTCGTTATATCAACATGCTTTATATTATCAATGAAATGTTATCGCGACCTCAGGTCTGTCAGGTACAATCAGACAACAATCCACGTCAATTCTAATGCTATACCTTTTGCAGGCATACGAGTCTTACAAGACACCATTATTATTTCATGAAACATACCAAAGAAAGAATTTAGTCAATGTTATATATTTTCGTAATTTTGAAAACGTAAACGCTGAAGCACTGTTATTTCTTTCTTTGAGTTTATATAAAAGATTGACTACTTGCCGAGTCAAATCATTCACAAATTGGAAGAAGGTACAACAGTCAGCAAATTTCCGAAGAAGCCCCTGTTGGAAAACCGTTGATGGAATGCCACGGCCACAAGTCAGTTATCAAACACGTCCTTTAAAGTCGGAGGAAGACTCCAATGAAAAATCAAGCACAACCTATGAAGATCCTCTACGCTACACGATCTACAGGATGCGAGTAGAAAATCCCTCATCCAAATGAACAACATTCTCAGAACTATTTCTCTACATTGTAAAGCTAGAATAATGTATATGATTAGCAAAAAAAAAATCAAACATGTGTCGATAGGCGTAATCCGGATCGTACTAGTCGGGTTGGCCACCAAGAATTTGGTGGCAAATGATAAGTCACAAACAAATGTATCATTATTAATAGTTATTATAGTGAATTTTGCCAAATACGATCCCAAATACGGCCAACCCTATGTGTGTTATTGCCTCATTTGTCTGTCAGAGACCGCCACGCATTAATTATCCTTGAATTCCGGCTTTCTTCGGCCAACTGCACTCTTGATTTCGTCTGTCAACATCGCTTAACCATAGGAGCTTGGTCTGCTAATTATATGTATCCAACTTTTCTTTTGAAGCATGGATGAAGTTCCCACAATTCATTTCTTTTTAAAACTTGAAGAGAAATAATGACAGAGTTTAAGTCTTTTTTTTGTTTTTGTTTTTGTTTTTTTTTTCAGTCACAACTACTTGTATATATGGCACATGCTAGCTGTTACTAATAACGTTGTCATAATCAAACTTCATGGAATATATCTGGAAGTGATTATAATGCTTCATATCATATCAAACTAGTAATTGCACGTCTATTTGTTACTCTTAGGTGCCTAATTGCCGTCCCCCTCGCTAATTAATTTTTGAAAGTTTTTCCAACCCCCTCGCTCTTATAAGGACCCCACCGCTTATTAAATTTTTCAACTTCGCGTAAGTGACGCGTATTGAAAATTTATATCAGAGTATTCAAAATCACAAAATCAATAGATACCAGTCTTGCATAGACAAAATAAGATAAAATTGAGTCTGGGGAAGGATAACAACTTTGAACAAAACCGAACCCCCGCTAATTGGGACCCCTGGCAATTAATTTTCAACAAAAATCCAACCCCCGCTAATTGGGACCCCCGGCAATTAGGCACCTAAGAGTAAAAGCTGGAAATTGGGGATGTTTCAAACGTTAATGTGAGGGGTTATTTGTTGCATTCTCGCTGAAATCAACAAGTGGGACAGCTTTTAACTCTCATTTATATGTGGCTGGAGATTCTGGTTGATTAGTTGTCCCAGGTTTGTTTCAAGTTTGGACTCGATTCTTGTCTCCATAAAATTTCTGCAATCTAGTGCCAGTTCACTACCTATGTTATTAGATGAAGTACCAGTCTTATTGACACTGACTTCAGTACCGCACCCTTGCACATTTTAAGTGCCAATGCACCATTTTTGTTCCGATTCATTAACACTCTCATTGACACTGACTTCAGTGTCGCACCCTTGCCCACTTTAAGTGCCAATACACTACTTTTTATTCCGATTCATTACCACTCTCATTGACACTGACTTCAGTGAGGCACCCTTGCACACTTTAAGTGCCAATGCACTACTTTTGTTCCGATTCATTACCACACTCATTGACACTGACTTCAGTGCCGCACCCTTGCACACTTTTAATTCATTACCACTCTAATTGACACTGACTTCAGTGCCGCACCCTTGCACACTTTAAGTGCCAATGCACTACTTTTTGTTCCGATTCATTACCACTCTCATTGACACTGACTTCAGTGCCGCACCCTTGCACACTTTTAATTCATTACCATTCTCATTGACACTGACTTCAGTGCCACACCCTTGCACACTTTAAGTGCCAATGCACTACTTTTTATTCCGATTCATTACCACTCTCATTGACACTGATTTCAGTGCGGCACCCTTGCACACTTTTAATTCATTACCACTCTCATTGACACTGACTTCAGTGTTGTACCCTTGCCCACTTTAAGTGCCAATGCACTACTTTTTATTCCGATTCATTACCACTCTCATTGACACTGACTTCAGTGCGGCACCCTTGCACACTTTAAGTGCCAATGCACTACTTTTGTTCCGATTCATTACCACTCTCATTGACACTGACTTCAGTGCCGCACCCTTGCACACTTTAAGTGCCAAGGCACTACTTTTTGTTCCGATTCATTACCACTCTCATTGACACTGACTTCAGTGCCGCACCCTTGCACACTTAAATTGCCAATGCACTACTTTTTGTTCCGATTCATGACCACTCTCATTGACACTGACTTCAGTGCGGCACCCTTGCACACTTTTAATTCATTACCATTTTCATTGACACTTACTTCAGTGCCGCACCCTTGCACACTTTAAGTGCCAATGCACTACTTTTTGTTCCGATTCATTACCACTCTCATTGACACTGACTTCAGTGCCACACCCTTACACACTTTAAGTGCCAATGCACAACGTTTTGTTCCGATTTAATACCACTCTCATTGACACTGACTTCAGTGCCGCACCCTTGCACACTTTAAGTGCCTATGCACTACTTTTTGTTCCGATTCATTACCACTCTCATTGACACTGACTTCAGTGCGGCACCCTTGCACACTTTTAATTCATTACCATTCTCATTGACATTGACTTCAGTGCCGCACCCTTGCACACTTTAAGTGCCAATGCACTACTTTTTGTTCCGATTCATGACCACTTCCATTGACACTGACTTTAGTGCCACACCCGTGCACATTTTAAGTGCCCATGCACTTCTTTTTGCTCCGATTCATTACCACTCTCATTGACACTAACTTCAGTGCCGCACCCTTGCACACTTTTAATTCATTACCATTCTCATTGACACTGACTTTAGTGCCGCACCCTTGCACACTGTAAGTGCCAATGCACTACTTTTTGTTCCGATTCATTACCACTCTCATTGACACTGACTTCAGTGCCGCACCCTTGCACACTTTTAATTCATGACCACTCTCATCGACACTGACTTCAGTGCCGCACCCTTGCACACTTTAAGTGCCAATGCACTACTTTTTGTTCCGATTCATTACCACTCTCATTGACACTGACTTCAGTGCCGCACCCTTGCACACTTTAAATTCATTACCACTCTCATTGACACTTACTTCAGTGCTGCTCCATCACACTTTTGGTGCAAACGCCCTACATTTCTTTAAGTGGCAATGTAAACTGACTAGAGGGCCTTTTCCCTTTCACTCTTGATGCCAATGCACTACTTTAAATAGATCCAGCATGTACCGTGCTCGTATATACATAATGCTTCACTGTGGAAAATGATGGACTCAGAGGTACATTCATGTAGCTGTGAAAGGAGACAGCAATTTTTTGTGGGAAGAGTTGCTAACTTGTGGAAGGAAATTCATTATTACCCTGCAAAAAGAAATTGTTAAAAGATGCTTATGGAACATTTCTGGGGATATGTTCATGGTAAGCATGCTGAACATCCTCCTGTGGGAATGTATAGGGCTTAAAGGGATGGATTAATAATATAAGGACCCTGGGAAATACTAACATTTCAATGTTTCTTATCTTAAGGCATAGGCTAAGCAAGTTTACAAATACAAGAATGCCACCACATTGTAGGTGGCCAACCCGACGTGTACGATCCAGACTATCGCTATTTTATACGCCCATTTTGAGCTATTGGACTTAATTGTACAGAGATCAACAGTTTAATATTGATTAAATAGTTCTCAAGTTCAGTTTCAATTTTTCACGAGGCAGCTTTTTCTTGAAACCTTTTGATGTAATCTGATGGCAAGAATTTCACCGATCTACATAATTCACAAAACTTCAGTATCCTTGAATTCCGGCTTTCTTCGGCCAACTGCACTCTTGATTTCGTCTGTCAACATCGCTTAACCATAGGAGCTTGGTCTGCTAATTATATGTATCCAACTTTTCTTTTGAAGCATGGATGAAGTTCCCACAATTCATTTCTTTTTAAAACTTGAAGAGAAATAATGACAGAGTTTAAGTCTTTTTTTTGTTTTTGTTTTTGTTTTTTTTTTCAGTCACAACTACTTGTATATATGGCACATGCTAGCTGTTACTAATAACGTTGTCATAATCAAACTTCATGGAATATATCTGGAAGTGATTATAATGCTTCATATCATATCAAACTAGTAATTGCACGTCTATTTGTTACTCTTAGGTGCCTAATTGCCGTCCCCCTCGCTAATTAATTTTTGAAAGTTTTTCCAACCCCCCCGCTCTTATTAGGACCCCACCGCTTATTAAATTTTTCAACTTCGCGTAAGTGACGCGTATTGAAAATTTATATCAGAGTATTCAAAATCACAAAATCAATAGATACCAGTCTTGCATAGACAAAATAAGATAAAAATTGAGTCTGGGGAAGGATAACAACTTTGAACAAAAACCGAACCCCCCCGCTAATTGGGACCCCCTGGCAATTAATTTTCAACAAAAAATCCAACCCCCCCGCTAATTGGGACCCCCCCGGCAATTAGGCACCTAAGAGTAAAAGCTGGAAATTGGGGATGTTTCAAACGTTAATGTGAGGGGTTATTTGTTGCATTCTCGCTGAAATCAACAAGTGGGACAGCTTTTAACTCTCATTTTTATGTGGCTGGAGATTCTGGTTGATTAGTTGTCCCAGGTTTGTTTCAAGTTTGGACTCGATTCTTGTCTCCATAAAATTTCTGCAATCTAGTGCCAGTTCACTACCTATGTTATTAGATGAAGTACCAGTCTTATTGACACTGACTTCAGTACCGCACCCTTGCACATTTTAAGTGCCAATGCACCATTTTTGTTCCGATTCATTAACACTCTCATTGACACTGACTTCAGTGTCGCACCTTGCCCACTTTAAGTGCCAATACACTACTTTTTATTCCGATTCATTACCACTCTCATTGACACTGACTTCAGTGAGGCACCCTTGCACACTTTAAGTGCCAATGCACTACTTTTGTTCCGATTCATTACCACTCTCATTGACACTGACTTCAGTGCCGCACCCTTGCACACTTTTAATTCATTACCACTCTAATTGACACTGACTTCAGTGCCGCGCCCTTGCACACTTTAAGTGCCAATGCACTACTTTTGTTCCGATTCATTACCACTCTCATTGACACTGACTTCAGTGCCGCACCCTTGCACACTTTTAATTCATTACCATTCTCATTGACACTGACTTCAGTGCCACACCCTTGCACACTTTAAGTGCCAATGCACTACTTTTTATTCCGATTCATTACCACTCTCATTGACACTGATTTCAGTGCGGCACCCTTGCACACTTTTAATTCATTACCACTCTCATTGACACTGACTTCAGTGTCGTACCCTTGCCCACTTTAAGTGCCAATGCACTTTTTTTTATTCCGATTCATTACCACTCTCATTGACACTGACTTCAGTGCGGCACCCTTGCACACTTTAAGTGCCAATGCACTACTTTTGTTCCGATTCATTACCACTCTCATTGACACTGACTTCAGTGCCGCACCCTTGCACACTTTAAGTGCCAAAGCACTACTTTTTGTTCCGATTCATTACCACTCTCATTGACACTGACTTCAGTGCCGCACCCTTGCACACTTTAATTGCCAATGCACTACTTTTTGTTCCGATTCATGACCACTCTCATTGACACTGACTTCAGTGCGGCACCCTTGCACACTTTTAATTCATTACCATTTTCATTGACACTGACTTCAGTGCCGCACCTTTGCACACT
The DNA here is from genome assembly GCA_014526335.1 of Chrysaora quinquecirrha. NCBI lineage: Eukaryota > Metazoa > Cnidaria > Scyphozoa > Semaeostomeae > Pelagiidae > Chrysaora > Chrysaora quinquecirrha. The sequence continues at coordinate 8,699,511 of JACTAT010000010.1, forward strand.
TTAAGTGCCAATGCACTACTTTTTGATCCTATTCATTACCACTCTCATTGACACTGACTTCAGTGCGGCACCCTTGCACACTTTTAATTCATTACCATTCTCATTGACACTGACTTCAGTGCCGCACCCTTGCACACTTTAAGTGCCAATGCACTACTATTTGTTCCGACTCATGACCACTCTCATTGACACTGACTTCAGTGTCGCACCCTTGCACACTTTTAATTCATTACCACTCTCATTGACACTGACTTCAGTGTCGCACCCTTGCCCACTTTAAGTGCCAATGCACTACTTTTTATTCCGATTCATTACTACTCTCATTGACACTGACTTCAGTGCGGCACCCTTGCACACTTTAAGTGCCAATGCACTACTTTTTATTCCGATTCATTACTACTCTCATTGACACTGACTTCAGTGCGGCACCCTTTGCACACTTTAAGTGCCAATGCACTACTATTGACACTGACTTCAGTGTCGCACCCTTGCACACTTTTAATTCATTACCACTCTCATTGACACTGACTTCAGTGTCGCACCCTTGCTCACTTTATGCCAATGCACTACTTTTTATTCCGATTCATTACTACTCTCATTGACACTGACTTCAGTGCGGCACCCTTGCACACTTTAAGTGCCAATGCACTACTTTTGTTCCGATTCATTACCACTCTCATTGACACTGACTTCAGTGCCGCACCCTTGCACACTTTTAATTCATTACCACTCTCATTGACACTGACTTCAGTGCCGTACCCTTGCACACTTTAAGTGCCAGTGCACTACTTTTTGTTACGATTCATTACCATTCTCATTGACACTGACTTCAGTGCCACATCCTTGCACACTTTAAGTGCCAGTGCACTACTTTTTGTTCCGATTCATTACCACTCTCATTGACACTGACTTCAGTGCCGCACCCTTACACACTTTAAGTGCCAATGCACTACTTTTTGTTCCGATTCATGACCACTCTCATTGACACTGACTTCAGTGCGGCACCCTTGCACACTTTTAATTCATTAAAATTTTCATTGACACTGACTTCAGTGCCGCACCCTTGCACACTTTAAGTGCCAATGCACTACTTTTTGATCCGATTCATTACCACTCTCATTGACACTGACTTCAGTGCGGCACCCTTGCACACTTTTAATTCATTACCATTCTCATTGACACTGACTTCAGTGCTGCACCCTTGCACACTTTAAGTGCCAATGCACTACTATTTGTTCCGACTCATGACCACTCTCATTGACACTGACTTCAGTGCCGCAGCCTTGCACACTTTAAGTGCCAATGCACTACTTTTTGTTCCGATTCATTACCACTCTCATTGACACTGACTTCAGTGTCGCACCCTTGCCCACTTTAAGTGCCAATGCACTACTTTTTATTCCGATTCATTACTACTCTCGTTGATACTGACTTCAGTGCGGCACCCTTGCACACTTTAAGTGCCAATGCACTACTTTTGTTCCGATTCATTACCACTCTCATTGACACTGACTTCAGTGCCGCACCCTTGCACACTTTTAATTCATTACCACTCTCATTGACACTTACTTCAGTGCCGCACCCTTGCACACTTTAAGTGCCAATGCACTACTTTTTGTTCCGATTCATTACCACTCTCATTGACACTGACTTCAGTGCCACACCCTTACACACTTTAAGTGCCAATGCACAACGTTTTGTTCCGATTTAATACCACTCTCATTGACACTGACTTCAGTGCCGCACCCTTGCACACTTTAAGTGCCAATGCACTACTTTTTGTTCCGATTCATGACCACTCTCATTGACACTGACCTCAGTGCGGCACCCTTGCACACTTTAATTCATTACCATTTTCATTGACACTGACTTCAGTGCCGCACCCTTGCACACTTTAAGTGCCTATGCACTACTTTTTGTTCCGATTCATTACCACTCTCATTGACACTGACTTCAGTGCGGCACCCTTGCACACTTTTAATTCATTACCATTCTCATTGACACTGACTTCAGTGCCGCACCCTTGCACACTTTAAGTGCCAATGCACTACTTTTTGTTCCGATTCATGACCACTTCCATTGACACTGACTTTAGTGCCACACCCGTGCACATTTTAAGTGCCCATGCACTTCTTTTTGCTCCGATTCATTACCACTCTCATTGACACTAACTTCAGTGCCGCACCCTTGCACACTTTTAATTCATTACCATTCTCATTGACACTGACTTTAGTGCCGCACCCTTGCACACTGTAAGTGCCAGTGCACTACTTTTTGTTCCGATTCATTACCACTCTCATTGACACTGACTTCAGTGCCGCACCCTTGCACACTTTTAATTCATGACCACTCTCATCGACACTGACTTCAGTGCCGCACCCTTGCACACTTTAAGTGCCAATGCACTACTTTTTGTTCCGATTCATTACCACTCTCATTGACACTGACTTCAGTGCCGCACCCTTGCACACTTTAAGTGCCAATGCACTACTTTTTGTTCCGATTCATTACCACTCTCATTGACACTGACTTCAGTGTCGCACCCTTGCCCACTTTTAATTCATTACCACTCTAATTGACACTGACTTCAGTGTCGCACCCTTGCACACTTTAAGTGCCAATGCACTACTTTTTGTTCCGATTCATTACCACTCTCATTGACACTGACTTCAGTGCCGCACCCTTGCACACTTTTAATTCATTACCAGTCTTATTGACACTGACTTCAGTACCGCACCCTTGCTCATTTTAAGTGCCAATGCACCATTTTTTGTTCCGATTCATTAACACTCTCATTGACACTGACTTCAGTGTCGCACCCTTGCCCACTTTAAGTGCCAATACACTACTTTTTATTCCGATTCATTACCACTCTCATTGACACTGACTTCAGTGAGGCACCCTTGCACACTTTAAGTGCCAATGCACTACTTTTGTTCCGATTCATTACCACTCTCATTGACACTGACTTCAGTGCCGCACCCTTGCACACTTTTAATTCATTACCACTCTAATTGACACTGACTTCAGTGCCGCACCCTTGCACACTTTAAGTGCCAATGCACTACTTTTTGTTCCGATTCATTACCACTCTCATTGACACTGACTTCAGTGCCGCACCCTTGCACACTTTTAATTCATTACCATTCTCATTGACACTGACTTCAGTGCCACACCCTTGCACACTTTAAGTGCCAATGCACTACTTTTTATTCCGATTCATTACCACTCTCATTGACACTGATTTCAGTGCGGCACCCTTGCACACTTTTAATTCATTACCACTCTCATTGACACTGACTTCAGTGTCGTACCCTTGCCCACTTTAAGTGCCAATGCACTACTTTTTATTCCGATTCATTACCACTCTCATTGACACTGACTTCAGTGCGGCACCCTTGCACACTTTAAGTGCCAATGCACTACTTTTGTTCCGATTCATTACCACTCTCATTGACACTGACTTCAGTGCCGCACCCTTGCACACTTTAAGTGCCAAGGCACTACTTTTGTTCCGATTCATTACCACTCTCATTGACACTGACTTCAGTGCCGCACCCTTGCACACTTTAATTGCCAATGCACTACTTTTTGTTCCGATTCATGACCACTCTCATTGACACTGACTTCAGTGCGGCACCCTTGCACACTTTTAATTCATTACCATTTTCATTGACACTGACTTCAGTGCCGCACCTTTGCACACTTTAAGTGCCAATGCACTACTTTTTGATCCTATTCATTACCACTCTCATTGACACTGACTTCAGTGCGGCACCCTTGCACACTTTTAATTCATTACCACTCTCATTGACACTGACTTCAGTGCCGCACCCTTGCACACTTTAAGTGCCAATGCACTACTATTTGTTCCGACTCATGACCACTCTCATTGACACTGACTTCAGTGTCGCACCCTTGCACACTTTTAATTCATTACCACTCTCATTGACACTGACTTCAGTGTCGCACCCTTGCCCACTTTAAGTGCCAATGCACTACTTTTTATTCCGATTCATTACTACTCTCATTGACACTGACTTCAGTGCGGCACCCTTGCACACTTTAAGTGCCAATGCACTACTTTTGTTCCGATTCATTACCACTCTCATTGACACTGACTTCAGTGCCGCACCCTTGCACACTTTTAATTCATTACCACTCTCATTGACACTGACTTCAGTGCCGTACCCTTGCACACTTTAAGTGCCAGTGCACTACTTTTTGTTACGATTCATTACCATTCTCATTGACACTGACTTCAGTGCCACATCCTTGCACACTTTAAGTGCCAGTGCACTACTTTTTGTTCCGATTCATTACCACTCTCATTGACACTGACTTCAGTGCCGCACCCTTACACACTTTAAGTGCCAATGCACTACTTTTTGTTCCGATTCATGACCACTCTCATTGACACTGACTTCAGTGCGGCACCCTTGCACACTTTTAATTCATTAAAATTTTCATTGACACTGACTTCAGTGCCGCACCCTTGCACACTTTAAGTGCCAATGCACTACTTTTTGATCCGATTCATTACCACTCTCATTGACACTGACTTCAGTGCGGCACCCTTGCACACTTTTAATTCATTACCATTCTCATTGACACTGACTTCAGTGCCGCACCCTTGCACACTTTAAGTGCCAATGCACTACTATTTGTTCCGACTCATGACCACTCTCATTGACACTGACTTCAGTGCCGCACCCTTGCACACTTTAAGTGCCAATGCACTACTTTTTGTTCCGATTCATTACCACTCTCATTGACACTGACTTCAGTGTCGCACCCTTGCCCACTTTAAGTGCCAATGCACTACTTTTTATTCCGATTCATTACTACTCTCATTGATACTGACTTCAGTGCGGCACCCTTGCACACTTTAAGTGCCAATGCACTACTTTTGTTCCGATTCATTACCACTCTCATTGACACTGACTTCAGTGCCGCACCCTTGCACACTTTTAATTCATTACCACTCTCATTGACACTTACTTCAGTGCCGCACCCTTGCACACTTTAAGTGCCAATGCACTACTTTTGTTCCGATTCATTACCACTCTCATTGACACTGACTTCAGTGCCACACCCTTACACACTTTAAGTGCCAATGCACAACGTTTTGTTCCGATTTAATACCACTCTCATTGACACTGACTTCAGTGCCGCACCCTTGCACACTTTAAGTGCCAATGCACTACTTTTTGTTCCGATTCATGACCACTCTCATTGACACTGACCTCAGTGCGGCACCCTTGCACACTTTAATTCATTACCATTTTCATTGACACTGACTTCAGTGCCGCACCCTTGCACACTTTAAGTGCCTATGCACTACTTTTTGTTCCGATTCATTACCACTCTCATTGACACTGACTTCAGTGCGGCACCCTTGCACACTTTTAATTCATTACCATTCTCATTGACACTGACTTCAGTGCCGCACCCTTGCACACTTTAAGTGCCAATGCACTACTTTTGTTCCGATTCATGACCACTTCCATTGACACTGACTTTAGTGCCACACCGTGCACATTTTAAGTACCCATGCACTTCTTTTGCTCCGATTCATTACCACTCTCATTGACACTAACTTCAGTGCCGCACCCTTGCACACTTTTAATTCATTACCATTCTCATTGACACTGACTTTAGTGCCGCACCCTTGCACACTGTAAGTGCCAATGCACTACTTTTTGTTCCGATTCATTACCACTCTCATTGACACTGACTTCAGTGCCGCACCCTTGCACACTTTTAATTCATGACCACTCTCATCGACACTGACTTCAGTGCCGCACCCTTGCACACTTTAAGTGCCAATGCACTACTTTTTGTTCCGATTCATTACCACTCTCATTGACACTGACTTCAGTGCCGCACCCTTGCACACTTTAAATTCATTACCACTCTCATTGACACTTACTTCAGTGCTGCTCCATCACACTTTTGGTGCAAACGCCCTACATTTCTTTAAGTGGCAATGTAAACTGACTAGAGGGCCTTTTCCCTTTCACTCTTGATGCCAATGCACTACTTTAAATAGATCCAGCATGTAACGTGCTCATATATACATAATGCTTCACTGTGGAAAATGATGGACTCAGAGGTACATTCATGTAGCTGTGAAAGGAGACAGCAATTTTTTGTGGGAAGAGTTGCTAACTTGTGGAAGGAAATTCATTATTACCCTGCAAAAAGAAATTGTTAAAAGATGCTTATGGAACATTTCTGGGGATATGTTCATGGTAAGCATGCTGAACATCCTCCTGTGGGAATGTATAGGGCTTAAAGGGATGGATTAATAATATAAGGACCCTGGGAAATACTAACATTTCAATGTTTCTTATCTTAAGGCATAGGCTAAGCAAGTTTGTGCCTTAAGCATTCATCAATTTGGCTGATTGACTCTGAAATAAAGAAGAGACTTGGAACTTTACTTGAGAATGTTTTGCTGAGAATAGGGTAGACTGACAAGGATTGGTACTATGGGTTGGCGCAGCTCCATACTTTAATGCACCTCAATACTGAATCCTGACAGAGACACACAGTTCATTATGTAATTCCAGCTTGACTTAGTCAACAGCCCATTCATCCTGGTTTGTTCTGGATTACAAATCAATGCATGTGGCTGTGGGAGGAGACAGCCATTTTTTGTGGGACTGGAGTTGCTAACCTGTGAAGAAAAGTTATCCTGTGGAAAGAAATTGTTAAAAGGCAGTTTGGGGGAAATTTCAAGGATATATATACCTGCTGACAGTGATAAAAGTCCTCCTATTGGAGGGCATCTTTTCTTTTTTGTCTTATATTAGTCATTTATTTTTTGTATGATTCTTTGTATTACATCTTTGCTTGTTTGCTTGTTTGATTCTGTAGAACAACCCTGTTTTAATACAAGAACTATAGGGTTGCAGTACTTAGGAGTGGGTGGGTGAAAATAGATAACACCATATCAGTATTAAATATTTCGAGTTGTTTATTAAGCAGCACATTTGCAAACCAAGTTCAATGCTTCTTGAGCCTGACTGAATGACAAGCACATGGCTGTGAGCAAGGGAACAAACACGAGATCTGCGCATTAATCATCATTTACACTTGGGCGTAAATGGACCATTAATGCGTGGCGGCCTCTAAGATAGACAAATGAGACAATATACACACAGGGGTTGGCAGTGTTTGGGATCATATTTTCGCAAATTCATGACAGTATAATAACTCACAATGACATATTGTTTACGAATACAAGAATGCCACCAAATTGTAGGTGGCCAACCCGCCAAAATACCGCCCAAATAGCCAACCCTGCACCTTCACTGGAATAAGTGTTAAACTGGTACAGCAGTTATGCTGCATCCATTTTTCGGCAATTACATTACTGAAGTCAAGTTCTTTATACTTCACCAGTGACTAAGAATTTTATGTATTTATAATAACCCTACTTCTAATCCTAACATCTACTCTACTGATGAACGCACTTGGATGCTTGCCAACTTAGTCATGTTGGGATTATGTGGGTAAAAAACAGCTTGAACAGGAAAAAGGTTCGCTTTTTTGAGAATTGGGTTTTTATCTCAAGGTAGTCATTTCGCAAGAAAAATACCATTAATTAACATCAAAAAACAATAAAGAAGCTTTAAACAATACTCCCCTTCCTATCCATTCGCTTTAGATCTGCTCCTTTGAATTTTCATCTCTCTTCCAGCCTTTGGCTTCTCGCCAGCCAGCTGCCATCCTTGATAATGATTTGAATTTCCATTTATTTCCCACTTCAGACTTTTAATCCATTGAATACTACAAAATACTGTTCTTTCGAGATTGATGGTTGAGCTTGGCAATCCACACACTTGCAATACAGTTCTAGGAGAAGCGTTTCTTGGCAAATTAGTACAGCCTTCACTTCACCATCGTAGTCTTCCTCATTCATATTCACGGTAGCTTATTCTGTTCTCGGACCATTGCCCAATACTTTCATAGTTGAACCTGAGTCATTTCCATGTTTAGATTTTAATTTCACAGCTCAAATGAGTACAGTCTTGGCAATACATTAAAAGATAACACCATATCAGTATAAAATATTTCGAGTTGTTTATTAAGCAGCAAATTTGCAAACCAAGTTCAATGCTTCTTGAGCCTTACTGAATGACAAGCACATGGCAGTGAGCAAGGGAACAAACACGAGACCTGCGCATTAATAAGCCCATTTATGCCCAAGCAGAAATGGACATTAACGCCCAGGTCTAGTTTCCAGGTTCCTACACAGCAGGAGGTATCTTCCTTCTCTTTCACCACACGAGCAGCTTGGATGTCTATTTTGCTATCGTTGTAAATCAGTGTGGATCGGATGTATCCTACTTTCATATTCTTACTTATGGTCTTGGGAAGTAGATATAAACTTAGAGAGCCAAAGAATTATCCTTTCAAGAGGTACTCTGGTAAAAAACTCTGCTGTTTTGCGATCAAACAAGTAACCAGTAGGCCGGCACTTCAGGAAATGCCATGTGCGTTGCAGATGGGAATGATTGTGATCCATGTCAAGTTTGTTGGTTTCGAGCCTGAAAAAATTAAATGCAAATGGAAACCCAAAGAGCGTGTTTCTGCATTTCCAAGCTGGATGATGAACAGTTATCGTGATTCGTGTCCTGGTTGTAGAAATTTGGTTGGGATCTCTTCGTGTGTCTCGTGTCGTTCAGTCAAGGTTGGTCGAGTGAAACCCAGCGTGGCATGCTGTGCGTGACAGCGCCCAGAGTTCTAATCTACCAAAGCCGATTTGTCATGTCTTCGTTTTCTGTGATAGACCAAGGAGGTAATGGGTACATTGCCAAGGTAAAGTGATGTATGTGCGGTCAGTTCAGTTGGAATGTGGTGAGCTTATAGTTACCCAAAAGCAAGATTTTGTTATAGGAGTAAGTAATCCTGCCTATCAATTCCCATAATAAGGTAGGATCGTTACTGCCAGGGCTTTCTTCATTAACTCATTATTGTCCTGGCAAAAACATGACAGCTTAGCTTAGGCAGTTCCTCCAAATACTTAATAGTTTACACCCCAGCTTGTGATCATCTGAACAGTATGGTAAGTTAGGATTATAGTATAAGGATGCCCCTAAATTCTCAAGCTCAATATGTTATGAGCCTCTGAGCCCTTACTTTCAGTCTAAGTTTCTTTAGATTCTGCTATGTCTCTTATACGAATCACCCATTGGCTTATTATGAATTTTGCTCTCACATGTAGATACCTGCTTCCGTTATGTGTGGCAGTAGATGCCACTGTACATCAGTACATAAGCCCTAGTATACCATGAAGTAACTTTATTATATTACCAAGTACAGTGTATGAGTTGGCTTATAGTATTTTTCAGAAGGCATGTGTGGAAATCATTGGAACACAAACCTATTGGCTGCTGTGAAACCTTCAACATGTGGAACAACTAAACTCTTGGCTCATAGTTCTATTAGCCGTTGCTGCAATCACAAGCTCCCATCACTGATCAGTACATAAATTACCTCAAGAGAAATGGTCAACTTGCTTTCACCCTTATCCTGAGATTTGCTGAGTTGCCTTCCCGTCTGAGGACAGCTATTAAAGAATATAAACACAAATAAGATGAGTGGATTCCGTAAATGATAGAGAAGTTTCTAGCTATTTCCCTAGCTGTTTTGCTAGGGTAGTAAAGGGATTTGTTCACCTTTTGCTTGCTAGATGAGACTTAGGTGTCAAATTTCCCTTCACAACTATTCGAGGTAGAATGGTTTTTTATTGTAGACTTTTAGTGCAGGGTTAGCCCCCTTCCTCCAGAAGTTCCGGATGAACTCACCCCACTATTCCTCCTCGAAGGGCACACTACCAGACGTTACATATGTGCTATAATGAGTCACACTACTTAGATTAGTACTTAGTGCTCCTTCAGTGCTAATATTTCAGGATCACATATAAGACTTCATGGGGTTCAAGGGGACAACTCTTCAAGCCTCAGGTATCGAGGCAGATTCCAGGGGTAGTACCAACCTACCACCTAACTTCACTCCACCCTTAGTGCCAGTTCCCTATACTGTCTATGCTTGTATGTCATTGATTTTCACTAACTATTCTCCATGTCAGGTTTTTCCTGTTAGCATCATGGCAATGTTCTGACTACTCAAACAGGTTCCGCATCGGTCCATGATTTTTCCTACTGCCAAAGCCTATGTGATGAGGAGTGCTTTCTCAACTGGTAATACCGATTATTCCCCTTTCCATTACACGAACGAATAGGAATACCTTACCTATTGCAACTGGATATAGGGTAAGTATCCCGGGGTTGGCTATTTGGGCGTATTTTGAGTGAGTTTGGCCACCAAAAGGCTTGGTGGCATGTTAGGTATTAGAATCAGAGTTGTTGATTCTGATTATTAGTGGATTGATTTGCCAAATACGATCCCAAATACTGCCAACCCTTGTGTCTTATTATGTCTCACCTTCTGTTCAGTTGGCCTATTTGAGTGATAGACCGCCAGGCGTTAATAAGCCCATTTATGCCCAAGCAGAAATGGACATTAACGCCCAGGTCTAGTTTCCAGGTTCCTACACAGCAGGAGGTATCTTCCTTCTCTTTCACCACACGAGCAGCTTGGATGTCTATTTTGCTATCGTTGTAAATCAGTGTGGATCGGATGTATCCTACTTTCATATTCTTACTCCCACCCTCCCTCCCAGTGTTAGATCTCCCTGGCAGCTGCCGTTAGGTCCACCGATTGTTGGCTTTGTCCTTTCCTCCCACTCCATTACTTAACATAGTTAATTTTCAGCACCAAAGGCTAGCTGCCGTGCTGTTCCTAGCTTGTGCATGGGTCTAAGTGCAACATAGGTAACCCAAGGGTCTTACCCTAAGTTACGGTTGGGCAATAGCCAGAACAATAGTAAATTTC
>JACTAT010000010.1:8710918-8958868 GCA_014526335.1 Chrysaora quinquecirrha
GCACCCTTGCACACTTTAAGTGCCAATGCACTACTTTTTGTTCCGATTCATTACCACTCTCATTGACACTGACTTCAGTGCTGCACCCTTGCACACTTTAAGTGCCAATGCACTACTTTTTGTTCATTCATTACCACTCTCATTGACACTGACTTCAGTGCTGCACCCTTGCACACTTTTAGTGCCAATGCACTACTTTTTGTTCCGATTCATTACCACTCTCATTGACACTGACTTCAGTGCTGCACCCACTTTGACACTGACTTTTAAGTGCCAATGCACTACATTCATTACCACTCTCATTGACACTGACTTCAGTGCTGCACCCTTGCACACTTTAAGTGCCAATGCACTACTTTTTGTTCCGATTCATTACCACTCTCACTTGACACTGACTTCAGTGCCACACTTTTTGCACACTTTCAGTGCCACCCTTGCACTGACTTCAGTGCTGCATTCATTACCACTCTCATTGACACTGACTTCAGTGCTGCACCCTTGCACACTTTTCAGTGCCAATGCACTACTTTTTGTTCCGATTCATTACCACTCTCATTGACACTGACTTCAGTGCTGCACCCTTGCACACTTTAAGTGCCAATGCACTACTTTTTGTTCTGATTCATTACCACTCTCATTGACACTGACTTCAGTGCCGCACCCTTGCACACTTTAAGTGCCAATGCACTACTTTTTGTTCCGATTCATTACCACTCTCATTGACACTGACTTCAGTGCCGCACCCTTGCACACTTTTAAGTGCCAATGCACTTGACACTTTTGCACCCTTGCACACTGCCAATTCCGATTCATTACCACTCTCATTGACACTGACTTCAGTGCTGCACCCTTGCACACTTTAAGTGACAATGCACTACTTTTTGTTCCGATTCATTACCACTCTCATTGACACTGACTTCAGTGCTGCACCCTTGCACACTTTAAGTGCCAATGCACTACTTTTTGTTCCGATTCATTACCACTCTCATTGACACTTCAGTGCTACCCTTGCACACACTCTCATTGACACTGACTTCAGTGCTGCACCCTTGCACACTTTAAGTGCCAATGCACTACTTTTTGTTCCGATTCATTACCACTCTCATTGACACTGACTTCAGTGCTGCACCCTTGCACACTTTAATTCATTACCACTCATTGACACTGACTTCAGTGCTTGCACACTTTAAGTTGCACTACTTCACATTACCACTCTCATTGACACTGACTTCAGTGCTGCACCCTTGCACACTTTAAGTGCCAATGCACCATTCATTACCACTCTCATTGACACTGACTTCAGTGCTGCACCCTTGCACACTTCCAATGCATTCATTACCACTCTCATTGACACTGACTTCAGTGCTGCACCCTTGCACACTTTAAGTGCCAATGCACTACTTTTTGTTCCGATTCATTACCACTCTCATTGACACTGACTTCAGTGCTGCACCCTTGCACACTTTTCCGTTCATTGCCACTCTTGACACTGACTTCAGTGCCACACCCTTGCACACTTTAAGTGCCAATGCACTACTTTTTGTTCCGATTCATTACCACTCTCATTGACACTGACTTCAGTGCTGCACCCTTGCACACTTTAAGTGCCAATGCACTACTTTTTGTTCATTCATTACCACTCATTGACACTGACTTCAGTGCTGCACCCTTGCACACTTTAAGTGCCAATGCACTACTTTTTGTTCCTGATTCATTACCACTCTCATTGACACTGACTTCAGTGCTGCACCCTTGCACTACTTTTTGTTTCATTACCACTCTCATTGACACTGACTTCAGTGCCGCACCCTTGCACACTTTAAGTGCCAATGCACTACTTGTTGTTCCGATTCATTACCACTCTCATTGACACTGACTTCAGTGCTGCACCCTTGCACACTTTTAATTCATTACCACTCTCATTGACACTGACTTCAGTGCTGCACCCTTGCACACTTTAAGTGCCAATGCACTACTTTTTGTTCCGATTCATTACCACTCTCATTGACACTGACTTCAGTGCTGCACCCTTGCACACTTTAAGTGCCAATGCACTACTTTTTGTTCCGATTCATTACCACTCTCATTGATTGACACTGACTTCAGTGCCGCACCCTTGCACACTTTAAGTGCCAATGCACTACTTTTTGTTCCGATTCATTACCACTCTCATTGACACTGACTTCAGTGCTGCACCCTTGCACACTTTAAGTGCCAATGCACTACTTTTTGTTCCGATTCATTACCACTCTCATTGACACTGACTTCAGTGCTGCACCCTTGCACACTTTTAATTCATTACCACTCTCATTGACACTGACTTCAGTGCCGCACCCTTGCACACTTTAAGTGCCAATGCACTACTTTTTGTTCCGATTCATTACCACTCTCATTGACACTGACTTCAGTGCTGCACCCTTGCACACTTTAAGTGCACTACTTTTTGTGCACTTACCACTTTTTTGCACACTTTCAGTGCTGCACCCTTCACTACCACTCTCATTGACACTGACTTCAGTGCTGCACCCTTGCACACTTTAAGTGCCAATGCACTACTTTTTGTTCCGATTCATTACCACTCTCATTGACACTGACTTCAGTGCTGCACCCTTGCACACAATGCACTTTTTTGTTCATTACCACTCTCATTGACACTGACTTCAGTGCTGCACCCTTGCACACTTTAAGTGCCAATGCACTACTTTTTGTTCCGATTCATTACCACTCTCATTGACACTGACTTCAGTGCTGCACCCTTGCACACTTTAAGTGCCAATGCACTACTTTTTGTTCCGATTCATTACCACTCTCATTGACACTGACTTCAGTGCTGCACCCTTGCACACTTTAAGTGCCAATGCACTACTTTTTGTTCCGATTCATTACCACTCTCATTGACACTGACTTCAGTGCTGCACCCTTGCACACTTTGACACTGACCAATGCACTACTTTTTGTTCACTTTATTCATTACCACTCTCATTGACACTGACTTCAGTGCTGCACCCTTGCACACTTTAAGTGCCAATGCACTACTTTTTGTTCCGATTCATTACCACTCTCATTGACACTGACTTCAGTGCTGCACCCACACTTTAAGTCCAATGCACTACTTTTTTGACATTGCACTTTTTTGCTGCACCCTTGCATTCATTACCACTCTCATTGACACTGACTTCAGTGCTGCACCCTTGCACACTTTAAGTGCCAATGCACTACTTTTTGTTCCGATTCATTACCACTCTCATTGACACTGACTTCAGTGCTGCACCCTTGCACACTTTAAGTGCCAATGCACTACTTTTTGTTCCGATTCATTACCACTGACATTGACACTGACTTCAGTGCTGCACACTTGCACACTTTAAGTGCCAATGCACTACTTTTTGTTCCGATTCATTACCACTCTCATTGACACTGACTTCAGTGCTGCACCCTTGCACACTTTAAGTGCCAATGCACTACTTTTTGTTCCGATTCATTACCACTCTCATTGACACTGACTTCAGTGCTGCACCCTTGCACACTTTAATGCACTACTTTTTGTTCCGATTCATTACCACTCTCATTGACACTGACTTCAGTGCTTCCCTTGCACACTTTTAATTACCACTCTCATTGACACTGACTTCAGTGCTGCACCCTTTTTCAGTGCACACTTTAATTGCCAATGCACTACTTTTTGTTCTGATTCATTACCACTCTCATTGACACTGACTTCAGTGCACACCCTTGCACACTTTAAGTGCCAATGCACTACTTTTTGTTCCGATTCATTACCACTCTCATTGACACTGACTTCAGTGCTGCACCCTTGCACACTTTTAAGTTCCAATGCACCACTCATTACCACTCATTGACACTGACTTCAGTGCTGCACCAATGCACACTTTTTGTTCCGATTCATTACCACTCTCATTGACACTGACTTCAGTGCTGCACCCTTGCACACTTTAAGTGCCAATGCACTACTTTTTGTTCATTCATTACCACTCATTGACACTGACTTCAGTGCTGCACCCTTGCACACTTTAAGTGCCAATGCACTACTTTTTGTTCCGATTCATTACCACTCTCATTGACACTGACTTCAGTGCTGCACCCTTGCACACTTTTAATTCATTACCACTCTCATTGACACTGACTTCAGTGCTGCACCCTTGCACACTTTAAGTGCCAATGCACTACTTTTTGTTCCGATTCATTACCACTCATTGACACTGACTTCAGTGCTGCACCCTTGCACACTTTAAGTGCTCTCATTGACACTGACTTCAGTGCTGCACCCTTGCACACTTTAAGTGCCAATGCACTACTTTTTGTTCCGATTCATTACCACTCTCATTGACACTGACTTCAGTGCTGCACCCTTGCACACTTTAAGTGCCAATGCACTACTTTTTGTTCATTCATTACCACTCTCATTGACACTGACTTCAGTGCTGCACCCTTGCACACTTTAAGTGCCAATGCACTACTTTTTGTTCTGATTCATTACCACTCTCATTGACACTGACTTCAGTGCTGCACCCTTGTGCTTAAGCCAATGCACCCTTGCACACATTTCATTGAACTTCATTACCACTTTTTGTTCCGATTCATTACCATTCATTGACACTGACTTCAGTGCTGCACCCTTGCACACTTTAAGTGCCAATGCACTACTTTTTGTTCCGATTCATTACCACTCTCATTGACACTGACTTCAGTGCTGCACCCTTGCACACTTTTAAGTGCCAATGCACTACTTTTTGTTCCGATTCATTACCACTCTCATTGACACTGACTTCAGTGCTGCACCCTTGCACACTTTAAGTGCCAATGCACTACTTTTTGTTCCGATTCATTACCACTCTCATTGACACTGACTTCAGTGCTGCACCCTTGCACACTTTAAGTGCCAATGCACTACTTTTTGTTCCATTCATTATTCATTGCACCTTTTTGTTCCACTTACTCATTGACACTGACTTCAGTGCTGCACCCTTGCACACTTTACCACTCTCATTGACACTGACTTCAGTGTTCACCCTTCATTACCACTCACTACATTTTGACATTACCACTCTCATTGACACTCTTCAGTGCTGCACCCTTGCACACTTTAAGTGCCAATGCACTACTTTTTGTTCATTCATTACCACTCATTGACACTGACTTCAGTGCTGCACCCTTGCACACTTTTGAAGTGCCAATGCACTACTTTTTGTTCCGATTCATTACCACTCTCATTGACACTGACTTCAGTGCTGCACCCTTGCACACTTTAAGTGCCAATGCACTACTTTTTGTTCCGATTCATTACCACTCTCATTGACACTGACTTCAGTGCTGCACCCTTGCACACTTTAAGTGCCAATGCACTACTTTTTGTTCCGATTCATTACCACTCTCATTGACACTGACTTCAGTGCTGCACCACACTTTAAGTGCCAATGCACTACTTTTTGTTCATTACACACTTTCAGTGCACACTTTAAGTGCCAATGCACTACTTTTTGTTCCGATTCATTACCACTCTCATTGACACTGACTTCAGTGCTGCACCCTTGCACACTTTAAGTGCCAATGCACTACTTTTTGTTCTGATTCATTACCACTCTCATTGACACTGACTTCAGTGCTGCACCCTTGCACACTTTAAGTGCCAATGCACTTTTTTGTTCCGATTCATTACCACTCTCATTGACACTGACTTCAGTGCTGCACCCTTGCACACTTTAAGTGCCAATTCATTACCACTCTCATTGACACTGACTTCAGTGCTGCACCCTTGCACACTTTAAGTGCCAATGCACTACTTTTTGTTCCGATTCATTACCACTCTCATTGACACTGACTTCAGTGCTCACACTTTAAGTGCCAATGCACTACTTGCACACTTTCATTGACACTGACTTCAGTGCTGCACCCTTGCACACTTTTTACTTTCCGATTCATTACCACTCTCATTGACACTGACTTCAGTGCTGCCCTTGCACACTTTAAGTGCCAATGCACTACTTTTTGTTCCGATTCATTACCACTCTCATTGACACTGACTTCAGTGCTGCACCCTTGCACACTTTAAGTGCCAATGCACTACTTTTTGTCCTGATTCATTACCACTCTCATTGACACTGACTTCAGTGCTGCACCCTTGCACACTTTAAGTGCCAATGCACTACTTGTTGTTCCGATTCATTACCACTCTCATTGACACTGACTTCAGTGCCGCACCCTTGCACATGTTAAGTGCCAATGCACTACTTTTTGTTCTCATTCATTACCAGTCTCATTGACACTGGCTTCAGTGCGGCAAACTTGAACACTTTAAGTGCCAATGCACTACTTTTTGTTCCGATTCATTACCACTCTCATTGACACTGACTTCAGTGCCGCACCCTTGCACACTTTTAATTCATTACCACTCTCATTGACACTGACTTCAGTGCTGCACCCTTGCACACTTTAAGTGCCAATGCACTACTTTTTGTTCATTACGATTCATTACCACTCTCATTGACACTGACTTCAGTGCCGCACCCTTGCACACTTTAAGTGCCAATGCACTACTTTTTGTTCCGATTCATTACCACTCTCATTGACACTGACTTCAGTGCTGCACCCTTGCACACTTTAAGTGCCAATGCACTACTTTTTGTTCCGATTCATTACCACTCTCATTGACACTGACTTCAGTGCCGCACCCTTGCACACTTTAAGTGCCAATGCACTACTTTTTGTTCCGATTCATTACCACTCTCATTGACACTGACTTCAGTGCTGCACCCTTGCACACTTTAAGTGCCAATGCACTACTTGTTGTTCTGATTCATTTTTACTCTCATTGACACTGACTTCAGTGCGGCACCCTTGCACACTTTTAATTCATTACCACTTCATTACCACTCTCATTGACACTGACTTCAGTGCTGCACCCTTGCACACTTTAAGTGCCAATGCACTACTTTTTGTTCCGATTCATTACCACTCTCATTGACACTGACTTCAGTGCTGCACCCTTGCACACTTTAAGTGCCAATGCACTACTTTTTGTTCCGATTCATTACCACTCTCATTGACACTGACTTCAGTGCTGCACCCTTGCACACTTTACCAATGCACTTTTTTGTTCCGATTCATTACCACTCTCATTGACACTGACTTCAGTGCTGCACCCTTGCACACTTTAAGTGCCAATGCACTACTTTTTGTTCCGATTCATTACCACTCTCATTGACACTGACTTCAGTGCTGCACCCTTGCACACTTTTGCCAATGCACTTTTTGTTCCGATTCATTACCACTCTCATTGACACTGACTTCAGTGCTGCACCCTTGCACACTTTAAGTGCCAATGCACTACTTTTTGTTCATTACCACTGACTTCATTGACACTCATGCCAATGCACCACTCCACTCATTGACACTGACTTCAGTGCTGCACCCTTGCACACTTTAAGTGCCAATGCACTACTTTTTGTTCCGCTTCATTCATTACACTGACTTCATTGACACTGACTTCAGTGCTGCACCCTTGCACACTTTTTTTTGTTCCGATTCATTACCACTCTCATTGACACTGACTTCAGTGCTGCACCCTTGCACACTTTAAGTGCCAATGCACTACTTTTTGTTCCGATTACCACTCTCATTGACACACTTCAGTGCATTGACACTGACTTCATTCATTACCACTCTCATTGACACTGACTTCAGTGCCAACCCACACTTTAACTACTTTTTGTTCCGATTCATTACCACTCTCATTGACACTGACTTCAGTGCTGCACCCTTGCACACTTTAAGTGCCAATGCACTACTTTTTGTTCCATTACCACTCATTGACACTGACTTCAGTCACCCTTGCACACTGACACTGACTTCAGTGCCGCACCCTTGCACACTTTAAGTGCCAATGCACTACTTTTTGTTCCGATTCATTACCACTCTCATTGACACTGACTTCAGTGCTGCACCCTTGCACACTTTAAGTGCCAATGCACTACTTTTGTTCTGATTCATTACCACTCTCATTGACACTGACTTCAGTGCTACACCCTTGCACACTTTAAGTGCCAATGCACTACTTTTTGTTCCGATTCATTACCACTCATTGACACTGACTTCAGTGCTGCACCCTTGCACACTTTAAGTGCCAATGCACTACTTTTTGTTCATTACCACTCTCATTGACACTGACTTCAGTGCTGCACCCTTGCACACTTCAAGTGCCAATGCACTACTTTTTTTTGTTCCGATTCATTACCACTCTCATTGACACTGACTTCAGTGCTGCACCCTTGCACACTTTAAGTGCCAATGCACTACTTTTTGTTCCGATTCATTACCACTCTCATTGACACTGACTTCAGTGCTGCACCCTTGCACACTTTAAGTGCCAATGCACTACTTTTTGACACTGATTCAGTGCCACACTCATTGACACTGACTTCAGTGCACTACACTTCATGCCACTCTCATGCACTGACTTTGCTTTGCACAATTCATTACCACTCTCATTGACACTGACTTCAGTGCTGCACCCTTGCACACTTTAAGTGCCAATGCACTACTTTTTGTTCCGATTCATTACCACTCTCATTGACACTGACTTCAGTGCTGCACCCTTGCACACTTTAAGTGCCAATGCACTACTTTTTGTTCCGATTCATTACCACTCTCATTGACACTGACTTCAGTGCTGCACCTTTGCACACTTTAAGTGCCAATGCACTACTTTTTGTTCCGATTCATTACCACTCTCATTGACACTGACTTCAGTGCTGCACCCTTGCACACTTTAAGTGCCAATGCACTACTTTTTGTTCCGATTCATTACCACTCATTGACACTGACTTCCACCCTTGCACACTTTAAGTGCTTTTTGTTCTGATTCATTACCACTCTCATTGACACTGACTTCAGTGCTGCACCCTTGCACACTTTAAGTGCCAATGCACTACTTTTTGTTCCGATTCATTACCACTCTCATTGACACTGACTTCAGTGCTGCACCCTTGCACACTTTTGCCAATTCATTACTTTTTGTTCACTCATTACCATTTGACACTGACTTCAGTGCTGCACCCTTGCACACTTTAAGTGCCAATGCACTACTTTTTTCATTGCCACCTTCCGATTCATTACCACTCTCATTGACACTGACTTCAGTGCTGCACCCTTGCACACTTTAAGTGCCAATGCACTACTTTTTGTTCCGATTCATTACCACTCTCATTGACACTGACTTCAGTGCTGCACCCTTGCACACTTTTAATTGCATTACACTACTTTTTGTTGACACTTTCAGTGCCACTCTCATTGACACTGACTGTGCACAGTGCCTTTTTGTTCCTGATTCATTACCACTCTCATTGACACTGACTTCAGTGCTGCACCCTTGCACACTTTTCAGTGCCAATGCACTACTTTTTGTTCCGATTCATTACCACTCTCATTGACACTGACTTCAGTGCTGCACCCTTGCACACTTTTTGTTCCATTCATTACTTTCTCATTGACACTGACTTCAGTGCTGCACCCTTGCACACTGACTTGCAATGCACTACTTTTTGTTCCGATTCATTACCACTCTCATTGACACTGACTTCAGTGCTGCACCCTTGCACACTTTTAATTCATTACCACTCTCATTGACACTGACTTCAGTGCTGCACCCTTGCACACTTTAAGTGCCAATGCACTACTTTTTGTTCCGATTCATTACCACTCTCATTGACACTGACTTCAGTGCTGCACCCTTGCACACTTTAAGTGCCAATGCACTACTTTTTGTTCCGATTCATTACCACTCTCATTGACACTGACTTCAGTGCCGCACCCTTGCACACTTTAATTCATTACCACTCTCATTGACACTGACTTCAGTGCTGCACCCTTGCACACTTTAAGTGCCAATGCACTACTTTTTGTTCCGATTCATTACCACTCTCATTGACACTGACTTCAGTGCTGCACCCTGCACACTTTAAGTGCCAATGCACTACTTTTTGTTTCATTACCACTCTCATTGACACTGACTTCAGTGCTGCACCCTTGCACACTTTAAGTGCCAATGCACTACTTTTTGTTCCTGATTCATTACCACTCTCATTGACACTGACTTCAGTGCCGCACCCTGCACACTTTAAGTTGCACTACTTTTAATTCATTACCACTCTCATTGACACTGACTTCAGTGCTGCACCCTTGCACACTTTAAGTGCCAATGCACTACTTTTTGTTCTGATTCATTACCACTCTCATTGACACTGACTTCAGTGCTGCACCCAATGCACTACTTTTTTTTCCGATTCATTACCACTCTCATTGACACTGACTTCAGTGCTGCACCCTTGCACACTTTAAGTGCCAATGCACTACTTTTTGTTCCGATTCATTACCACTCTCATTGACACTGACTTCAGTGCTGCACCCTTGCACACTTTAAGTGCCAATGCACTACTTTTTGTTCCGATTCATTACCACTCTCATTGACACTGACTTCAGTGCTGCACCCTTGCACACTTTAAGTGCCAATGCACTACTTTTTGTTCCGATTCATTACCACTCTCATTGACACTGACTTCAGTGCTGCACCCTTGCACACTTTAAGTGCCAATGCACTACTTTTTGTTCCGATTCATTACCACTCTCATTGACACTGACTTCAGTGCTGCACCCTTGCACACTTTAAGTGCCAATGCACTACATTTTGTTCCACATTACCACTCATTGACACTGACTTCAGTGCTGCACCCATTGCACACTTTAAGTGCCAATGCACTACTTTTTGTTCCGATTCATTACCACTCTCATTGACACTGACTTCAGTGCTGCACCCTTGCACACTTTAAGTGCCAATGCACTACTTTTTGTTCCGATTCATTACCACTCTCATTGACACTGACTTCAGTGCTGCACCCTTGCACACTTTTAATCTCATGCACTACCACTCATTACCACTCTCATTGACACTGACTTCAGTGCTGCACCCTTGCACACTTTAAGTGCCAATGCACTACTTTTTGTTCCGATTCATTACCACTCTCATTGACACTGACTTCAGTGCCTCACCCTTGCACAATTTAATTCATTACCACTCTCATTGACACTGACTTCAGTGCCGCACCCTTGAACACTTTCAATTCATTACCACTCTCATTGACACTGAATTCAGTGCTGCACCCTTGCACACTTTTAATTCATTACCACTCTCATTGACACTGACTTCAGTGCTGCACCCTTGCACACTTTAAGTGCCAATGCACTACTTTTTGTTCTGATTCATTACCACTCTCATTGACACTGACTTCAGTGCCGCACCCTTGCACACTTTAAGTGCCAATGCACTTTTTTGTTCATTCATTACCACTCTCATTGACACTGACTTCAGTGCTGCACCCTTGCACACTTTAAGTGCCAATGCACTACTTTTTGTTCCTGATTCATTACCACTCTCATTGACACTGACTTCAGTGCCGCACCCTTGCACACTTTAAGTGCCAATGCACTACTTTTTGTTCCGATTCATTACCACTCTCATTGACACTGACTTCAGTGCTGCACCCTTGCACACTTTAAGTGCCAATGCACTACTTTTTGTTCCGATTCATTACCACTCTCATTGATACTGACTTCAGTGCCGCACCCTTGCACACTTTAAGTGCCAATGCACTACTTTTTGTTCCGATTCATTACCACTCTCATTGACACTGACTTCAGTGCACCCTTGCACTTTTAATTCATTACTTGCACACACCCTTGCAGTGCCAATGCACTACTTTTTGTTCCGATTCATTACCACTCTCATTGACACTGACTTCAGTGCTGCACCCTTGCACACTTTTAAGCACACTTTTAAGTGCCAATGCACTACTTTTTGTTCCGATTCATTACCACTCTCATTGACATTGACTTCAGTGCCGCACCCTTGACACTTTTAATTCATTACCACTCTCATTGACACTGACTTCAGTGCTGCACCCTTGCACACTTTAAGTGCCAATGCACTACTTTTTGTTCCGATTCATTACCACTCTCATTGACACTGACTTCAGTGCTTGCACACCCACTCTCATTGACACTGACTTCAGTTCATTACCACTTTCATTGACACTGACTTCAGTTTGCTGCACCTGACTTGCACACTTTAATTGCCAATGCACTACTTTTTGCACACTTGCACACTTTTTTGTTCCGATTCATTACCACTCTCATTGACACTGACTTCAGTGCTGCACCCTTGCACACTTTAAGTGCCAATGCACTACTTTTTGTTCCGATTCATTACCACTCTCATTGACACTGACTTCAGTGCTGCACCCTTGCACACTTTTTCATTGCACTACTTCATGTACCACTCATTACCATTGACACTGACTTCAGTGCTGCACCCTTGCACACTTTAAGTGCCAATGCACTACTTTTTGTTCACACTTTATTCATTACCACTCTCATTGACACTGACTTCAGTGCTGCACCCTTGCACACTTTAAGTGCCAATGCACTACTTTTTGTTCCGATTCATTACCACTTTCATTGACACTGACTTCAGTGCTGCACCCTTGCACACTTTGCCATTCATTACCACTCCACTCATTGACACTGACTTCAGTGCTGCACCCTTGCACACTTTAAGTGCCAATGCACTACTTTTTGTTCCGATTCATTACCACTCTCATTGACACTGACTTCAGTGCTGCACCCTTGCACACTTTAAGTGCCAATGCACTACTTTTTGTTCCGATTCATTACCACTCTCATTGACACTGACTTCAGTGCTGCACCCTTGCACACTTTAAGTGCCAATGCACTACTTTTTGTTCCGATTCATTACCACTCTCATTGACACTGACTTCAGTGCTGCACCCTTGCACACTTTAAGTGCCAATGCACTACTTTTTGTTCCGATTCATTACCACTCTCATTGACACTGACTTCAGTGCTGCACCCTTGCACACTTTTAATTTTTGTTCCGATTACCACTCTCATTGACACTGACTTCAGTGCTGCACCCTTGCACACTTTAAGTGCCAATGCACTACTTTTTTGTTCCACATTCATTACCACTCTCATTGACACTGACTTCAGTGCTGCACCCTTGCACACTTTAAGTGCCAATGCACTACTTTTTGTTCCGATTCATTACCACTCTCATTGACACTGACTTCAGTGCTGCACCCTTGCACACTTTAAGTGCCAATGCACTACTTTTTGTTCCGATTCATTACCACTTTGACACTGACTTCAGTGCTGCACCCTTGCACACTTTAAGTTCCAATGCCACTACTTTTTGACACTGACTTCAGTTGCACCACTCACATTGACACTGACTTCAGTACTTTTTGCACCCTTCATTACCACTCTCATTGACACTGACTTCAGTGCTGCACCCTTGCACACTTTAAGTGCCAATTACCACTCTCATTGACACTGACTTCAGTGCACTGACACCAGTGCACACTTTAAGTGCCAATGCACTACTTTTTGTTCCGATTCATTACCACTCTCATTGACACTGACTTCAGTGCTGCACCCTTGCACACTTTAAGTGCCAATGCACTACTTTTTGTTCCTGATTCATTACCACTCTCATTGACACTGACTTCAGTGCTGCACCCTTGCACACTTTACTTTTTTTGTTCCGATTCATTACCACTCTCATTGACACTGACTTCAGTGCTGCACCCTTGCACACTTTAAGTGCCAATGCACTACTTTTTGTTCTGATTCATTACCACTCTCATTGACACTGACTTCAGTGCTGCACCATTGCACACTTACAGTGCTTCAATGCACTACTTTTTGTTTCATTCATTACCACTCTCATTTACACTGACTTCAGTGCTGCACCCTTGCACACTTTAAGTGCCAATGCACTACTTTTTGTTCTGATTCACTACCACTCTCATTGACACTGACTTCAGTGCTGCACCCTTGCACACTTTAAGTGCCAATGCACTACTTTTTGTTCCTAATTCATTACCACTCTCATTGACACTGACTTCAGTGCTGCACCCTTGCACACTTTAAGTGCCAATGCACTACTTTTTGTTCTGATTCATTTCCACTCTCATTGACACTGACTTCAGTGCCGCACCCTTGCACACTTTTATTTCATTACCACTCTAATTGACATTGACTTCAGTGTTCATGCACACTGACTTGCACACTTTAAGTGCCAATGCACTACTTTTTGTTCTGATTCATTACCACTCTCATTGACACTGACTTCAGTGCTGCACCTCTTGACACACTTTAAGTGCCAATGCACTACTTTTTGTTACTTTTCATTCATTACCACTCTCATTGACACTGACTTCAGTGCTGCACCCTTGCACACTTTTAATTCATTACCACTCTTTTTGACACTGACTTCAGTGCTGCACCCATTGACACACTTTAAGTGCCAATGCACTACTTTTTGTTCCGATTCATTACCACTCTCATTGACACTGACTTCAGTGCTGCACCCTTGCACACTTTAAGTGCCACACTGACTTCAGTTTTGCACACTTCCACTACTTTTTGATTCATTACCACTCTCATTGACACTGACTTCAGTGCTGCACCCTTGCACACTTTAAGTGCCAATGCACTACTTTTTGTTCCGATTCATTACCACTCTCATTGACACTGACTTCAGTGCTGCACCCTTGCACACTTTAAGTGCCAATGCACTACTTTTTGCCAATTCATTACCACTCTCATTGACACTGACTTCAGTGCTGCACCCTTGCACACTTCCACTACTTTTTGTTCCGATTCATTACCACTCTCATTGACACTGACTTCAGTGCTGCACCCTTGCACACTTTAAGTGCCAATGCACTACTTTTTGTTCCGATTCATTACCACTCTCATTGACACTGACTTCAGTGCTGCACCCTTGCACACTTTAAGTGCCAATGCACTACTTTTTGTTCCGATTCATTACCACTCTCATTGACACTGACTTCAGTGCTGCACCCTTGCACACTTTAAGTGCCAATGCACTACTTTTTGTTCCGATTCATTACCACTCTCATTGACACTGACTTCAGTGCTGCACCCTTGCACACTTTAAGTGCCAATGCACTTTTTTGTTCTGATTCATTACCACTCTCATTGACACTGACTTCAGTGCTGCACCCTTGCACACTTTAAGTGCCAATGCACTACTTTTTGTTCTGATTCATTACCACTCTCATTGACACTGACTTCAGTGCTGCACCCTTGCACACTTTAAGTGCCAATGCACTACTTTTTGTTCTGATTCATTACCACTCTCATTGACACTGACTTCAGTGCTGCACCCTTGCACACTTTAAGTGCCAATGCACTACTTTTTGTTCCGATTCATTACCACTCTCATTGACACTGACTTCAGTGCTGCACCCTTGCACACTTTTACCACTTGACTTCAGTGCTACCACTCATTACCACTCTCATTGACACTGACTTCAGTGCTGCACCCTTGCACACTTTAAGTGCATTACTACTTTTTGACACTGACTTCAGTGCCACACTCATTGACACACTTCAGTGCTGCACTACTTTTTGTTCTTAAGTGCCAATGCACTTGCACTTTTTGTTCACTACTTTTTGATTCATTACCACTCTCATTGACACTGACTTCAGTGCTGCACCCTTGCACACTTTTTTGTTCATTACCACTCTCATTGACACTGACTTCAGTGCTGCACCCTTGCACACTTTAAGTGCCAATGCACTACTTTTTGTTCCGATTCATTACCACTCTCATTGACACTGACTTCAGTGCTGCACACACTTGACACAAATTTTAATTCATTACCACTCTCATTGACACTGACTTCAGTGCCGCACCCTTGCACACTTTAAGTGCCAATGCACTACTTTTTGTTCTGATTCATTACCACTCTCATTGACACTGACTTCAGTGCGGCAAACTTGAACACTTCAAGTGCCAATGCACTACATTGTATTCCAATTCATTACCACTCTCATTGACACTGACTTCAGTGCTGCACCCTTGCACACACTTTAAACCACTTCATTACCACTCTCATTGACACTGACTTCAGTGCTGCACCCTTGCACACTTTTAAGTGCCAATGCACTACATTGTATTCCAATTCATTACCACTCTCATTGACATTGACTTCAGTGCCGCTCCCTTGACAACTTTAAGTGCCAATGCACTACTTTTTGTCCTGATTCATTACCACTCTCATTAACACTAAGTTCAGTGCCGCACCCTTGCACACTTTAAGTGCCGATGAACTACTTTTTGTCCTGATCCATTACCACTCTCATTGACACTGACTTCAGTGCTGCACCATTGCACACTTTAAGTGCCACTGCACTGACACTGACTTCAGTGCCGCACCATTACACACTCTTATTGACACTACTTTTTGTTCTGATTCATTGCACACTTTAAGTGCCAATGCACTACTTTGTATTCCGATTCATTACACTCTCATTGACACTGACTTCAGTGCTGCACCCTTGCACACTTTAAGTGCCAATGCACTACTTTTTGTTCCGATTCATTACCACTCATTGACACTGACATTCACTTGCACACTTTAAGTGCCAATGCACTACTTTTTGTTCTGATTCATTACCACTCTCATTGACACTGACTTCAGTGCTGCACTCTTGCACACTTTAAGTGCCAATGCACTACTTTTTATCCTAATTCATTACCACTCTCATTGACACTGACTTCAGTGCTGCACCCTTGCACATTGAACACTTCATTGAAGTGCACCCTTGCACACTACCAATGCACTTTTTTGTTCTGATTCATTACCACTCTCATTGACACTGACTTCAGTGCCGCACACTACTTTTTTCCGATTCATTACCACTCTCATTGACACTGACTTCAGTGCTGCACTCTTGCACACTTTAAGTGCCAATGCACTACTTTTTATCCTGATTCATTACCACTCTCATTGACACTGACTTCAGTGCTGCACACTTACACACTTTAAGTGCCAATGCACTACTTGTTGTTCGGATTCATTACCACTCTCATTGACACTGACTTCAGTGCCGCACCCTTGCACACTTTGAATTCATTACCACTCTCATTGACACTGACTTCAGTGCTGCACCCCTACACACTTTAAGTGACAATGCACTACTTTTTGTTCCGTTTAATTACCACTCTCATTGACACTGACTTCAGTGCCGCACCCTTGCACATGTTAAGTGCCAATGCACTACTTTTTGTTCCGATTCATTACCACTCTCATTGACACTGACTTCAGTGCCGCCCCCTTGCACACTTTAAGTGCCAATGCACTACTTCTTTTTCCGATTCATTACCACTCTCATTGACACTGACTTCAGTGCTGCACCCTTGCACACTTTAAGTGCCAATGCACTTCTTTTGGTTCCGATTCATTACCACTCTACTTGTCACTGACTTCAGTGCACTGACTTCACCCTTGCACAATTTTAATTCATTACCACTCTCATTGACACTGACTTCAGTGCTGCACTCTTGCACACTTTAAGCGCCAATGCACTACTTTTTGCTCAGATTCATTACCACTCTCATTGACACTGACTTCAGTGCCGCACCCTTGCACACTTTAAGTGCCAATGCACTACTTTGTATTCCGATTCATTACAACTCTCATTGACACTGACTTCAGTGCCGCACCCTTGCACACTTTAAGTTCCAATACACTACTTTTTGTTCCGATTCATTACCACTCTCATTGACACTGACTTCAGTGCCGCACCCTTGCACACTTTAAGTGCCAATACACTACTTTTTGTTCCGATTCATTACCACTCTCCTTGACACTGACTTCAGTGCCACAAAATTGAACACTTAAAGTGCAAATACACTACTTTTTGTTTCCATTCATTACCACTCTCATTGACACTGACTTCAGTGCCGCACACTTTAAATTCATTACCACTCTCATTGACACTGACTTCAGTGCTGCACTCTTGCACACTTTAAGTGCCAATGCACTACTTTTTGTTTAAGTGATTCATTACCACTCTCATTGACACTGACTTCAGTGCTGCACCCTTGCACACTTAAAGTGCAAATGCACTACACTACTTTTTGTTTCGATTCATTACCACTCTCATTGACACTGACTTCAGTGCCGCACACTTTAAATTCATTACCACTCTCATTGACACTGACTTCAGTGCTGCACTCTTGCACACTTTAAGTGCCAATGCACTACTTTTTATCCTGATTCATTACCACTCTCATTGACACTGACTTCAGTGCTGCACCCTTGCACACTTTAAGTGCCAATGCACTACTTTTTGTTCCGATTCATTACCACTCTCATTGACACTGACTTCAGTGCCGCACCCTTGCACACTTTTAATTCATTACCACTCTCATTGACACTGACTTCAGTGCTGCACCCTTGCACACTTTAAGTGCCAATGCACTACTTTTTGTTCCGATTCATTACCACTCTCATTGA
Organism: Chrysaora quinquecirrha; assembly: GCA_014526335.1. Lineage (NCBI taxonomy): Eukaryota > Metazoa > Cnidaria > Scyphozoa > Semaeostomeae > Pelagiidae > Chrysaora > Chrysaora quinquecirrha. The sequence continues at coordinate 8,729,341 of JACTAT010000010.1, forward strand.
CACTGACTTCAGTGCCGCACCCTTGCACACTTTAAGTGCCAATGCACTACTTTTTGTTCCGATTCATTACCACTCTCATTGACACTGACTTCAGTGCCGCACCCTTGCACACTTTAAGTGCCAATGCACTACTTGTTTTTCCGATTCATTACCACTCTCATTGATACTGACTTCAGTTCTGCACCCTTGAACACTTTAAATTTATTACCACTCTCATTGACACTGACTTCAGTGCTGCACCCTTGCACACTTTAAGTGCCAATGCACTTCTTCTGGTTCCGATTCATTACCACTCTACTTGTCACTGACTTCGGTGCCGCACCCTTGCACAATATTAATTCATTACCACTCTCATTGACACTGACTTCAGTGCCGCACTCTTGCACACTTTAAGCGCCAATGCACTACTTTTTGTTCGGATTCATTTCCACTCTCATTGACACTGACTTCAGTGCCGCACCCTTGCACACTTTTAATTCATTACCACTCTCATTGACACTGACTTCAGTGCTGCACCCTTGCACACTTTAAGTGCCAATGCACTACTTTTTGTTCCCATTCATTACCACTCTCATTGACACTGACTTCAGTGCCGCACCCTTGCACACTTTAAGTGCCAATGCACTACTTTTTGTTCTGATTCATTACCACTCTCATTGACACTGACTTCAGTGCTGCACCCTTGCACACTTTAAGTGCCAATGCACTACTTTTTGTTCTGATTCATTACCACTCTCATTGACACTGACTTCAGTGCCGCACCCTTGCACACTTTAAGTGCCAATGCACTACTTTTTGTTCCGATTCATTACCACTCTCATTGACACTGACTTCAGTGCTGCACCCTTGCACACTTTAAGTGCCAATGCACTACTTTTTGTCCTGATTCATTACCACTCTCATTAACACTGACTTCAGTGCCACAACCTTGCACACTTTAAATGCCAATGCACTACTTTTGGTTCCGATTCATTACCACTCTCATTGAGGCCAACTTCAGTGCCGCACCCTTGCACACTTTAAGTGCCAATGCACTACTGTTTGTCCTGATTCATTACCACTCTCATTGACACTGACTTCAGTGCCACAAACTTGAACACTTTAAGTGCCAATGCACTACTTTTTATTCCGATTCATTACCACTCTCATTGACACTGACTTCAGTGCCGCACCCTTGCACAGTTTAGGTGCCAATACACTACTTTTTGTTCGGATTTATTACCACTCTATTGGCACTGACTTCAGTGCTGCACCCTTGCACACTTTAAATTCATTACCACTCTCATTGACACTGACTTCAGTGCTGCACCCTTGCACACTTTAAGTGCCAATGCACTACTTTTTGTCCTGATTCATTACCACTCTCATTGACACTGACTTCAGTGCTGCACCCTTTTTTGTTCCGATTCATTACCACTCTCATTGACACTGACTTCAGTGCTGCACCTTGCACACTTTAAGTGCCAATGCACTACTTTTGTTCCGATTCATTCATTGACACTGACCACTCTCATTGACACTGACTTCAGTGCTGCACCTTTGCACACTTTAAGCGCCAATGCACTACTATTGTTCTGATTCATTGCAACTCTCATTGACACTGACTTCAGTGCGGCACCCTTGCACACTTTTAATTCATTACCACTCTCATTGACACTGACTTCAGTGCCGTACCCTTGCACACTTTTAATTCATTACCACTCTCATTGACACTGACTTCAGTGCTGCACCCTTGCACACTTTAAGTGCCAATGCACTTCATTATTACTCTCATTGACACTGACACTGACAGTGCTGCACCTTGCACACTTTAAGTGCCAATGCACTACTTTTGTTCCGATTCATTACCACTCTCATTGACACTGACTTCAGTGCCACACCCTTGCACACTTTAAGCCAATGCACTACTTTTGTTCTGATTCATTACCACTCTCATTGACACTGACTTCAGTGCTGCACCATTGCACACTTTTTTTGTTCCGATTCATTACCACTCTCGTTGACACTGGCTTCAGTGCCGCACCCTTGCACACTTTAAGTGCCAATGCACTACTTTTGTTCTGATTCATTACCACTCTCATTGACACTGACTTCAGTGCCGCACTCTTGCAGACTTTTAATTCATTACCACTCTCATTGACACTGACTTCAGTGCCGCACCTTTGCACACTTTAAGTGCCAATGCACTACTTTTTGTTCCAATTCATTTCTACTCTCATTGACACTGACTTCAGTGCGGCACCGTTGCACACTTTTAATTCATTACCACTCTAATTGACACCGACTTCTGTGCCGCACCCTTGCACATGTTAAGTGCCAATGCACTACTTTTTGTTCCCATTCATTACCACTCTCATTGACACTGACTTCAGTGCCGCACCCTTGCACACTTTAAGTGCCAATGCACTACTTTTTTCTGATTCATTGCCACTCTCATTGACACTGACTTCAGTACCGCACCCTCGCACACTTTAAGTGCCGATGAACTACTTTTTGTCCTGATCCATTACCACTCTCATTGACACTGACTTCAGTGCTGCACCCTTGCACACTTTAAGTGCCAATGCACTACTTTTTTTTCCGCTTCATTACAACTCTTATTGACACTGACTTCAGTGCCGCACCCTTGCACACTTTAAGTGCCAATGCACTACTTTGTATTCCAATTCATTACCACTCTCATTGACACTGACTTCAGTGCCGCACCCTTGCACACTTTAAGTGCCAATGCACTACTTTTTGTTCCGATTCATTACCACTCTCATTGACACTGACTTCAGTGCCACACCCTTGCACACTTTAAGTGCCAATGCACTACTTTTTATTCCGATTCATTACCACTCTCATTGACACTGACTTCAGTGCCGCACCCTTGCACACTTTAAGTGCCAATGCACTACTTTTTGTTCCGATTCATTACCACTCTCATTGACACTGACTTCAGTGCTGCACCCTTGCACACTTTAAATTCATTACCACTCTCATTGACACTGACTTCAGTGCTGCACCCTTGCACACTTTAAGTGCCAATGCACTACTTTTTGTTCTGATTCATTACCACTCTCATTGACACTGACTTCAGTGCTGCACCCTTTTTTTTGTTCCTGATTCATTACCACTCTCATTGACACTGACTTCAGTGCCGCACCCTTGCACATGTTAAGTGCCAATGCACTACTTTTTGTTCTGATTCATTACCACTCTCATTGACACTGACTTCAGTGCCGCACCCTTGCACACTTTAAGTGCCAATGCACTACTTTTGTTCCGATTCATTACCACTCTCATTGACACTGACTTCAGTGCCACACCCTTGCACACTTTAAGCGCAAATGCACTACTTTTGTTCTGATTCATTGCAACTCTAATTGACACTGACTTCAGTGCCGCTCCATTGCACACTTTAAATTCATTACCACTCTCATTGACCCTGCCGCACCCTTGCACATGTTAAGTGCCAATGCACTACTTTTGTTCCGATTCATAACCACTCTCATTGACACTGACTTCAGTGCCACACCTTTGCACACTTTAAGCGCAAATGCACTACTATTGTTCTGATTCATTGCAACTCTCATTGACACTGACTTCAGTGCGGCACCCTTGCACCATTTTAATTCATTACCACTCTCATTGACACTGACTTCAGTGCCGCACCTTTGCACACTTTAAATTCATTACAACTCTCATTGACACTGACTTCAGTGCTGCACCCTTTTAATTCATTATCACTCTCATTGACCCTGCCGCACCCTTGCACATGTTAAGTGCCAATGCACTACTTTTGTTCCGATTCATAACCACTCTCATTGACACTGACTTCAGTGCCACACCCTTGCACACTTTAAGTGCCAATGCACTACTTTTTGTTCTGATTCATTGCAACTCTCATTGACACTGACTTCAGTGCCGCACCCTTGCACACTTTAAATTCATTACCACTCTCATTGACACTGACTTCAGTGCTGCACCCTTGCACACTTTAAGTGCCAATGCACTACTTTTTGTTCTGATTCATTACCACTCTACTTGACACTGACTTCGGTGCCACACCCTTGCACCATTTTAATTCATTACCACTCTCATTGACACTGACTTCAGTGCCGCACCCTTGCACACTTTAAGTGCCAATGCACTACTTTTTGTTCCAATTCATTTCCACTCTCATTGACACTGACTTCAGTGCTGCACCCTTGCCCACTTTTTTTTCATTACCACTCTCATTGACACTGACTTCAGTGCTGCACCCTTGCACATTTTAAGTGCCAATGCACTACTTTTTGTTCCCATTCATTACTACTCTCATTGACACTGACTTCAGTGCCGCACCCTTGCACACTTTAAGTGCCAATGCACTACTTTTTGTTCTGATTCATTGCCACTCTCATTGACACTGACTTCAGTGCCGCACCTTGCACACTTTAAGTGCCAATGCACTACTTTTTGTCCTGATCCATTACCACTCTCATTGACACTGACTTCAGTGCCGCACCATTGCACACTTTAAGTGCCAATGCACTACTTTTTTTCCGCTTCATTACAACTCTTATTGACACTGACTTCAGTGTCGCACCCTTGCACACTTTAAGTGCCAATGCACTACTTTGTATTCAAATTCATTACAACTCTCATTGACACTGACTTCAGTGCCGCTTGCTTGCACACTTTAAGTGCCAATACACTACTTTTTGTTCCGATTCATTACCACTCTCCTTGACACTGACTTCAGTGCCACAAACTTGAACACTTTAAGTGCCAATGCACTACGTTTTATTCCGATTCATTACCACTCTCATTGACACTGACTTCAGTGCCGCACCCTTGCACACTTTAGGTGCCAATACACTACTTTTTGTTCGGATTTATCACCACTCTCATTGACACTGACTTCAGTGCTGCACCCTTGCACACTTTAAATTCATTACCACTCTCATTGACACTGACTTTAGTGCTGCACCCTTGCACACTATAAGTGCCAATGCACTACTTTTTGTCCTGATTCATTACAACTCTCATTGACACTGACTTCAGTGCTGCACCCTTTTAATTCATTATCACTCTCATTGACCCTGCCGCACCCTTGCACATGTTAAGTGCCAATGCACTACTTTTTGTTCTGATTCATTACCACTCTCATTGACACTGACTTCAGTGCCGCACCCTTGCACACTTTAAGTGCCAATGCACTACTTTTGTTCCGATTCATAACCACTCTCATTGACACTGACTTCAGTGCCACACCCTTGCACACTTTAAGCGCAAATGCACTACTTTTGTTCTGATTCATTGCAACTCTAATTGACACTGACTTCAGTGCCGCTCCATTGCACACTTTAAATTCATTACCACTCTCATTGACACTGGCTTCAGTGCTGTACCCTTGCACACTTTAAGTGCCAATGCACTACTTTTGGTCTGATTCATTACCACTCTCATTGACACTGACTTCAGTGCGGCACCCTTGCACCATTTTAATTCATTACCACTCTCATTGACACTGACTTCAGTGCCGCACCTTTGCACACTTTAAGTGCCAATGCACTACTTTTTGTTCCAATTCATTTCTACTCTCATTGACACTGACTTCAGTGCTGCATCCTTTTAATTCATTATCACTCTCATTGACCCTTCATTACCACTTGCACACTTCAGTTAACCCTGCACAATGCACTACTTTTTGTTCCGATTCATTACCACTCTCATTGACACTGACTTCAGTGCCGCACCCTCGCACGCTTTAAGTGCCAATGCACTACTTTTGTTCTGATTCATTACCACTCTCATTGACACTGACTTCAGTGCTGCACCTAAATGCCAATGCACACTTTACATAGATCCATCATTCTATAAAATATACATTTCAAATATCTGCATGTACCGCACTTAGACTTATTACATGAGTCGTAGTTTCGCTATTGAGTCTATGCTGGAAGCTTTTTGACTTTTCTGTGTCTACTTTCGTTTTAGGACTCTGATAAACTTTACAAATTTCGCTCGCCCAGATTGCAAGGTTGAAAGTATAGGTACCCAAAAGTTTTCATACAAAAGCAACAATTTTAATTCACCAACCTGGAATCTCAAGAACACTGAAAATTTCTATTGTCTTGGAAAATTTCTAGGTTCTTTTCCTTTCAGCAAAACTTTCAGCAAAGAAAGGTAGCACACAAGGTTTTTGGCAGTCAGTTTAGTAAATCATCAAACCTTTGTTTGAAAGGTGTTTACCGCTGTTTTCATCCTCACTGTTTGCAATGTTTATGTTTCAACTTTCTTCAGAAATATTATTCGCAGTGGCTCCCAAGTTTGTTTTTGTGAAAGCTGTGCCGGAAAATCGCTCACCAATGTCGCTCGAAGCTTGAGATGTAATCGAGGAAAAGGTGGGAGAAAGATGGTGAGCCAATCAGATTGGCGGAATTTTCCGTTTTGCAATCTGATTGGAGGACTCCAAAAAGTTGGAGCTGTGGCCACTTTTTTTGCTTAAAGATTATGAGTCCCACTTTGAGCAAACAGCTATAGGGTAGTTGTTGTTGTTGTTGTTGCTGTTTGCGAATAGTGGGACTCGTGTAATAAGTCTATACCGCACTAATACATACATAATGCTTCACTGTGGAAAATGATGGACTCAGAGGTACATTCATCTAGCTGTGAAAGGAGACAGCAATTTTTGTGGGAAGAGTTGCTAACTTATGCAAGAAAATTCATTATTATCCTGCAAAAAGAAATTGTTAAAAGTTGCCTAGGGAATATTTGTGGGAATATGTTCATGGTAACCATGCTGAACATCCTCCTGTGGGAATGTATAGGGCTTAAAGTGGTGGATTAATAAGATAGGGACCCTGGGAAATACTAACATTTCAATGTCTCATATCTTAAGGCATAGGCTAAGCAAGTTTGTGCCTTAACCCTTTCCCTCTTTGTGGGTCCACTCGAGGACCATGAAGCAAAAAACAGCCGAAAAACGAAAGTTGTCAGATTTTCATGAAAATTGGTACACTGGGCAACTTTGGCACGTAGAATTCGAATCTGGTGAAATTTTTGCGAAATTTTTTTATTCTGGGGGCTTTTAGGGGGTTCGAATTGGGGTCTCTAAGGCAACAATTGATTAAAAACGAAAGTTGTCAGATTTTCATGAAAATTGGTACACTGGGCAACTTTGGCACGTAGAATTCGAATCTGGTGAAATTTTTGCGAAATTTTTTTATTCTGGGGGCTTTTAGGGGGTTCGAATTGGGGTCTCTAAGGCAACAATCGATGAAAAACGATAGTTGTCAGATATTCATGAAAATTGGTACAATGGGCAACTTTGGCACGTAGAATTCGAATCTGGTGAAATTTTTGCGAAATTTTTTTATTCTGGGGGCTTTTAGGGGGTTCGAATTGGGGTCTCTAAGGCAACAATCGATTAAAAACGAAAGTTGTCAGATTTTCATGAAAATTGGTACACTGGGCAACTTTGGCACGTAGAATTCGAATCTGGTGAAATTTTTGCGAAATTTTTTTATTCTGGGGGCTTTTAGGGGGTTCGAATTGGGGTCTCTAAGGCAACAATTGATTAAAAACGAAAGTTGTCAGATTTTCATGAAAATTGGTACACTGGGCAACTTTGGCACGTAGAATTCGAATCTGGTGAAATTTTTGCGAAATTTTTTTATTCTGGGGGCTTTTAGGGGGTTCGAATTGGGGTCTCTAAGGCAACAATCGATGAAAAACGATAGTTGCCAGATATTCATGAAAATTGGTACACTGGGCAACTTTGGCACGTAGAATTCGAATCTGGTGAAATTTTTGCGAATTTTTTTTATTCTGGGGGCCTATAGGGGGTTCGAATTGGGGTCTCTAAGGCAACAATCGATGAAAAACGATAGTTGTCAGATTTTCATGAAAATTGATACACTGGGTAATTTTGGCACGTGGAACTCGAATCTGGTGAAATTTTTGTGAAATTTTTTTATTCTGGGGGCTTTTGGGGGGTACGAAGTTGGGGTTTCAAATGCATCAATTGATGAAAAACTTAAGTTGTCAGATTTTCATGAAAATTGGTACACTGGGCAACTTTGGCACGTAGAATTCGAATCTGGTGAAATTTTCGAGAATTTCCTTTATTCTGGGGGCTTTTAGGGGGTTCGAATTGGGGTCTCTAAGGCAACAATCCATGAAAAACGACAGTTGTAAGATTTTCATGAAAATTGGTACACTGGGTAACTTTGACACGTAGAATTCGAATCTGATAACCTTTTTGCGAAATTATATGATTTTGGGAGCTTGTCGCTGAAGTTCCGAAATTCCACTCTATAATTGATAGACAAATTGAAAAAGTCTCATAATTAATGACTGCCCGAGGGAAGAAACAAGGTGACGAATTCGTGACCTGACCTTGGAAAGCATTGATATTTTGCTTGTACTTGGACCCTAAAAGTGCAAAAGGCAGCAGCAGCACATCCATTTTTACATATGATTTTCTAGTTGAAGTATCAAAAATTTGTGAAAATGCTGTTTCTAATGATTAAGTTAGCTTTGAAATTTGAAAATAAGAAAGTGGAAGCTATAGTTGTTCCAATAAGGTAACTATCTTTTGTAGAGAGCCCAAACAGGCCATCATGTTTCACAAAATTCATCCAGGTTTTATACAGGGTCTGGACCGAGTGAAAATGGCGCGAAATTTTATTTTAGTTGTGACACAATAACTCAAGCTTGTGCCATCCGCCATCACTCTCTTGTTGCAGCAGTTATCCAGCATGGAGAGTGATGATTCTTTTTCAGAATCGGATGATAGTGATATTTTTTCTGCTGCATCAGATTCTAACGAAGAATTTGACTATGAAACTGATTCGTCAAACATTGAAGATTATGATCCCGATGGCGCCGAAAGTGACGATGATAAAGATGCCTGTTGTCACTGGTCAACTCAAAAGTCAGTCGATTTTCAACATCCCATCGAGCCAAGTGATGGTATTCCAGACTGTGGCCAGCCTTGTTTTCAATTCGATAGGGAAACGAAGCCAAATGACATCATCGAAGAGCTGCTGGATGACACCTTCATTCTCAACTGCATCAACGCGACAAATGAACATGGTCATAATGATCCCAACTTCATGGAAAAGATTGGAGAGATTCCTGCTGAAGAGAAAGGCATTTGGTTCATGCGTGGATTCATTGCTGTCAAATGGCATTTGGGACTACTCAGGTATCCACAAATGAAATGGGCTTGGAGCGAAGATCTTTTTAGATCCCAACAGGAAATTAAGAACATCATGACTTTGGAAAAGTTTCGTTTGATGCTGAAGCATTTTCGAGTCGTTAGCCAGTCTGTTCTGCCCGAGAAACAAAGCCCACAGTAAAACATCAATTCTGCAACAGACTATCTATGCGGAAAGTCGTTATCTTTTTTGTCTGTTGGAGCCAAGCTATGCATCGATGAAGGAAGAATAAGGAGCAGAAGCATCCAAAATCCTTATAAGACAAGAAATCCAGATAAGCCAATCCGAATGGGCTTGACTGTCTGCAAGATCAGCGACAAAGGCATTCATGGAGGATATTTTGTTGTCAACCATGTTGTAAAGGTAGGCAAAAAGTCATATAAATCTCCCCAAAATGGAAAGAACTATGATATCGTGGATCAATTGCTCTCTGGCTTGAAAGGTGTTGGCGGTTCTGTTGGAATGGACAGTGGATTTCCAACTCTAAAGCTTCTTCGTGATTCAAGACAACAGTGGAATAGGCAGGTGATTGCTACACAGAGGGGTAACACAGCACATATGCCAAATAACCACAAAAGAAACATCCAAAGTGCCAGAAAGTTTGCAAGAGGTTATTAAAAAACTCTGCATAATGACCACATCACCACTACTTACTGGAACGATAACAATGTTGTCACCTTTCTTGATAACGGAGTTTGTTCTGGTCGGGAATTCTGGGAAACATCTGAAATGAATCAAGGTGCCAGAAAAATAGTTGTTCACGTTTCAAGAGTAGCTTGAATCTACAGAGAAGTCTATGGATGGGTTGACAGGTCAAACCAACAACTGTCATGGAGAAATAATCCAAACTTGACAGAAGGAGTCAGTCGGGATAGTCAGTCACAGAGTGAGTTCAGATTTGCTGTCATACGTGTATGGTATGCCCTGCTCAAGAAAACAAATGGCCGGGATGAGATTCTGCACTACCCTGGGAATAAACAGAAAAACCATCGTAGAATGCTATCTGCAACACTGATGTCACCAAGAAAAGGTCACCATAAGCTGATTAGGATCTCCGCCAACGAAACATCAAGTAAGAGATGTCGCTTGAGGTGCAGAATGTGCAACAACAAAACATCCTTCAAGTGTGACAAATGCTCAAGCCCTGGCGATCCTCTTGTCCTCTGTGAACCAAAGGCTACTGCACGACAATGCTTGAATGAGTACCATGTTAGGCGAGAATACGACCTAGCAAGCAGCCAGTCTCAAGATCAAGATGACTTCTTGTTCCTCAAAACAGCTCTACTCTGCAGCAAAGTCAAGAAGAAGATAAAATAAAAAACAGCTTTTTTCAAAGCTACCACTTTTAGTGTGGAAATCTCACTTCCTATAAATTGGTCTTAATAGCCCCCTGGTATAGAAAGACGAATTCTATTTTTTGTTTCTCTCAGAATCCCCCCTTAGAAGCCCAAATAATTGAAGAAATTCTCAAAAATTTCATCAGATTCAAATTCTACGTGCCAAAATGACCCATTGTTCCAATTTTCAAGAAAATTTGACAACTTTCGTCTTTCATCGATTGTTGCCTTACAAAACCCCAATTCGAACCCCCTATAGGCCCCCAGAATAAAAAAAATTCGCAAAAATTTCACCAGATTCGAATTCTACGTGCCAAAGTTGCCCAGTGTACCAATTTTCATGAAAATCTGACAACTATCGTTTTTGATCGATTGTTGCCTTAGAGACCCCCATTCGAACCCCCTAAAAGCCCCCAGAATAAAAAAAATTTCGCAAAAATTTCATCAGATTCGAATTCTACGTGCCAAAATGACCCATTGTTCCAATTTTCAAGAAAATTTGACAACTCTCGTCTTTCATCGATTGTTGCCTTAGAAACCCCAATTCGAACCCCCTAAAAGCCCCCAGAAAAAAAAATTTCGCAAAAATTTCATCAGATTCGAATTTGCGGTTCCAAAATTACCCAGTGTACCAATTTTCATGAAAATCTGACAACTATCGTTTTCCATCGATTGTTGCCTTAGAAACCCCAATTCGAACCCCCTAAAAGCCCACAGAATAAAAAATTTCGCAAAAATTTCATCAGATTCGAATTCTATGTGCCAAAGTTGCCAAGTGTACCAATTTTCATGAAAATCTGACAACTATCGTTTTTCATTGATTGTTGCCTTAGAGACCCCAATTCGAACCCCCTAAAAGCCCCCAGAATAAAAAAATTTCGCAAAAATTTCATCAGATTCGAATTCTACGTGCCAAAATTACCCAGTGTACCAATTTTCAAGAAAATCTGGCAACTTTCGCTTTTCGGCTGTTTTTTGCTTCATGGTCCTCGAGTGGACTCACAAAGACGGAAAGGGTTAAGCATTCACCAAGCCAACAATTTGGCTGATGGAATCTGCAATAAAGAAGAGATTTGGAACTTAACATCGCTTGACCATAGGAGCTTGGTCTGCTAATTATATGCATCCAACTTTTCTTTTGAGATGAAGTTCCCGCAAGTCATTTCTTTTTAAAGTTTGAAGAGAAATAATAACAGAGTTTAAGTCATTTTTTTGTTTTTGTTTTTTTTACCGTCACAACTACATGTATATATGGCACATGCTAGCTGTTACTCATAACGTTGTCATAATCAAACATCATGGAATATATCTGGAAGTGATTATAATGCTTCTTAACAATTAATACTAGTAATTGCACATCTATTTGTTTACAGCTGGAAATTGGGGATGTTACAAACATTAATGTGAGGGGTTATTTGTTGCATCCTTGCTGAAATCAACAAGTGGGACAGCTTTTAACTATCATTTTTATGTGGCTCGAGAATCTGGTTGATTAGTTGTCCCAGGTTTGTTTCAAGTTTGGACTCAATTCTTGTCTCAAGAAAATTTCTGCAATCTAGTGCCAGTTCACTACCTATGTAATTAGATGAAGTACAAGTTAGTCTTATTGACACTGACTTCAGTGCCGCTCCATTGCGCACTTTTCGTGCAAACACCCTACATTTCTTAAGTAGAAATGTACGCTGACTAGAGGGCCTTTTCCCTTTCACTCTAAATGCCAATGCACTACATTACATACACCCATCATTCTATAAAATATACATTTCAAATATCTGCATGTACCGTGCTCATGCATACACAATGCTTCACTGTGGAAAATGATGGACTCAGAGGTACATTCATCTAGCTGTGAAAGGAGACAGCAATTTTTGTGGGAAGTGTTGCTAACTTGTGGAAGGAAATTCATTATTACCCTGCAAAAAGAAATTGTTAAAAGATGCCTAGGGAATATTTGTGGGAATATGTTCATGGTAACCATGCTGAAAATTCTCCTGTGGGAATGTATAGGGCTTAAAATGATGGATTAATAAGATAAGGACCCTGGGAAATACTAACATTTCAATGTTACTTATCTTAAGGCATAGGCTAAGCAAGTTTGTGCCTTAAGCATTCACCAAGCCATCAATTTGGCTGATTGACTCTGCAATAAAGAAGAGATTTGGAACTTTACTTGAGAAAGTTTTGCTGAGAATAGGGTAGACTGACAAGGATTGGTACTGTGGGTTGACGCAGCTCCTTACTCTAATTCACCTCAATACTGAATCCTGACAGAGACACACAGTTCATTATGTAATTCCAGATTTACTTGGTCAACAGCCCATTCATCCTGGTTTGTCCTGGATTATAAATCAATGCATATGGCTGTGGGAGGAGACAGCCATTTTTGTGGGAATGGAGTTGCTAACCTGTGAAGAAAAGTTATCCTGTGGAAAGAAATTGTTAAAAGGGGCTTTGGGGGAAATTTCAAGGATATATATATATACATGCTGACAGTGATAAAAGTCCTCCTATTGGAGGACATCCTTTTTTGTCTAATAATATTTATTTTTTTGTATGATTCTTTGTATTGCATCTTTGCTTGTTTGATTCTGTAGAACTACCATGTTTTAATACAACAACTATAGGGTTGCAGTACTTAGAAGTGGGTGGGTGGGAAAAGATAACACCATATCAGTATAAAATATTTTGAGTTGTTTATTAAGCAGCAAATTTGCAAACCCATTTCAATGCTTCTTGGGCCTGACTGAATGACAAGCACATGGCTGTGAGCAAGGGAACCAAACACGAGACCTGCGCATTAATTATCATTTACGCTTGGGAGTAAATGGACAATTAATGCGTGGCGGCCTCTAAGATAGACCAATGAGACAATATACACACAGGGGTTGGCAGTAATTGGGATGGTATTTTAGCAAATTCATGACAGTATAATAACTAACAATGACACTTTGTTTATGAATACAAGAATGCAACCAAATTGCAGGTGGCAAGTCAAGTTCTATTTATACTTCACCAGTGACTAAGAATCTTGTATATTTCTAATAATCATACCAATATCGTAAACCTACTTGTAATCCTAATACCTAGGGATGAACGCAGACCAATTCCATGACAAATAAAGTACATGAGAATGGGAATAAATTCCTGTTTGGTTTTACTAAAGTTATTGTGTGACAGTGCACAAACAAACTAATTGAGCAATCATGATAGAGGGATGGCTATAACAACCAATATATGTAGAAGCTATGACAGCATTGGAGAAACCATTGACATTGTGCAATGGCAGGGGACAGTGCAACTAATCCGAGATAGGGTTTTTATTATGGGCAATCCTGAGTAGGCAAGTAATGTGCTAAAAAAGGTTGAGGGTGAAAGCAATGTAAAATGTTATGCTCGCTAAGCTTTGCATATTGGCAGTGCCTATACCTGGCCATTGCAACTTGGATGCTTGCCAACTTTGTCATATTGGGATTATGTGGGTAACAAACAGCTTGAACAGGAAAGAAGGTTTGCTTTTTTTGGAGAATTGGGTTTTAATCTTAAGGTAGTCATTTCGCAAGCCAAATACCATTAATTAACATTAAAAACAATAAAGAAGCTTTAAACAATACTCCCCTTCCTATCCATTCTCTTTAGATCTGCTTCTTTGAACTTTAATCTCTCTTCAGGCCTTTGGCTTCTCGCCAGCCAGCTGTCATCTACGATGATGATTTGAATTTCCATTATTTCCCACTTCAGACTTTTGATCCATTGTATACTACAAAATACTGTTCCTTTGCGATTGATGGTTGAGCTTGGCATTCACACACTTGCAATACAGTTCTAGGAGAAGCGTTTCTTGGCAAATTGGTACTGCCTTCACTTTACTGTCGTAGTCTTGCTCATTCATATTTCACGGTGACCTATTCTGTTCTCGGACCATTGCCCAATCCTTTCATAGTTGAACTTTATAACCATTTCCATGTTTAGATTTTTAATTTCACAGCTTAAATGAGTACACTCTTGGCAATACATTAAAAGATAACACCATATCAGTATTAAATATTTCGAGTCGTTTATTAAGCAGCAAATTTGCAAACCCAGTTCAATGCTTCTTCGGCCTGACTGAACGACAAGCACATGGCAGTGAGCAAGGGAATCAAATAAGAGACTTGCGCATTAATCATCATTTACGCTTGGGCGTAAATGGACCATTTAAACAACATAATTTCTCCCACCACCGCACAAGCTACTATTATATAAACACCAGCTTCATTCATTAAAACTAAAACTCTTGACACCATATGTCGATAGAATCAGTTCAAAGCTTACATTTTAAGCGTGCCTCTTGTCTCTGAGAGCTTCAGTTCAGCTAATGACACCATATGTCGATAGAATCAGTTCAAAGCTTACATTTTAAGCGTGCCTCTTGTCTCTGAGAGATTCAGTTCAGCTAATGTTGTTCTCGTCTGTGAAATAAATTGTTGCTGTAATTCGAAATACCTGAATAAACAAAACTTGGACCAAACAACAACAATTCAAAGTTACTAAGCTGGTTTGCATTTTATATCTTTATCATATTTTAATAATTCTTTTTCCCCATGTAATCTGCAAACTAATCAAACTACACTGTTGTAAATATTCAGTTCAACAAAACACTGTATATAATTTCTAACTATTTCCGACAGTTTTACTCAGTGCTATATGTATTTTTTCCACAGAAAATGAGTTCAACCCCACGACACAAAAAGGCATACATGCAAACTTTTCCTACCCAACTTCAACAGTCACAAGGTAGGTTGATGTCCTAATTTGTCTTCACATTAATAGAAAACAACTCTTTTCTCCGTCCTAACAGCAAGAACACTCTTCTGGCAGACAGATCCAATCTCCTCGTTTTCCAACTAAATACGCAGTTTTTCTATAAGAGGCAACACATTTTAGTTGAGGCTGACTGTTCTTATTTTTGCACCTAATCCGAGGCTTTTGTTCTTAATTTTGTTCCAATTTTTGGTCTAATTTCTAATACCAATTGATTCCTTTCAAATTTCCTATTCATTGATGTCAAGAAATAAGACGGTCTGAATTAAGATCAAAATTGGGCATTCTACCATTATGTAGGACATGCAAAGCACCTACACTGAATTCCATGTCAATATTTCTGCTCAAAATAAAAAGTTCAGTACTGCAAAATACTGTGTGCACACTAAAATTCAGCCTGCCCTTGTTCTTGAAACTTTGACATGTTCTTTTTTTACAATTTGTGGCCCTCACTGTTCTTATCAATTTTGTTCTTATGAAGAAAAACTCTTACACCAAAAGCTTCATTCCGCAAATTCTGCTTTTCTTAAATGATAAAAGTGACATAATTTGTACGGAAACACAATTTTTGTTCTTAATGTTGTTCTTACTTCAATATTCATTTTGTTAACTACACACGACAAATTCTTTCAATGAACAATAAATAACACTTTGGCATATTTTTACTACCGTTTTTACCTCTGTTCAGTTAACATAAGATACTTTATTAATACTTTAATCTTAATTAATTAATTAATACTTTAATCTTTAATCTTTATTAATACTTTATACTTTAATCAATTCGAAAATCTCAATATGTGTTCACATTAACATTATTCTTATTTTTTAGTAATTATTTAGTTAGATTATTTGATTATTTTTCTAGTTTAATTTTTTGTAAATATTTTGATTTGGTATATTAAAAGGGTGCTGGAATTCGCCAGACTCAAACGAAAAAAAAATAAGATACTTTATCCTTTTTATAGGATTCTTTTTCCTAATATTTCATCCCACCAAAAACATATCCAACCTTGTTCATATAAACTGTATTCTTATAAAAAGAATCTACACATGAAACCGTCCTTCAAATTTTCCAAACAAATTTTTCAAACGTGATCAATTTCAGATTTTTGGGGTATGTTAACAAACTTCACAAAAACCTTCTAATCATACAACAAACCAAAATAAACAATTTACTCATTATATCTATATATTTTTTTAGATTATTTATGATATATAACGCATATAACAGACTAGCAAACCAGTTCTTCTGAAAACATCTATTATGATCTTCAAGTAAAAATTTCTGCCAAAGACCAAGTCACAATCAGAGTATTGGTAAAACACAACAAACAATGAAGGCCATATTTTGAAGAGTATCACAGCATGGATGATGCCATCACCTGTGCAAATATTACATCTGGGAGAGATCAGGTCTACTTCTTCAACATTACAAAGGGCAGTCAGATTACTAAATCCACATCCCAACTTAATTTTAAAATCTGTGATCATGTTGAAACCACAGTCACAGAAATTAAAAAAGAGGAATCACGCCTGTACACTGTAAGAGGTCAACTCAGATGGGTTGCAGACAAGCACAGTGTGACAAGGGACCATGAAATCACATCTGCATCACAACTTGAGGAAAAGTTTGTGCGGGAGGCAATCTTTCTTGACCCAACAGGTGACATTATCATGTCACTGTGGAACAAAAAAATTTACTAAGTAAAAGAACATACCTCCTATACCATTACTCAGGTTGCACTGAAACTATTTTAGCATACACCAAAACTATCAGCAACAAGAATGTCCAATTTCAAACCCCTAGATACTGAACAAGCATTGAACTGGGCCAATGTTAACGTAGAAAGTTATGTGCAACAACACCAAATTACAAAAGCCAACCAAATCTGTGATCCTCAAATGCTTTCCTCAATGCTGACAATTTTTCAAACTTCCATGAATCCAGTGTCTAACAATTAAATTCTACCCTCTGGAGAAGAGAAGTTCTTAACACGCACCTCCTGCCATTGTTGCATGCCTGTGTCAAGGTGTCCATGGACACTTATGTCTGAAATACACTTAGAAAATGCTGTTGACTCATTTACCCTCACAGCGTCACTAGACATCTGCAAGAAGTTCTTTTAGGAAGATGTTTTTGCCATGTACAAATACACTCCTTCAACACTGGAGGACAAAATATTAGAGCTGAAGAATGTAAAACAGAATCAATCAAATAATTATTTTATATTATGTTATTATTCACTGTATTCCATTACTTATTGCTAATTCTTCCTGTTTTATTTGATAATTTACATAAATCAATTTGCATTTGAAAGAATTTTTCACACAAATGTAGCTTTCAATAGATTATTTTCTTTTCAGTACATTGAATATTGTACTCTATTATTCTATCCATTCAATTGTTGTATTCAACCATTCCATGAATTTGAAAGAATTTGCACTGATCTACTTTTTATATGATATCCATTTTTAATAAGCATTGTACAGCAATCTTTAGCACATTGCAACATCATTGCTATGGTTACTATATAGGTGATTATTTGAAGTTATATATGGTGTGCTGTAACAGTTACATCATCAAAATGATTTGATTTTATATGACATTGTTTTTATATTAAAATATGTTGTATTAATCAGTTGAGACAAAAAGACGGAACATACAAGGTACAAACTGCATATGAATTACTTGCCAGATGCAATAAGATCTCAAAGCTTAACTTAGATGTGGATTCTAAAGATGTTCTCTCAGAAGTGGGAAAGGAAGACTTTATCTCAAGATTAGAAAGGCTTAACCGTGTGGCAATAGTTACAGTCCCGCCCTTCTCATTTGTAGTAGAATATGTAGATCAGTACATCTTTATTGTTGACACACACTGCATAAACTAGGAGGAAAAGAGAATGCAATCACTAAAGTGTTCCTATATGTAGTTAGTATGTGTCTTTGTGAGAGCAACACTGTCTTGAAACATCATGAATTATTAATCGTGGAAAAAGAAAACAGTATTCAGTTGTCCAAGGAAATAACAAAGCATTTTACAAATGTCATGTCACTACCATAGAGAATTCAGCAAACTCAGGCATAGAAATTGTTGAAGTTGGTACTTTCGAATGTGAAGACAAAGACAGGATTCTGAATAACAAAACCATGGCCAAGTTAGTTGGCGTAAAGGAGGTTGAATGTCAATGCAAAGTTGGGTAGAATAGGAAAGCGATCAGGGTTTTGACCAGCGACCCTTAGCCATATCTAACAGTATAATGCGCTTGGAAAATTACAATACAGGAAAATGGGTCACACATAGGATGCCTTACCTATTGAATATCAAAGATCGGCTACCAAAAGTTGTATACCTTGGTTATATCAAATACAAAGCGTGCTTCAAGAATTCCTCAATGCATCTGCAAAAATGCAGTTTTTTTGGTTGACTTCACAAAATTAAGAAGTCCAAAGGATGTTAAAATTGATTTGAATTAGAGTGTTGCAGAAATGTCTTGAAGTGAAGACCAACAAGGTAGAGTTCTATGCAAACAACTTTAGCATAAAAACTCTAACAAAAAATGCCACTTCCAGACAAGTGGCTGCACATTGTAATAAATAAATTGCACACTTGATCAACTTATCATGAGAATACTGATCATTTTCAACAGGCATTTTTCCAATGGACTAGAAGTAAGCAAAGATCATACCTGTGCACAAATCCGGTCCATTCTCAATCTTGGATAACTATAGGCCTATTTCAATCCTGCCTGTTATTTCGAAGATAATTGAAAAGGCAATTCATCGTCAACTTGTCACATACTTGGATGAAAATTCCTTGCTATCGCACTTCCAATTCGGGTTCCGGCCTAAGTTATCAACAGAGCTTGCTGCCACTCACCTGCTGGATAACATTCCCAAAAGTGTTGATGATGGTAAATTAGTAGGCGCTGTCTTTATTGACCTGAGTAAAGCGTTTGACACAATGAGTCATTCATTCAAAACTGACACCATGAGCAACATAGACGATTTCAAGTTTACTGGGGCCATGATGGATTGGGTGAAAATTTTGGCATAATGGCGGCTAGCAGCAAAAACCAAAACAAGCGGCAGGTTTGGAAATTCATCAAAATTAGTTAAAAAGAGCAATTCACATGTTTCAAATTTTGGTTAATTATTTGTGTTAAATAAAGCTTTGGAAACTCAGACAAGATGAAAATAAAACAATGATATCTTCTGGGGAAATCAGTCATGATGGATGATTAAATTATCCAATGAGATAGTAGATGTTTTATGCACACAACTCTCAAATCTTGGTTCAGGCCACACCATGATAAACTCTCTTTGTGGGGAAAAACAATAAATTACTCTTTTGTGCAGAAAAATCAGTTTATTGTTTCATTCTTTGTTTTTCATGAATAACTTCAGATGGCAGCACTTATTTTCATTTATCTTGGTCTACCACTGCCTTCTAAGAAAATCCTTTAGTGTATCCTATAATGCATATGTTCTGGTTTTAGAAGAACACTATGAAATGTTTAAAGAATGTGAAAAATGGATAGAGTAAAGAAAGTAAGATAAAAAATTAGTTATTTTAGCTTCGCCCAGAAATGACAAGTTAACAAATTCAACAAACTAAATTTTTCAAATTTGAAATTCATTCTCTATTGTAAACAAAAACAGAGATGTCTCTAACAACATCCTTCTTCAGCATTAATTATCCTATCAGCAATGGCCCAGCTTATCAGTTACAGTACACATCTGCTCCACAGAATATATAACAAGACAGGCCAGTTTTGTTTACTATTATACATCATTTGTTGCTTGAACCGTTGTTCACAAGCGAGATTCTATGAACAGCTGGAATGTTGGATTATTTTTGAGCCCTCATTCCCAAAAAGCTTTGTCCTGAACAGCAAAAACTTCAGGAGCAAACTTTTTTGTGAATGATTGAATGAACATGGCATTTATTTCCCCCATAAAAATTATTTTTTAACAGCTTTGTACTGACTCTGGAACGCTCAACACTTTTCAGAACATTACATAGGTGATCTGAAAGAAAAAGACAGACACTAATTACCCTAGGATTACAAAACACAATAATTGTTTGAAGTGGAAAGTCCCAGTGCCCTTTGAATATAACATTCACATGCTTTTCTAAAAGAATTTTAATCAATATTGTACATTACATAAAGCAGAACAGTACTTGAAAAATAGAATGGAATGGGCCTAGGCAACATGTCATTAAAAGCTTAAAATTATGAATACATTTGGAGAAAAATTTCAGTATGTTTGCCCATTTTCCCATGAGTGAGATATAGTGTTTTAAGGAGTTTGAGATATGCTCTTTCAGCTGAAAAAAAATTTGTGTTGTGGCAGGGTAGGGATTTTTCACAATTTGCAACTGAATTTACCCATATAAAGTTTTGCTTTTTTATTACGAAAATGTACACTAATTTTTTGTTCCGCAGTAGAAAAGTAACAGCATGTTCGATCTCTAATACGGTTTGAAAACTTGAGAATTTAAGCTCGGGCCTACGCCAGGTAACATAAAAATCCCACAAAGTTAGGTTTGTATCGAAATATTTGTGAGTGAAGAATTTAGATTGATAGGGGAAGTGTGTTCTCGAGGTTCAACTGATGCCAGTTTGAGCTAAAATTTGAAATAGTTTGCCAATTTTCCGAGTATACAGACCTGTATCAGAATGCCATCCTCATCTTGGAGATCCATTTCGTGAAAAATTCATCTTTTGGCAGGGTACAGTTTTTGAGATATCTTTAATTTACATTTCCAGAAATTTTGCTGTAAAAACAGTTTTCCCTGCTGATGAAGTATAAGCATCTACCACTTAAACCCTACAGATCTCCATGAAACTTCATTTGACTGTAGCCACCTCCTCAGTCTACAGCATCGTGGCCACCCTTTTCATTTCGCACGTTCCAAGATGTCTTAACAGGCTGTTGGGTTCCTGTGGTGAAAAAGTTCTCTGCCCCTCCCTCCTCCCTCCATTTTGACCCTTCCTTGCAGGCGCAAGAGCCGTTTGGTCAGCACATTTCTGCTCTATGTTCAGGATATGTTACATCCCATGATTTTTCTGTGATATCTTCAGGCACACCCATAATCTTGATATTATTGCGGCAACTTTGGTTTTCCATGTACTCTAAATGCAATTCAACAGCATCAAGCGAGTCAGTTATATCTTCAAAATTCTGTTCCTTGGAATTAACTTTTTTTCTATGGACTTGACCTTCTGCTGAAGATCATCAACCTGCCCCATTGAAAACTGTGTGCTGTTCTTCGGGTCTCCTATGTAGGTTTTGATAGCCCTGAGTTCTTCTTTTACATCTTGGAACATCATTTGGAAAGCAGATTGGAAAGCATTGACTTGACCCTTTAATAAACTGTTCACTGTTTTCAGCGTTACAAAGTCAATATCATCCCCCATTTCAAAACACTTTCGGTGGAAAAAATAGGCTTAGGCCTAGTGGGCGTGAATGGCCTAAATATGAATCTCGAACTTCTTCGACTTGTTTTATGAAAATTCCTGACTGACTGACCACCAAACTGAAAAGATTTTACATTGAACTTAAACTGTTTTATTTTCTGAAAAGGAGCATAGTTAAATAATATGACTACACTCAACTCAGTAGACTTTTATCACGGCGTGAGCCGGAGCAGCTTCCAGAACATCAACCATGACCGATAAAACATATAAAAGACCGATACTTACAAGTAAGTGTCAAAGACTGGTTCAGCTGGACACAAAATGAACAGAAGAGGAAGGATGAGAATTTGAATCATTACTACTCGATTTGTTAGCAAAACAAGTTAGTTAGAAAGCTGGGTAATCGAGTCTGTAATAATATGTTACTATGTGGTTATTGAACAATTGTGAGGTCAATGCTAGAAAATATTCTGCTTCATTATATGGTGTTAAAAACAATATAGAATATTTTCGAACTTTTTTGGAGACTGCTTATTCAAGAAAGATTCATGTCAGTATTTCGTTTTTCCATCTCAATGTCTCTCACTTGATCAATAAGAAATTACTTATGTGTCTCTATCACGTGGTTAGATCAACGTTGGTCAATACGTTGATCTAATGATGAATCTAGCGTTCATGAATTCTAGCGTTGGCATGTAAGAAAATATGGCACATAATTTAGCACACTCTTCTATTGGTTTAGAAACTTTTTAGAATGAACCTTCTTCCTTTTGTCGCATTTTGTGATTCTGAGGGCTTATTGTATTCTTTTAATTCATATGCAGCTTTGTCTTCCTCATTGAAGTCTAACATTTGCTTGTGTTAGCAAGATGGCGGTCACAAAATTTTTTGCTCCTTTAACTCTTGCTTGTATAGCTCTTCTTCATTGGGTACCATTTGGGGAAACATGCAGAATTATGGATACTAGTCTGGAAAAATTTTGAAGAATTAAGTTTAGCATTTACAAAATTTGCAGTCCGAACTGATAACTCTTTGGACTATCAGCAAGGTTGCCCTTTAAACATTACTTGCTTTTCATGAAACTATTTTGCCATCTGAAAATGGTCTTTGCCTTGCAGAATATTGGGCATAACATTCATCATGTTTGCGAAAATATTGGTCACAATTTTTATCAAGTTTGCGGAATTATGGGTCATAATTTTTCAGACTTGGGCAGAATTATGGGTCCAAATTTTGGACTGAAATGGCACGTCCCCATCCAAAACTAAATAAAAATATATGAGAAAAAGAATAATGAGGCTTTCCGCATGCTTGCATCTCTTGCTCTTTTCTAAGACTCATAACTTGTTTTTGAGTCTGCCGAAATTTCAGCTTGGCACTCTCTGATGGGCCTAAATTCGGTGAAACAAGAGTACCTGAAAAACAATGTTACCTTGAGCAAAAGCTCGATTTCTTTTTCGTTCAAGTCAGAATTGAACCTCTTGTCACTCGAATTATATTTTATTTTTAACTTGATGCCTGCGATGCGGGCAAGCTTTTTACCTTGACACCCGCAATGCGGATGAGTTTTTACCTTGACACCCACGATGCGAGTGAATATTAGTACCAGTTTAGCCTTGGAAAGACAAGATACCACTCAGCTGCCTTTTAACTTGCTGCCTTTTAACTTGCAGCCTTCTGAACTTGTCTGCATCGCAGGCATCAAGTTAAAATGCTAGTCTACTTGTAATGGTAAACACATTGGAGAATTGATAAAAGGGTATTAAACTGTGGACATAAAAAGAATGTTATTGTCATCATCATCATTATCATCATCATCACCCATTGTGAGCAAGTGATATACATGGAGGTGATGGATATCTTTGACTGTGTTCCATCTACTTGAACTATAATTTAACAAAATGTTTATATGACCTGTCTGCACTTGAAATGCTATTACATGCAAAATTACTGCCTGGTAAGTTCAACAATCCCCCCCCCCCATTACACAGAAAACTCCAAAACTTCAATTTCAAATTTCTTACATCAACAACAAATAGTCTATCTAACTGAATGTCGATTTTTTTGTGTTCAAACTCTGTCTTTTTAAAAGAACCCAAGAAAATTCGAGGCCTTTGAGTTTCATAGGGTAGGCCTATTATAGGCCCTTCTAGTCTTTTCCATTGCGTTGCGTGCAGAGTGCTTTAAAATTTTTCAACTGTGCGTTATCAGTGGGAAAATTTAAGATGCAACAGCAAAACACAATTCTTATCCTTGCGATTTGTGAAGCTATCAAACCAAGAACTCTTCTTGAAACCCGAAAAAACATCGGTAAGATTCCAAAATGAATTAGTTTCCTTAGACCTCTATCTGAGCGAAAGAAAATCCACAGACAGGACAAAAGAGGAGGGATGCGTGATAAATCTTGAGAATATTCATGGAATCAACAGCAGAAATAATATCCAAGTTTTTGAAGAAATTTTAGGAGACATTTACATCAATACTTTTGAGTAAGAGAACCAAGTAGTTTTGCAATTTCTTCCATTTGAAATACTCAAATAATTTTAGGCCGCATGCCAGCTGAACAACATAAAGAACCAATAAACTTTTGCATGAAAAAAGAATCACTGTGCGTACAGTGAAGGGAACACAATAGATGGCCGCAATCAAAATCAAAACTTTTTTGACCCGAGAGAAAATCCAAATTTAACCAACTTATAGGTTTCAAAATGCTTAGCAAAATCTTTAAACAGTGTCCGGTCAAAACGGGATAGATTAAAGAAAAAAGCGCATCTCTAGGTGGCCCAGGGAAAAAGCCTTTCTTGTGTAATCGTTTATAAGGCTCCATACGGGGAGCAGAACAAAGGGAACCTAATTAGCATAATAAGAATATTAGAAATAGAGATTCTTGCAAGCGTGGCCACATTTCAAATAAATCAGGATATTAAGGTCTTGGTTTCGGCCGCTGCAAACTCAATATTTTCCAGAGCAGTCCGAACTCTGGAGTTTCATGCTACGAAGGGATTTGATATACTTTGTGTGGTCTGTTTTGATTTTTTGCCTCTTTGGGTTGCACAGAGAGAGTATTAAGGATCTGCTCTGCAGAAGATAGTAGGACTCTAAGCTAAAAGAATGTAGGCTTTTCAGTTGTTTGAGGAAATAGTTAATACAGTCATTGCAGCTTTGGAAACCATTTTCCAAAGTTATGAGGTAGAGCAGCAGTATTTCAACGGTGGATCAACAATTTAAGTTAAATCATTCATCTTTTGAAATTGCTTGCCCCTAATTTACGTATTGAATTGAGATTTGCTATTCCAGGCATTATTTTATGCAAGACTGTATTAGTCTCTAATTATCACAATTATCTTCTGAAATCCTTGCCAGATACACAAATTGTCCTGCAGTTAATTATGTTGATAATAGTTAATGATAATAGCAATAAGAATTTGAAGTTACCTTTCATAGGACCATTCTCTAATAGGAATACCGGAATTTGATGACCTGGGAATCAGGTGCCGGGATGTTGTACTCAAGTGGGACGAGGGACTCAGGTGGAACCCGGGACCTGAGAAGCAGGTTGGACCTAAGACTTAGGTGGAACCTTGCAGGCGTGACTCGAGTCATACCTTGGACCTGGTAACCAAATTGGAACTGGGACGTAGGTCAGACTTTGGACCTGGGAAGCAAGTTGGTCCAGAAACCTGGGTCAGAGACTCAGTTGAGACCTGAAACTTTGCGCAAGGGTGGGGCCTAGGACAAGGTTTTGACATGGAAATTGATTGTTTGCTGGACCAAATCAACATCATCGAATATCTATGAAAATGCATTTCACAAAAATGTTCTACAAGTAAGAAATGAAACCAAAGTTAACTGTTCATAATTGTTCATTAATACTCAGATTTAAATTCTACTCATATAAACGAAGTGTAATGTAACAAGAATAAAACTCATGATTTTAGTAAGCAAAATACGTAAAGTAACCATGTAAGTGGAGACAGCCTTAAAAAAGAAACAGTTCAACAAAACATACCAATGTTTGCTGTCAAGTATCATCCAATTCAAGCCTGTTTCTGAAGATGATTTCCCATTTTTTCCACTCATGCTATCCCAAAATACTGCTTTGCAAAATAGTGATGAACTCATAACTCAAGATCTGGGAGCAAACACAGAGTGTTCACTGAAATTTCATTACCTCCATATGACGGCACAAATGCTTGTCTATATTTCCAACTTTCCTAACAAGTTTAATAAATATCGCAATTGTTCAAGAAAAGTTGATATATATGAAGCCTTTAAACTCCTAGCTGAGAACAAGCTATTGTAGCATGATTTTATTTTTGAAGAAAAACTGTTGGAAAACCAAAAAGCCTACCGTATAGAGTTCCAAAGAGCATTCATGGCTGCACTTCAAAATTTTCAGCAGAAGAGATCTGCAATACTTGTTGGACCTTCCTTTGGCATATAACATGCCGACCTTTATGCTTTCTCGGTTGCAGCTGTACCTTTGGGCTTCTTCTATGTGTATGAAACGCATCTGACCAGTGAAAAACATGGAGGAAATGGAAACGGTGCAATTTTAAAGGCAGCAACAGCAAAAGATCTTTTTCATCGGATATCAAGTAGGATTCATGAATTAGGGATCAGGAGTACCTGTACACCTTTCTTCATAAGAGTTGAAGCCAAAAATCTTGCAAAAGTAGATTGCTTTTCAAATTTCTGTCTATGTTATCAAGCAAATTAAAGAGGAGCTAATGATTCCGACCATTCTATTGTGAGCTATTAAAATACACGTTTTTTTTATAATGGACCTTAAATCTGAGTTGAAGCTGAAGATTCTTCACTTTTCAACGAAATGAGGCTGATGTTCCTTATGCTGTTCCTTCTGGTGAGATATGTTTGAATACTAATTTTTACAGCAAATTCATATCATTTTGCTGCATTTTCTAACTTAAGATATAAATGCTGTTCATTTTGGAAGAACGAGTGGAAATACATTGTTATTCTGGTATTTTATGCACACATCATCTTGTTCTTGAAAAAAAACTATTCTTAGTTTTTCATCTGAGCCTCGGCAGTTCCTTAAAGCTCCTTAATTTTTTGGGGATTTTCAGCCTTGAGCTCCTTATAAAAATGCTCCTTATAAAAAATGAGTATTTAACTTTGAACGCACTCAAAATCCCCTCAAAATCCATGTAGCTAAAGTTAAACACCAAACAAAAATTGCAATGTGGAGTATTAGAAAAAATGATATTATATTTCAATGATATTTCAATGTCACTAATGGGTTGGTAGAAATAAACACAGGTGTAAGGACGAATTATAAACATGATGAAGTGAAACGAAATTTCGATGGGCAACTAATGTCAAAGACCAGAGAATACAATAAAAAAAGTTTGAAAGATAATTATTTTTATTGTGTTACTAATATAACTAATAAAAGTGTATATCAAAGGGATTTTAAGTCTTTGATATAGCCAAAATCTCAAGTCAACGCTATGCAGAGTCAGAACACAAAACAGTATATGTTATATGTCATTAAGGATTTTAATGAATTTCATGCAGCGAATGTTGATGGAGAGCAATATACTTTTAAGAGCATTTAAGAAGACGGTTTTGATAAACTATCCTATAATTGATGGCAAGCAATTATGTTATTAAATTGCTTCCAACAATGATGAATAATTGGATTTGAATAGAAATTGGATCAAATGGGATTGGATTATGAAACTGGAGGAAGAATTTCACATCCTTCAAATGTACATAGAAAATATGCCAACCTTTTGTTGAAAGTATTTCTGTTAGGTGAAGGCTGTTTCCGTTTCTAGGAGCTTCAATCATAGAGAATTTGGCTGACCATTTGAAAGCTGTGATATGGAAGAGATATGATGAATTGTCAGTCATTCCAAATAAAACATTGGCGAAGATAAATTAAGTTTTATGATTTATGGTTTTTCTAATACAACATTAAAAAGTGGAAATGGTATTCTAAAACAATATTAAAAAGTGGAAGTGGTAGAAACAGTGTCTCCTTTAGCAAATACATTTGGTGGATAATATTACTTTATATAAAGCAATGGTATGGAAGATACATATCTGTGTGATGTAAATGCTCCAGTCCTAAATGTTATACCGGCCTCAACAGCTATGTTGTCAGATGACAATGCCATGATCTCGTATGAACCTCAAACAATGAATTTTTGTGACTTAAAAAAAGCTCTAAATACATTTCACATTTTAATAACAAATTCATTTAAAGAGAAATGGGTACTATTTGCCTATGTGAACTTAGACTCTAATAAAATAACTATAAAAATACAATAAAACAATAAAACCAATTAATCACTTGCAATGTGTCAATCAATCAATCAAAACATTATATAAAAGATATATAAAGAGCCAGTTCAAACTTAGATTCTTCACAATTAGTTAGCCATTTTCAAAGAAGAAGTAAGTTAACATGATGAATAGAAAAAGAGAAGATGAAGAAGATATGTGGGAAATTGAACAAATAGTAGTAAAATTCAGAGAACAGCATGACAGAAGGATGGTACTGTGAGAGAAATATTGCCAATCTTATTGTGAGTTCAATAATTGGTAGGAAGAAAAATAGCTTGAATATGCCAACGATTTATGGTTACTGTATTGAAGAAGTTTGTTTAGAAACCTTTTAACTTGAATATAATTCACTGGTTCGGAGAGCTGAAGAACTATGGAAAGACTGTGGAGGTATAGGTTCAGTTGAACTATGTATGTTTATAGTTGACGACGAAGTAAAAGATATCATGTTCTACATTGAATCTGTGGTTCAAATTCATTTGAACTCAATTAATTGCGGACAGCATGCATTAACTTTGATGCTGATTGATCTGGGCAAAAAGTGAAAGTTGTAAAAAACAAAATCTCTACCAATCTTAACTAAGCTGAAGAAGATGGATTTGCTTGTAAGATAAGACAAATAAGGATGAACAAATTATGAAAACAATATATAAGAAAGAAAAGAACAGTTGTTAAGTACATGGTAAAAATGTATTTTGTAATTTTTTTCTCTCCCTCTTATTCTTTTTCCTGACAAATACTGTATTGGTAATACTGTATATTCAGATACTGGGCAAGTTTGCTGCAACAAACATAAATCCATGGTTTAGAGATTCAACATTTTTTGTGTTGGCTTTGCAGTGTTTGTTGACTTTGCAGATGCTCCCTCAGTTTGTCAATAATTTCACTGTCTAACAATGGGAAAGTTCTTTGCACCTTGTTGTGATTTTAACATTAAAAATTGATATGGCCCACTAGTCACATTTACTAGCCACAAGGATGCCCTGATTTGGATGTGACCTTTATTACGTTACCTAAACGATCTTTCCTCCGAGAAGAGGACCTTGCTGAATTTTCACTGTCGTCTTGATCTTCCTCGTCGTCTTGATTCACTTCTTTGTTGTCTGCTGATGGCAAGCAATTATGTTATTATATTGCTTCCAACAATGATGAATAATTGGATTTGAATGGAAATTGGATCAAATGGGATTCGATTATGAAACTGGAGGAAGAATTTCACATCCTTCAAATGTACATAGAAAATATGCCAACCTTATGTTCAAAGTATTTCTGTTAGATGAAGGCTGTTTCCGTTTCTAGGAGCTTAAATCATAGAGAATTTGGCTGACCGTTTGAAAGCTGTGATATGGAAGAGATATGATGAATTGTCAGTCATTCCAAATAAAACATTGGCGAAGATAAATTTAGTTTTATGATTTATTGTTTTTCTAATACAACATTAAAAAGTGGAAATGGTATTCTAATACAATATTAAAAAGTGGAAGTGGTAGAAACAGTGTCTCCTTTAGCAAATACATTTGGTGAATAAGATTACTTTATATAAAGCAATAGTATGAAAGATACATATCTTGGTGATTTAAACGCTCCAATCCTAAATGTTATTCCACCCTTAACAGCTATGTTGTATGAACCTCAAACACTGAATTTTTGTGACTTAAAAAAAAGCAATCTCTAAATACATTTCACATTTTAATAACAAATTCATTTAGCGAAAAATGGGTACTAGTTGCCTTTGTGAACTTAGACTAATACAATAATACAAAAAACCAATTAATCACTTGTCATATGTCAATCAATGAATCAAAACGTCATATAAAAGATATATAAAGAGCCAGTGTAAACTTAGATTCGTCACAATCAGTTAGCCATTGTCAAAGAAGAAGTAAGTTAACATCCACCAGCTACTAAGTTTTTGCCTATGCCCATAATGTTTATTTTATACTCTTTGTGTTTGTTTTGATTGGTTAAATATCATTTTCAGTGATTTTATTTGCATTATTTAGGGCTTAGATTGGACAATGGCACTTCATGGCCATGATAACCTATGTGGCCACCAAAAATCCACATTTCCTTTGTGTATTTACGGAGCACTGGACATATTCATTGGCAAAGTTCATTTTTTAAGGCTGTGGACAACCAAAAATAATCCAAGTATGATTGGAAAATTTTATCTGGAACATTTGATTGCCACAAACAGAGATCATTATGGCCTCAAACAGAGAGCTAAAGTGCTACCTTGTGGCATGCCTGAGCATATATATAGCTTTCCAAAAAGAGATATGGAGCTAGAAATTGTGCTTATCATGTCACAGATGCACAACTCAGAGGAGTCACTGAATTGTCTGCAGTGTTTGAGAGCAATGATGACCATATTGATCAAGAAATACGTAATTGTCAACAACTTTTGCCCAATATAACAGAAAGAGAACCTGAAGATGCAGCAAATGCATACATTTATCTAAAAGAACAAGTTGAGGAGATGAACATTTCCGCATAATGTGTAATTTGCTCTGGATTTTGTCTGAAAATGTATAAAGTCTATACCTATAAAAGTTTTAATGCAGAAATAGTTAACTTTGACAGTAGCTTTTCTTGAAATTGTCAAGCCACACTCCATTGACTCTCCAATCCATAATTTAATATAGTTAACCCTGCTAGACTGCTGCAGTTTTATGGCAAACGATGGGGCACCACACTACCAGAAACCTCATATAATTTTTGTTGAATCTCCTAGAATCCACCTAAATCCTCTGAAATCCTGATAATCCCCCAAAAACTCCACAATCCCCTGGAATTCCCAAGAAACCAACAGAATCTCAAAGAATTTCAAGGAATCCCCAAGATGTTTTTCCAGGAATAGCAAGATCCTATCTCAGAAATCCCAAGAAACTAAGTCTGAACTCATGAACTCCAAAGAAACCTGCATGAGACAGCTTTGTAATGTGGAGAGGATTGCTTGAATTTACCAACATATCGCATGTCAGTTTTCTAAATTATCACAATTAATATTCTTGCCTTTTGTGGGAAAATATTCCTAGGATTCCTGGAAAATCATTGGGATTCTATGACCATGGATTTCTTGTGGATTTTAGGGGTCTTTCAGAATTTTGGGGGATTCCATGGGGATTTCGTGGGATCCTCAAGGATTCAGAAGAATCCCCAGGAATTCAGGAGGATTCTTCAAAAAGAAACCTAGCAGATCTTTCAGGAAACCAAAAAATTAAATAAACCCAAAAATTGGAAGAATCCAGAATCCCCCAAGGAATCCCAAGAAACCCGTGAAGGTCACAGGAAAATGATCATTTATTAAAAAAAATGTGGGCTGCGTAAAAGTACCAAGTAGCAAACATTTCTAACCCTAAAAGCTTATTTTCCAAAGTAACTTATGATCGCAAGACAATTGAAGCCTCTGAAACAAAACAAATAAAACATAACACTGTGCCATAACAATGTAACTTTGAATGTTTGAACCGCAATCAATGCATACAACTTAATATGGAACTTTCAAATGTTATTATACATTGCAAAGATTTTCATTTTATGTAAGAAAACTTAGCTGTCATTGGAAATATCATAAGCAACACAGGGTTTGAAGATACCATATTTCAAGCTGGTATTTGCTCAACGTGTAGCTTGAATTGGAATCTTTCAGGTAGCCATTACAATTGTGCTTGGACAGTCCATTCAGTCTGTTTGGAACTGTTGGAGCGGTTGCTGCTTGAAAGATTTCTTTGATTGGGCAACCACGATTATAAGGTTTATGAATCTTTGGCAGCATGTAGAAATCTGAAGTACGAGGATGTTGGAGATACAGCTTTGATGCGTTGGTAGGAAGATTGTTGTTGTTAATTTCTTCTTTGATTGAGGTGATGATGGTTTTGTTGAAGGTCTTGGTTGGATTCGTTTGCAGGATTTGGTAGAAGTCTGTGAGAAGCTGCGAATTTCCTTCTTGAATATGGAGATCTTTACTCAACACCACAATACGACCACCTCTGTCAGCAGGTTTGATCACTATATCTTCACGTTCTTTTAGTCATTTCAAGGTAGACCACTCTAGTTGCGTAACATTTGATTTGTTTTTATTGGCGTTGAAGTTGAGCTGGGAGATTTCCTATCTGCATTTTTCAATGTAGAGGTCCAGTGCTTGATATTCACCATCTCTTGGGGTCCAAGTGGATTTGTCTGGGAAAAGCTTGGCAATATTCATCTTTTGCGAATCGATATCTTTGTTACCATAGCTGGATGTATTTGCTGTTTCAGAATTGCTTCTGTCTTCAGAGCTGTTGTTGTGGAAATGAGCTTTTAAACGAAGACGTCGGAAAAACGTTTCACTATCATGATTGACTTGGCATTTGTCGACATTCTTCTTGACTGGGAACATTCATTCTTTTTTGTTCATTCTTCATTCTTCTCTTGATTGTATCTTGCGTTCTTTTTATTTTTCTATTTTTCGAATCCCTATTCATTTGATATAACTTCATGTTTTCTGTCATTTCACTACTTCATAACGAGTTCATGCTCGAAATGTCGTTGTTATTTAATATTAAAATTTCAACTGGTACAATATTTATTTTTGAATCCCAAGCAAGTCTACAGAAAACCAGATGCGTGGATGTTCAGATTCCAGTGTTACAGCCTGTTGTGCCTTGGTATATCTGGTTGTCAGTGAAATGGAAGAAAAGTGGCCAAACTGTTAACAGCAAAGGCTTTAGTCACAAGACTAGATCTTTCAGTTCCAAGACAACTCGTAGCAGCTCAGATGTTGGCAAGACTTGTAAAAGCATGGAATATAAACGATACCTATTGTTGGACAGACAGCAAGACTGATCTATGCTTGCTTCAGAATTGTGGCAAAAGGAAAAAATTTGTCAGCTCCTGTGTTAATCAGATACTCAGCGAAGATTACATCTGTTGGAGGTACTGCCCTACAAGTGAAAATCCTGCTGACATTGGCTCAAGGGGCATAACAACAGTATGACTCCAGAATTGTGACCTTTGGTGGAAGGGACCTGAATTGCTGAATGGGAAAGACCAATGGCCAGGTACCTCTGTCATCACAGAAGATGGAATAGTGAATGAAGAACGCTGTGAAACAAACTTTGTATCAGTCATCAATGAAAATGAAACCAGAATGGTATTGGCAGATGTGTTTGAGAAAACTCTTTCGAATTACAGCATTTGTTTTACGATGATAGCATGCAAGAAGAAATCAGTCTAAAATGAAGTAGCACTTTCAGCCGATGAGATCTTAGATGCAGAGATGTTGTGGATAAAACAATTGCAAATAGTTTTCCCTCATACAGATAATCAGAAGCAGCAGTTGGGAATTCGTTCCAATGAGAAGAACATCCTATTATATGATGGAAGATTTGACATCCCAATTTTCGAATTATGCAATAAAATTTCCCGACTATATGTGAATTAGCGTAAAGGCAATCAGAAGGACGTGATTTTTTAATTTTTCGAAATTACTCAATAAAATTTACTGACTATATGTGAAGAAGTGTCAAATCAATCAGCGCCTACTAGGGTATATCCTAGGCTATTCATTCCACACAAAAATAACATCAAATTACAGAAGGACATGATTTTTCCATTTTTGGAAATTATTCAATAAACCCGACTATATGTAAATTAGCATACAATCAACCAGTGCAAGACTGCTAGGGTATATCCTAGGCTCTTTATTCCCCCAAGAGTAACATCTAATTACAGAAGAACATGACTTTTTCATTTTTCGAAATTACTCAATAAAATTTCCTTACTATATGTAAATTAGCCTACAATCAACCAGCGCAAGCCTGCTTGGGTATATTCTAGGCTCTTTATTCCGCCCAAGGATAACGTCTAATTACAGAAGGACATGACTTTTTCATTTTTCGACATTACTCAATAACATTTTCTGACTTTATGTCAATTACCATAAAATCAATTAGCCCAAGCCTGCTAGGCTATATCCTAGGCTCTTTATTCTGCCCAAGAATAAGGTCAAATTACAGAGGGACATGATTTTTTCATCTCTCGAAATTACTCAAAATGAATCAGTTTATATTCCGTAAGAGTAAAAAAGGATCAAGAAATATCATCAGTTATACAATTAATCCTGTATACGCTTATTGAGGGAAGGCACTTAATCGAAAAAGCACATACAAGGATGTCAGTACATGATTTCTTTACACATTCTATGTGACAAGTTGTAAAAACAACATTTAAAAAACATGAATGTCATAAAAAACATCTTTGAATGACAAGGGTTTACTCGGCATCTATATTCTACTTTATCCAATGAATGTAAACAAAATTCAACAAAAAATCATTTATAGTAAATGAACTTTAAATTATATTTAAATAACTACAAACCATCGAGATGAACTCTATGCATTATATTTCCCAAGTTTCTAGTTAAGTAGGTGTAAGATAATATTTACGTTTTTTTTAGCATTTAATGTGCTCCATGACCATGTCAAGAAGATTTCGAAACAAAGATAATTTTTTGTTTTCAGCAATGAAAGGAAATTAAAGACATACTTACATAACATAGAATAAAATTAAATACAAAGGATTCAGTACCAAGAAAGAAGACAGACAAATATTAATGACGCTTCAGGCATAAAGGGAAATGATAATGCCCACTTATCAGCCTTGTAGACATGTTAGTAGATTAGCCATGCTTGATGATTTTTCTCACAGAAAAGACACTCAAATTCATAAATTCCATGATGAAACATTGACAGGCTAAATCCTGGACTGGTAATGGATCTAAGAAAAGAATATTCTTCTTCCCTTGAAAGAATCATTTTTTGAATTCCAAACTATTTTCTACGATATAAAGACAAATATCTTTCATGGTACACAAGGTTTTTATTATTTCCCTTGAAGATTCCTTGTGGATCACATTCAAAGTGATATATCCTATACTTTGGACACTCATCTGATATAATGGTGTTTGAAAAGCTGCCAACTAAAAGACTGCTTGTACTCAAGATGTAAACTCATTTATTAACACACTATCTGATAATTGATCAATTAAACTTTATCATGGAGTCTATCGTGCAAAAAGAGAACCTTATTGGATAAATTCATAAAGAAATGGATAAATTTGCCAAAGAAAACAACGAAAGTTTTTAAGCAGTTTACAGATAAGTCGATGATAAATTAATAGATAATAATGGAAATTTTAAAGGAATTATTCAAAAATTGGCCAATAGAGCAAAACGAGCATTATATAGCATATACAAACCGTCCACTATGGATTATTTATCTATTAAGACAATAATTCAAGTTTTTAATACAACTATTTAATCTATATTGCTATATGGATCAGAACTATGGGGGCTTAACTCTAAACCAGAGAACGAAATTGAAATCATGGAGTCTATCGTGCAAAAAGAGAACCTTATTGGATAAATTGATAAAGAAATGGATAAATTTGCCAAAGAAAACAACGAAAGTTTTTAAGCAGTTTACGGATAAGTTGAATGATAAATTAATAGATAATAATAAAAACGACAATTTTAAAAGACATGTTTCGAACGTTCATCGTTCATCTTCAGTTAAGAAATAATTAAATTACATCAAGACAAAACTAGGTATATATTGAAATTAGTTACATAATATAAAAACACGTGAGGTAAAAGCGATAATTACAAGCGATAAATCTAAAAAAAAACAATAGTACAAAAAGGGGGTTTAACAATAGCAAAAAGAAAAATAGAAAAAGCGGTGTTAATAACAAAGGTTTAAATTGTAATGGTATAGTTGTTTATTAAGCGTGGGTTTAACCCAAGAGATATGCAGAGCCTCCTTTATTTTGAGGGTAAACGAACGCTAAGCGCTGTCCAAGATAGAGAAGGAATCCTCAGAGCATAGAGGGCGGCAAGAGGGGACTCATTAAAATGTCTGCGAATATGCGAGTTTTTGTCTGTGACTAAATGCTCATGGATTCGTGTAGAAAGATGTCGAGAGGTTTCTCCGACATAAGACGCGGAACATCCGCCACACAAGAATTTGTAAACTACACGAGCCCGTAAGCACTTGGGCACAGAGTCCTTAACCCCAAACATAGAACGTGATTTAAAAGAAGTAAAAACAAGTTTTAAGTCTAAATCTTTACAATACTTTTTAACTAAGCATTTAACTTTACGTTGAGTGAAAACCGAAAATTTACCAATGTAGGGAAGCTTAAAATAGCAAATACGGTTAGATTCATTATTGTTAACTACATGGTTATGAGAGGGTACAGGAGAGTTAACTTTATCGAGATAGCTGTGAATGACTTTATTTACAAGATAAGTAGGATAAAGGTTTTTATTTAGTTTAAAAGTTAGCTGTTTAATGTCGTTATCAAAACCAAACCAAGTGTTGTTTATTTTATATGCCCTATCAACCAAAGTCCTTATCAAACCAATTTTATAGGAAAACGATGTAAAACTGAAAAAATTAGTTAACAAGCCTGTATAAGTTCTTTTACGATACACTGAGGTTATAATGGATTGATTATTGCTTTTATCGATTAATACGTCCAGAAAAGGTAGTTTACGATTATCCTCGTTTTCCATAGTAAACTTAATGTTAGGGTGCTGTACATTAATGAAATTAAAGAATTTAAGTGCATCTTCTTTATTTTTAAATAAACAAAAAGTATCATCAACATACCGTCGGTAAAATAAAACCTCGGAAGCGTTAAATTGTTCTAGCCAAATCTTCTCATGATGTCCCATGAAAAGATTAGCTAGAACAGGGGCAAGTGGGGATCCCATGCTTACACCGTCTACCTGGTCATAAAAGTTACCATTAAATAAAAAATGAGTTTGAGAAGTGGCAAAATGAAAAAGTTTTTTAAGGTTTACTTCGTTAAGTTTAAGATCAGGATTACCAGTTATAACATAATGTACCGCTAAATCAATGGATTCGTTTAAAGGAATATTAGTGAAAAGACTTTCCACGTCAAAAGAAACCATAAATTTATTAGAAAAGTTTAAACTGTTAACTTCATTGACAAAAGAAAAGGTATCCTTAGCGCGAAATTCGTTAGGTATATGAGCGTCTAACAGTGAACATAGATATTTAGCAAGATTATAGTTAAAAGTACCTATAGAAGAGACAATGGGTCGAAAAGGAGGAGGTGTGTTAGGAGGGCAGGTTTTGTGCATCTTAGGGAGACCATAGATCCTAGCGGGTTGAGAACCTGAGGGGTAGATCTTCTCATATGTATCATTATCTAACAGCTCCTTATTCTTAAGCGATCTTAAATACCGTTGTAGTTTGCTTTCCCTAGATGAAGTTGGGTCTTTAGTTAACTTATTAAATTTATTAGGATCAGATATCAAATTTAAGATAGAATTATTATAAATGTCTCTGTCCAATATTACGACACCGTTACCTTTGTCCGGCTTGAGAATGACGATTTCCTTATTCTTCTTCAGCTTGAAACCTCTCGACATCTTTCTACACGAATCCGCGAGCATTTAGTCACCGACAAAAACTTGCATATTCGCAGACATTTTAATGAGTCCCCCTCTTGCCGCCCTCTATGCTCTGAGGATTCCTTCTCTATCTTGGACAGCGCTAGCGGTTCGTTTACCCTCAAAATAAAGGAGGCTCTGCATATCTCTTGGGTTAGACCCACGCTTAATAAACAACTATACCATTACAATTTAAACCTTTGTTATTAACACCGCTTTTTCTATTTTTCTTTTTGCTATTGTTAAACCCCCTTTTTGTACTATTGTTTTTTTTAGATTTATCGCTTGTAATTATCGCTTTTACCTCACGTGTTTTATATTATGTAACTAATTTCAATATATACCTAGCTTTGTCTTGATGTAATTTAATTATTTCTTAACTGAAGATGAATGATGAACGTTCGAAACATGTCTTTTAAAATTGTCGTTTTTATTGTCAAATTCCTATGCCATCTTGTCAATGTTAGAAGTTTTGGTAATAGATAATAATCGAAATTTTAAAGGAATTATTCAAAAATTGGCCAATAGAGCAAAACGAGCATTATATAGCATATACAAACTGTCCACTATGGATTATTTATCTATTAAGACAATAATTCAAGTTTTTAATACAACTATTTAATCTATATTGCTATATGGATCAGAACTATGGGGGCTTAACTCTAAACCAGAGAACGAAATTGAAAACCTACAACTAATGTTTGGAAGACATATCTTAGGAGTAAACAGAAAAACAATAAACCTGGCAATACTAGGGGAACTGTGCTTATTAGATCCACTTAAAATAGATATGCAACTTAACTCGATAAAATACTTTGACTATATAAATCAAACTAACAACAAACTCCTAACCGATGCACTAGAAGAGAATAAAAGGTTATCAATCTGTGGTTTTGTGATATAAATAAAACAATAGAAGATACTAAATTTGATTTCGTTAAACTTTTAAGAAAAAACCACAACTTTGATCTATCCACAAACATAAGAATTACATCAAAATAATAAGTTAATTAAAAGTATCTGTGAAACAAGACTTGTACAGAAATTCTTTGACACATGGAATGAAAAAAACAAGCAACATGAACAGACTGGTATTCTACAGACAAGTAAAAACGAAACCACAAGAAGAGAAATATTTATCATATGTAGATTCAAGAAAACATAGAGCTGCACTAACCAAACTACTAATAAGTGCCCTTAAATTTAATATTGAAACAGGAAGATATTCAAAAAATAGAATAGAGCAAAATGAAAGATTTTGTGAC
The DNA here is from genome assembly GCA_014526335.1 of Chrysaora quinquecirrha. NCBI lineage: Eukaryota > Metazoa > Cnidaria > Scyphozoa > Semaeostomeae > Pelagiidae > Chrysaora > Chrysaora quinquecirrha. Next base: position 8,768,139 of record JACTAT010000010.1, read on the forward strand.
TGTTGCAATAACAATCCTAGACCCTTAAAGGACATGTACAGATAAACTTTGCTCAACTTTTCTCAGCTGGTTGCACGGACTGGAATGTGCAGTGTACAGAAATTTGCTCAAAACATTGAAGCAGTAACACCTAATTATCTTAATGCCTGATGGCATTATTTTATCAGCACGAGCCTTGTATTTTCTCCCTGTATCAAAAAACAAAACTCTATGGTACAGAATTTTTTGTTGAAAACGTCTTTTTCCATAAATTCTCAAGTACGTCTCAACCGAAAAACTATGTGACTGTTTGGTGAACCCCTGATAAATACTAGCAACCGTTCAACATCGACCAGTAACAATTCATCTGTCATTTTAAACCCCAAACCCATATTGCTTGCTATTCTTCGCGAATTTTAAAGGCAACTTTAGTCTGATTAAGTCCCATCCTCCCCCACAAGATTCTGCTGGATACAGAAAATAAACAGATAAAGACAAACGGATGATTGGTCTTCCTTTAGCATTTGGTGCAGGAATAAACATATTTACAGTTGCGTAAGGCAACAATCAAATGGCATGTTTTCTGTGTAACATCCAACATTTTAATCTTTGATGACAGAAACGGATTAAAATGAGCAAGGTGAGCACCTCGCAAGGTGCTCAACTTAGCGGGAGTTTGCCTTTAACGAAAACGTACCATTTACAGTTATAAGCAAGCCAATCCTGTTGCGATAATTGGCCTAATCCCCTAAAATATGCAGTTTTTTCTGACTTGAGCATGACTGTACATGTCCTCTTAGACAACGAAAGTCATTTCTTATTCAACTGCGCTATGAACAGTAGCCAGAGAGAAAAATTCCCCTCTAAGATAAATTTAAAAATAGGTAACTTAGAATACATATCTGAGACAGAGAAGATAGACATATTTAAAACAACTTTGAATTTCGAAAATAAACAAAAGATATCATATTTAGCTGAGTTTGTATATTTATCACAGTTACAAAGAGAAAAAAGAACAGTATTTCTAAGTTAATGCTTAGTTTTTGAGATATACCGTTGCCATGGATGGACCACTTTTTATTAGAAGTTAATTTTCATGTTACTCAAAGACTTTTAGAAAATCTATTTACCATCAGAATATTATTCCATCGGCTATCTTGAAAACCTGGAATGTGGAATATTGGAATGGAATATTGGAATATTGGATTGGAATATTGGAATGTCCAAAACTCGTAAATTCGACAATAATTTTTGGATTCGAGGCTGTTTCAAGAAAGTTCGACATTCCAATATTCCAATATTCCATTATTCCAGTATTCCAATATTCCAGTATTCCAATATTCCAATATTCCAGTATTCCAATATTCCAATATTCCAATGCAGAAAATGAGATGAACCTATTCTGAATGTCACGTATGTCACGTGGGGTTGAAAAGTAGAAGTAGAAAATTGTAATATTGTGTAAAACTTTGTAATGGTTTCTGTTTGACTTGTAATGTAATGTTGTAATGTAGAAATGTCTGTTGTAAATAGATGATTTCATTATTAATGTTTATTTCATCACGTTGCCATTTATTTCTTATTTATGACCCTACTACATTTAAATAGAACCAAAACAAATAAAGATTAGCAAAACAAATTCATGAAATAATTAGACTCTCGAACGACCAAAACGTTAAGAAACACCAGTACTGAAAAACTTTACCCACTTAAGAACTTTTCCGAGGGGCAATTCACTGTGTGGAAACTTGTACACCTTTTACAGGGGCTTTTATTGGTTCCATTAAAATCTCTCCTCGAAATCCTTTGGTTTAAACATAAATCTCATGCACCTTATCGAGGAGCGAAATGCCCCTCGAACTTTTCGCCTCAGTCTACGAAATACAAAATGTTTCCTTTCCTTTTATTTCCCCTTTTTTTTGTCAATAAAAGACGCTCTTTCGGTGATTCCTAACAGCCTGTCGTCAAGCACTTGTGATAAGATCAGACAAAAGCAGTCTTAATATTTCATGAATTTGTTTTGCCAATCTTTATTTGTTTTGGTTCTATTTAAATGTAGTAGAGTCATAAATAAGAAATAAATGGCGACGTGATGAAATAAACATTAATAATGAAATCATCTATTTACAACAGACATTTCTACATTACAACATTACATTACAAGTCAAACAGAAACCATTACAAAGTTTTACACAATATTACAATTTTCTACTTCTACTTTTCAACCCCACGTGACATACGTGACATTCAGAATAGGTTCATCTCATTTTCTGCATTGGAATATTGGAATATTGGAATACTGGAATATTGGAATATTGGAATACTGGAATATTGGAATACTGGAATAATGGAATATTGGAATATTGGAATGTCGAACTTTCTTGAAACAGCCTCGAATCCAAAAATTATTGTCGAATTTACGAGTTTTGGACATTCCAATATTCCAATCCAATATTCCAATATTCCATTCCAATATTCCACATTCCAGGTTTTCAAGATAGCCTTATTCCATCCTTGCTTTAAATTAAGTCGAAATTTGAGGCTTTTTCCATGCAATTTTTCCACTTGAGTTACAAACATGCAGAGTGTTTTTTCTTCGTAAAAACTAATGTGTAGCCATCTTGGACAGCAGCAAATTTACACAGATGCTCCACCGCAGAGGCCATTAGAGCCCATGTGCTTCGCATTAACAGGGAGAAAAATAATATGAAATTGGGCACAGAGATGGGTTTTTGGAAGTTTATAACACATCAATAGATTAATACATGGTTATACCCTAGAGTTATGGCCTTCTTTGAAAATAGTCCTCCTTTTAAAACGCAATGCTTACCAAGGAATTTAGCTGATGGAGAAATCCATACTCTTAATTTTGGGTTATTTTAAAAAGCATTATCTTTTTGGCTTTCTTGTTTTTTCAAGATTCATTCTAGGGATTTTAAAACCATCATCTTATCCTTACTTCCCCAAGTATTGGAAAATGTAACTGACTTACTGAAAAAACAATAACTGAATTCCAACAAACCTTACACCTGAACACTGATAAACAATTCTATTTGAAAAAACTGCTTGTAAGAAACTTTTCTTGTGTGCCTAATTGCTGGGCAGGGTTGGAAGAGGGAGGGGGTCTGGCCTTCTTTTGGGATCTTATTTTAGGGAGTGAATTGGAGGGTGGGAATTCGCCTCTGAATGACAAACAGACTTGAGAAAAATGATTTGTTGAAGGTTTCTTTTGTTTTGAGTGTAAGCAAGGTGAAAAGTGAGATCAACAATATTATTTTGATATGACATATATAGATTTCCTTACCCTATATTTTTCTAGCTGCTGGGTATTTTGTAGAGTTATTTTTAATTCTGCAGCTTAAATCAACCGAAATGTAAACTAGGTCCAAACTAATCCCCTCATGCATGTAAAGACAACATGCAATAAAACGACAAGACAAACAATAAACGAAAAACAAAAAATGTTGAATTTCAACCAGTCAATATCCTCCATCTCTTCCATTTCCAGATATGTTGGTACAATCACACTGCACCCAATCATCACCATCATTCTTCATCGCATTCTCAACAACAAACTTTTACTTTTCGCTGGAGAAGCTGAGGTGTTTGAACTTTCTTCATCAAATTTTCTTTTGGCATTTCTTTCTTTTACTTTATTTTTTTTACTTGCTTGATGTTCTTGATTTTTTTTTATTTTTTTGATTTTCTCGATTTTTTTGATTTTTTTATTTTCTTGATTTTTTCTACTTTTTTCCCTATTTTCCTTGCCCTTGCTTTCTCTTTTTTGTTGCGTCACTTCTTTTACCATTTCTTTTCTTCGCTTTCCTGCATCTTCTGCCTCTAGAACTTTTAATGCAGCCTCTGACCTCTTATGCCTTGGGATTGATACTTTATTTCGTGGTTTTTCTCTTTGGAAGCGATTTGAGGATATGTCAGTATATCCTTGATCACCGGACAGAGATATTCATTGAGTGTTGATTTGGAGCAAGAAATCTCGCTCAGTTCTCTGGTCATCGCCACTTCTTTAAGCTTGAGTGCTTTCCATGACAGAAACAGAGCATCATCTGCCACATCGTATCCCTCATCAAACCTTATCTTAAAAAGACTGACCCTTGTATGACCAATGACTTCTTCGATTTGCTGCAGCGCTTTCAAAATAGGATGGCAATCATTTTTCTTTGGCGTTTAGGTCCATACAGCAGTTAGGTCATTGGAATGATATGATGCTTCATTTATTTTGTTAGAAGAAGCAGCCCTTTCGCTTGATCATGCTGTGGTGCTGGTGCTGAAAACTTTGATGTGGTAATTGAAGAAGAAGGAATTGCGTGGCGATTGACAGGCCAGATACCCTAACATTTAAATGCAGCCTTGATGACATCTGGTCTTGCTGTTTTGTCCAGAGCTTGCACAAAAACATGCGAAAAGGTTCTCTTGGTCACAACAAGGCCAGGGTTTTCAAATGAAAATTTGGTGCACTCTTTTTCCAATTTCCTTTGAAGACACTAAAGTAGCCTCTGTCGGCAGGTTGCATCAGATGGGACGTATGTGGTGGAAGACTAAAAAGAAGAATGTCATTAGCTTTACGAAAATAGTTGTGCTGTAGTCGATGAGGCATAGATGACCATCGATTAATAAAGCAATAGCGCGTCTTGCAGGTATCTGCTTAACAAAATGATTTGCTACCCAGGCATTAAAGTGGTAGGTCTCCATCCATCCCTTATCGGAAAAACCAAGAAATATATTTTTTGGGAAACCCAGACAATATTCGGCATTTAAAGACTTGCCAGGGGAAGTATACAGCTGACTGAATTGACGAACCGCAGGCAGAGATGCAATGGAGCGTGGTGATAGATGTTTTTGATGAGCTGGTCATATGAAATGGGCATTTTGTCATTTTCTCGGCGCAAACTTTCTGTGAACTACATGATTGGAGTGGGAAGCCTGGTTCGTCACAGTTGTACACTTGGTCCGTCGAAGGAACTTTTTGTTCTTTTAAAAATTTTTCACAAATTGAACCCTACAAAGAATATTTCTTGCTTGCATGCCGATGTCCTGGCCACCTCTAGCAGCTGCGGCCTTATCATATGGAGGTCTGGGTGGCTTTGGAGAAAGCCGTGCCACCAAGTCTTTCCTGTACGGTTGTTTTTGAATAAATTGACTTTCCTCCCAGCCTTATCTAAAACCTGTTTGATGGCTTCAAACACCATATCCTTTGTCTTGCCAAATCCTCGTTCTCTGCATTCCTTCGCCCATTCTGCAATCATCCCCTCTTCTTTTTCGCTTAGCACAGTTGCCTTGCCATTTTTTTAAATTCTATCTCTTGACTGAATGATTCTTCTGAGCGTTGTCTTCGGAATGCCAATGTTTGACATTTTCATGCAAATGTTTCCCCTATTCATAAAAAGGAAAGCACTACTGATAAAACTAACTATAGACCAGTCAGTGTTCTAAATTCAACTTCAAAAGTCTATGAAAGACTGATAGAAAATCAAATCTCTCAATACATGGAGAATAAGATTTCTTCATTCCTGTGTGGTTTTAGAAAGAATTATGGAACGCAACATGTTCTAAAACGCCTTATAGAAAATCTGAAAATAAATTTAAACAACAAGCTGAAAAATTGCGAAGGCAAAGAGTTAAAATAAATTCAATCTATAGTGAATGGATGCTGATAAAACAGGGGGTCCCACAAGGATCAGTGCTGGGATCTTTACTTTTCAACAGTTTTCTAAATGATTTGTTCTTCTTTCTTAAAAAAAGTAAATTGTGTAACTATGCAGATGACAATACAATATGGATAAACGGCAGTGAATCAGACGATTATAAATAACCTAAATCAAGAAATTGAAATATTAAACAATTGGTTCAAAGAAAATACTATGCTTCTAAATAACGAAAAATGTAAATTAATGATTGTACAAAGTAAAAATGATAGATCAGCAAATGCAATAATATCTGTAAACAGTAACTCGCTTAAAGAGGTAAAGGGTCACATTGGATAGTCAGCTGACATTTAAAAAACACATCAAAACAATGTGTAAAAATGCAGGAAAAAAGCTAAAAGCACTTGCAAGACTAGCCCCATACCTTAATCAAAATAAACATACATTATTAATGAGAACTCTCATTATGTCTCACCTCAACTATTGTCCTCTGATCTGGATTTACTGTAGTAAAAAGAGTAATAATTCAATAAATTCAATCCATCAAAGAGCACTACGAATAGCTCATAATGATAACACTAAAAGCCTCCAAGAACTATTGCAACTTGATGGATCAGTAACTATTCATAAACTAAACTCGTATATATTAATAATTGAAATATTCAAAACTATGAATGGCTTAAATCCAGAATTCATGAAAGATATTTTCAGCATCCACAACTCTTTCTACGATCTAAGAACCTCCCATTTCGAGGGTGTAAAAAAAAAAATAAAAAAATGCCATGCTCCTTGCTTGCCTTCCTCAAAGACACACCATTTTCAATTTCTATTAGAGCATCTTCCACTTACTCCTTTCAATATGTTTTTTTTCAATGCTGGCTTTGGAAGTGTACCACCTCCAGACATTGTTTTGCTATAAATGATTCAAACCAAACATTCAATTTATGGTAAAAGCAAGGTGATGGTATAACCAAGACAACCACAGAATGCGTGTAAGACGTCCGAAAGACCAGAAATCTCAATATGCGGATATAATATATACGGATATAAAGACTTATAATTTAGGGACAAAGAACCTAAAAATTAGAGATTATTATACATGGATAAAAAAATTAACAATTAATGGACGATTTAAGGATATTTGAGGGGCCAATTTAGGGTTAATTTAGTAATGATTTAGGGACATGTTGCTGTCCGACATTAGGGGAAAAAAACAATGTGTATCCCTAAACTTTCTGGTTGATTTGTTTTACTGTGTATAGCGTAATGTACAACATTAAACATACGCACTCGTGCTTGTTATAGCCTAATGTACAACATCAAACATAAACACTCGTACATGTTGTAACCTAATGTACTACATCAAACATATGCACTCGCACATAAGTATACCACTAAGCATATTTACCTGACCCTTCTAGCAATTCCCACCATATCTAGCCTAGTTACCCACTCACTTTAGCCATAATGTATAACACTAAACATCATTACCCAACCCTTCTAGCTATTCGCACCATACATAGCCTAGGTTCGTACTCACTTTATTCATAAAGTATACCACTAAGCATAATTACCGGCAATTACTAAAAGCAGGAACGGGGAATATCAGCGGGAAAGGGCAGGAATCACCGGGAACGCGCAAGAACGGGCGGAAACGAGTGGGAATCAGTGGGAACGGGCAGGAACGAGCGGGAATCAGCGGGAACGGACGGGAACAAGGGGGAATGACTGGGAATCAGCGGGAACGAGCGGGAATGACCAGGAACGGGCGGGAATGAGTGGGAATGGGCGAGAATGAGCGGGAATAAGCGGGAACGGGCGGGAATGGTGGGGAACGGAGGGTTTTAAGAGTCACAAAAGATCAAAAAATAAATATTAAATGACAAAGATTTATAAGCTTAATGCCTGCCAAATCGAATCGTCATTTTCAGAAGAAAGATCATTACATTATTACAAGATTATTACACAGACAAACGCAGCAACTTTGCCAAGGCATATTTCACAAATATTGGGGGAGCGTAACACATAAAAATAGTGCCATGGTGCAAAATCTGATACCAGCATGAGACTTGGTAGAAATAGGCAGTTTAATACGCTGAAAAAGATAGCATTTAGACCCACCCTGAAAAATGCCCCCTGTGCTATTTTTGGACTTGGGTACTAGCTCCCATGCCTCTAAAAGGAAAGTTTAAATACCTTTGCTGTATATCAAGATAAGAACATGAAACTTGGTAGAAATAGACAGTTTGATATGATGAAAAAGATAGGATGTAGACCCACCCTGAAAAATGCTCTCTTGTGCTTTTTTTAGACTGGGGTACTAGCTCCCAGGCCTCTAAAAGGAAAGTTGGAAAGTTGGACTTTTTCTTCTACCGCTGTGATCTGCCATTATGGATAATTTTGTACCTATTCCATAATGGCGCTAGAAACCGGAAAAAGGCTTGTATAAAATGTTTGTAAATATACAATAGGACATAATATAATATTCTGCGTATGATACTTTAGTACGCTCTTTTTTAATAAGAAAACTCATGAGAAATTTGGTACTGCAATCAACAATGGTTAAGAAACTCTCAGTACTTCACTTAAAATGATAAGAAACTCACAGGTTTCAACTATCTTGATAAACGAACATTTGTTACATTAGATGGCAAGTGTCTATTCTTACAAAAAAACAGCTCATGTAAATGCGAATTGTCTTGCTTCTTCCCCATAAGAGCATCAATTACCTGTCTTGTCATTGAAAAATTTTGTCACTTGAATTTATGAACTAAATAAAACTTTTCAGCAGGTAATATTTTAATGGGCTAAGCCTGAGTGGTTTCTTTGTAATTACAAAGTGAACTCAAAAAGTCGGGATATTGGTTTAGATTCTTTATATATATTGCTGTTATTCTGCTTAGGCTATTATATCTTTAAAATTAATGTATATCTTATAACTGACTTATGGTCTTTTGTGAGACAGCATGTTGCACTTTGGGCGTGTCAGTCGATTTTTGTTCATTCTACAAAAACACAAAAAAGAAAGTTTTTAACACACAGATGCACACATACACATATATTTTATGTTAGGAAGCTAAAGGTGATCGGTGTGACACAAAAATTTATATTCTTTGGCATATTAGACTCACCACCAATTCAAAAGCTTTTGCCAGAACCTCAGGAGACAAATTTGTAAAAGTGGACATTGACATTTGTTCACCTGTAAAAAAAATAGATTCCAGTCAGTCAGGTTGTTTGCTGTGCTTTGCTTTGCTGAGTTCTAAGCCTTTAACTTGCTCATCTTATGTGAGTTGATATCCTTTTTTAATTATTACTCTAAACACTGCTTTGCTGGACGAGAAACAGCAAAGACAAACATTGTAATGTACCTTTCTTTGGTTTCATTACATTTGGTTGTTTTTTTTTTCATCATAATCACTCTCCAAATCCCCAAAATTATTTTTGTCAGAATCTGTATCCTTCCGTAGCATCTGAATTAAACTATTTTGTTCAATCTCTGGTTGAGGCAGTTGGTAAAACTCGTTTACAATACAGCAAAATATGGCTCCAGTTTCCAATTTGTTTTCTGCTTATTTGCGTGCACTAGACTCAACTCAACCACAAGACTCAACAAACAAACTTTGAACAAGAAGGAACGTTGGCTCACTTCCAAACAGCATGTGTGAAATACGTGTTTTCATGACAGGGAGCCACAAATCTTCAAAATTCAATTGTTTGTTTTGAAAGGTCCCAAGTCTGATGAATTGAAAAGTGTGACTTCTTAACAAACGAATCAACCAATCAAATAACCTTATGCAACAAAAGACCATCAAACAGGCCCGCTTTTTAGAGTTTAACAATAGAGTCGCAGAGCAGAATAGGCAAAGCGCACAATGCACAGGAGCTTCGCAGATTCACATCAATATTTTTGTTCTGAATCGAATCCCTCTTTATCTTTATATTATTTTTGTTTGTGTTATGTCTTCACAAGTGTTTTCATAACCGGCTGATGGCAAATTTGATTTGTCTGGTTTGACAAATAGTTCAAACGAATGTTTCAAAGAATTGAATTTTAGTATCAACAATATTCAAGTATTCCTCAAGGAAATTCTCGTCAGTGACCGTAAAAGACTCCATGAAACACCTTTGCAGCGAATATCGAATAGCCCTTCCAAGCAACAGCCAAAGGCAACCACTGGTAAGAAATTTTGAGCCGCAGTTCATGACATAAAATATCGAGAAGGGGCTTTTTATTCCCATTTTGTGATATTTGTCATTGACCTCTCTCCTTGTTTCTCCTTTCAGAAATGTGGATCATGCCCATTCAAAGGACAATTATCAGATCTTTCCAGAGACATATGGCGTCATTCTATTATTTTCTGTTAATTTATAAGAATAATTAACAGAAAACAATAGAATGATGTCATATATCTCAAAATCTGAATGACAACCACCAAATTTTCTCAACCTATAATGGGTTTTTGTTGGGTGCAGATTCGGAAAATGACACTTCAAAAGTGCCATTTTGCCTCCCCCTTTCAGCCTGAGTGTACTAGCTATGTCACTTTTACCCTATCAGGTAAAGTTCTTTTAAAAAATCTCCAAAAAAAAGTTAACCTCAACGAGAAAAATTTTACCTGAAACAAGTAAATTTTTCAAAATTTTTCCCGAATTGGTAAAGAAAATACTTGTATGAAGAAAATGCTACACTAGAATCCTAATATTCTTTTCCTAATATTTTCGCTGATTGTTTTTCGAAGAAACCTAACCCTAAAAGGTTCTTCAGAGCTCTAAGCTCAATTCTGGTAGTAAGCTCATTAAAATTGAACTCCTCCACTCTTCTAGGGTTCAATGAAAAAACCCTTGTAAAAAGTGTGTACGTAGGGCAGATGTCTGGGTCAATTTTTTTTAATAAATTGTACATTGAAATTTTCAACTCCTGCCTCCTCTCCTTCACATGTTCCTCCATTTGTCTTTGTTTCTCATTAAGTTTTTCCTTCATTTCAAATTTTGATTTCGTTTTTCTTAAATTGAGTTTTTCCAACTGGCTCAAAATATGTTTTTCAATATTTTCAAGATTTGGAAGTAGGTGCTTCTGAGCCTCAATTAAATTTGCCATTTCCAATTGTATACCTGTGGTCCTATCCAGGAAACCTGCAATGGAGCTCAATTTTCTTGCCTGTTCCATGGAAATTCGAACTAAATTCAGCACACTCCCAATGCTTTGTTTTTTTAATTTAAGAAAAGCTTTTTCTTTTACCAGTCTGTCATGCGTGTGGCAAATGACTTTCAGGTCTAGTTGAATTTTCAGGGACAATTCTGATAAAATAAAAGGATCAGTTCTTGTGTCATTAGTAGTACCATACTATTGTAGAAAAGTTACTTTCTAAAGCACCCGATGCCCACCTCACACCAATTTGTTTGAAATTAATCAAAGATAAAATATTATCCAGTCTCAAGTGTTCCAGTCTATCTCAATGCGTCTAACTTCTAATATTGTCCCTACAATTGGAAAACTCGGCAATGGATTGGAACCTGGATTATAATAATAATGGACCTGAACAAGACCCTGACTACAACAGACCTGGAAACTTTAATGAAATAGGTAAGCATTTTCATTAAATTACCTGTTTGATCATTGGCCATGTTGTTCTCCTTTTCCGTGTGCAATTTTGTGGAAAATTCTCTATGTGAGCTAATTTTCTAATTCTGAACCTGATTACTTCCTTTGTTTTGGCCATCTCCTTTCCTGTTGGTCCTTTGTTTCCAGAGACAAAAAAAACAATTGCACGAAACAAGGAGAAAATCGGTCCTTGTCTTTCCTCACTTGAGATGTCGTTGAAACTTTCCATACTTTCCACACAAGAGTACAGACAATTGTAGAAAAACCGAACTAATTTATGGCATAAAGGCACCTTATTTATGTGTGACTGATGACCTTTGCAGCTTTAATGCACCAGAGACCAATCCCAAGTCGCACTCCCAAACCCTGGGTACCAGACTCTGAGAGAGAACAAAAACCTTACAATTTTCAATTTCTCATTTTCTCTTTGAGCCTTCAGCCTCGATTTAAATCACAAGTAATTTTTGTTCTATGATTAGTAACGTCTTCTGTCTTGCCACAAAGTCCACAAGGACGAGCAGGAACCAAAGATTTGGATGACACGTGTAAGTAATAAAGACAAAACAAAGTTTCTTCACTATTTTACTTTCCAGCTCAAATATAATGAATTGAGATTTTATCGTATTTTGATTGTTTTTTTTTCTCTACACTATATCATATAATACATTTAAAGGCCCTTGTTCTGGAGCGCTCTTCCTGCCTAGTGCACGCGTGCAGGTAGCCTAGTTTCATACAACGTAGATATACCTTTTTTCTCCAAAATTTGGTATTTTGTCACGCCAGCTGTTTTTGATTTTGGTTAATTCCAAGTGCTGCATGGCACAGCAGATGTAGTTAAATTATATTCATGCAGAAGCACAGAGAGGTGCCAGGAGGCATTTTGCTCAAATCATGTTACCCTAGGCCTGGTTTTCTAGGCAAAACAGAGAACAGCAAATTTTATATTACATTATTTTCTTTGCAGCATTTGATATTGAAGTTAATCAGAGTTGTATTGAGGTGGATGATTTCAGCCAAAATAATATTGTAACAAAGTAAAATGCACACTATACATCCCCCATCTCACAACAGACACACAGCGAATTCAGGAATAAAAACATTCAATATTTAAGCATAAAGGCTTTGAAGTGGTTAAAAGCTATGCTAAAATGTCTTATATTTTAACACTGGTGTAATGTGGTTAAGATTAGCACTCATAGACATATATTTTTAAGTTGTGTAACAATAAATTTGTGTAAGGGAAAGGGAGGCAAAAAAACTTGGAAGTAGAGCGTATAATAGCATAATATAACTATTCACGCAATAAGGCCTTTCAAGTTTATTTTTTCTTCAGAGTGTATAAATATATAACGAAACATAAGATGGTCTAGGATGTGCAAGATATAAGTTGAGACACAGAATGACAACAAATTCATTGACATTACACAAGTTTTCACAATGTATATTATCATGACTAGTTTTGTCTGATCATGCAGACCCTTAAGGCTTAAATTTAAATCTAAAAAGGGTTTTTAATGAAACTAGCCAGGATAATATTCATTCTGAAAGTTTTTGTCAATTTTGGCTGGTTTTGGCTGGTTTCACCTGATTTTGGGTGAGTATGGCTGGTTCCATATTTTAGCAATACCGAATCTCAACGAGTGTGTTGTTATTCTGAATTTCAACCTATGTCCAATTCAATCATTGCAAATGGTTTGCTCTCATTATGAAAATGCTTTTGTTGCTCATAGACCCACTTTGCTTCCTAATTCTTATTTACTTTCTTGAATTATTTCAAGCCTATATTCAAATCATTCAATTCCTCTAAGAACCATACAAAAAAGTGTGGACAACACTGCTATGCTTATTGAAGACATAACAACACCACTGTGCTGTAGTTTTCATAGAATTTTAATAAACATGACTGAAACAATGAGGGACTCAGCTGAAGTTCAAGGAATTGAAAAAGACTTGCTGCTTCTGGAAATGTGCTCTCAGATATGAAAACTGAAAGGTTAAGACAAACATTTTTCAAAGAGAATGGGTTGATAGAACCCAGGACAATGCATCTTGGGTATAGGAATTACAGTGCAAAAATAAAGGAAGATTCCTTCCAATATATTCCAATCTTGGAAAGGATTGGCATGATCATAAATAATGAAGAAATGTATGACCAGCTATTTCATTCCAAAATTAGCGACATTCCAGATCGAATGTTACAAAATTATAAAGATGGAAATAGATTTAAAAATTCAAAATTTTATGCCACAAGAAAGAACACGCTTCAAATTGCCTTATATTATGATGATCTAGAAGTGGCAAATCCTGGATCAAAATCAGGGATTCGCAAATTAGCCATGTTCTATTTTGTAATTGTAAACTTGCCAACTCACTTGAATTCCTATTTGGAGAACATTCACCTGGCTACCATTTCGTACACATGAAATATTGCTTCAATAAAAACCTGCCGGTCATTGTTAATGTTTTAAAGAAGCTGGAAGAGGGGATTGAATTCCACTTTTCGGACAAGGTAAAGAGATCTATGGAGGCTTAGTCTTTTTATTTGGGGATAATCTTGCTGCCAATTCCCTGTTGGGCTTTCAAGAGGGTTTCACCGCACAGAAGTATTGCCAATTTTGCTCCATGTCAAGTATTTGTGCAAGACTTGCTACTAGACAAGATGGAAACTTGTTGCGGTCAAAAGAATCAGTCAATGCAGATTTGAAGATGAATAATCCAAAATCAACTGAAATCAAATTTGATTGTCTACTAAATGGCCTCGGTGAATTTAATGAAGCCGAATGATTCTCACACCATATAATGCATGATATTCTGGAAGGTGCATGCAGATACGATCTGATTATCATTCTCAATATGAAATAAGCTCAAAGCTCTTCACCGTAGAGTACTTAAATGACATCATGAAGTCATTTCAATATGGGTAAGTTGAACGCAAATCAGATTATATTACTAGGTTCCTTATGTGTCAAAAAAGCCCTCAGCTTGAATTAGCATTCAGAATTAATAAGCAATATGTGATTCTAGAACATAAAGCATGGTTTTACAATTTTTAAATTTCAGATTTTTCTATCACCTGAAAGCAATGTTTTAAAATTTGAATCATCTTGGAATATGATATGATAATCTCTTGACCAAAGTTGTATTATTTGTACAATGTTGCATTACATGGAACAATGAATCTAGATTTAAATCATCATTTAATTCTTATTATGATATTAAATCTCTGTAAAACCCATCTTTTTTAATTTTCAGACCTGATACTGTCAAAGATAAGCCTGTAAAAATTGATCCAGCACACATTGAAAGTGGCAGACTTAGTCTAAGTGTCACACAAATGTGGTGCCTAGTCATGATGTTGCCAATTTGGATTGGCTATCTATTTGATCCCACGGATGAAGTTTGGGAGTTATTTGTGTTTGAACATTCATTTTATCTGGAATCAGTTATTGCAGAACACAATGAACTATATATCAAGGTATATATTGTACATTTTATATTTTTTGAGAAGTGAAATGTCATGTCAAATGAAGCAAATACAAAAAAATTCTGCAACAATTTTTATATTTTGTTTTTTTTCCAATAGCTTTCGGAAAATGGCTGCTTAAAACCAAAACACCATTTCATGACCCATTATGGCGAAGCTATTAGAAGAAATGGTCCTCTTTTAACTTTGTTGACAATGCAGCATGAAGGGAAGAACAGGGTTGCAAAGAGAGCAGCCACTTTTGAAGGTAACTTCCCTTTTTCATTTGTTTAATAAAATCATACAATTTGATTTGTTTTGTCTTGTTATGTTATCAGAATATCAATCAATTTAGTGTTACAGTACAGTAGTAGAGAATAGACGAGGCAAATTTTCTCACCAAACCTTTTCTACTCAAGGAATGAATCTGTATGGAACAAAACAGTAATGTGTATTATATCTTCAGGTTTTCTGCCAGAAATTCAAGATCTTAAAATAACGTTCCAATATATTTTTATTAGATTTAGCTATAAATATAATTCCAGTTCAGTCTAATTCCTGCTTTTTTACACTTAAATGCCAGAGTTCTTTGCAATATTTTTTCGAGTTTAAATAAATTTTTCCTCTTGCATTAGTATCTTATATACTAATTTCGTAGTGGTCATGGTAACTGTTTTGTGACAGCAAACTTTTTGAGATGTTACATGGTACGCTTCTCAAGTCTGCACCACTCTCTGGCGCCCATGGGGTAGTTTTGTCAACCGTTGCCTTTTCTCTCATATCTGTATCTTCTGCTGGGGTAAGTGGGAAAAACCCCTCTTTTGTCACAAGGCATTGAAATCTTTTGTCTAAACTTCATGTCATATACTTCTTCTTTATTTCATAATGACTACCAGTAACTAAGCTGCCCGGATATATGTACTAATTTTCATTTATACTTACGTAATTCACTGAAAAATAATTTGTTTTTTTGGGTCTTTAAGGTTTCTAAAATGGATGTTTACATGAATGCTAAGTGAACCGGCTTTAAATCGCTTTGTGAAAATGATTTTCTTCCTTTGAATCAGAATGAAAGGCCATTACCTATTTTCAAAAGGGTATTGAGAGGTGCGTTCAATTCATGGCGAACAAAACCCGTTCTCAAAAGGTTATTGAAAAGTGCATTTGAAAGCTAACAAAAGCCTTTCCGAATGCAACCACGAAGTCTAAGCTGGCTTGCGGTAGCAGTATCTCACTATGCAGTATGAAGTATGAAACAGGACAGAGGAAGTTTAACTACCAAAAGACTAAGAAACAGCATCCTCAATTAACCCGAGTTCCTGACTTCAAATCTCCACGATCAGACAGAGAATGTGTTCAATCGATTTTATTGCAACATATTTCTTCTCTATCATGGATCTAATCAAGGGAAGGAATTAAGGACGGCCAGGAAGCTAAATTTCCTTCGGAACAAAAGAGACTGCACCAACAAACTGGGCTAAAGAAAAAGCGAAGAACATCACTGCAGAACATGAACAATAACAAGCCTGAGGAACAGCACCAAGGAACGGACTGCAGGCCATGAACAATTTCAGGACTAAGGAACATGAACAACAACAAGACTGAGGAACAGGACCAAGGAACGGGACTAAGGACTAAGGAACATGAAAAATAGCAAGACTGAGGAACAGGACCAAGGAACGGGACTAAGGACTAAGGACTAAGGAACATGAACAATAACAAAATTGAGGAACAGGACCAAGCAACAGGACTAAAGACCAAGACTAATTTCAGGGCTGAGGAACATGCACAATAACAAGACTGAGGAACAGGGGCTAGGAATGGGACGAATATCTCATTTTAAACAATAACATGACTGAGGATGAGACCAAGGAACAGGGCTCAAGATCTGGAAAAATTACATGACTGAGGAGCAGGACTCACAAACGGGATTTCAGGGCATGAATAATTTCAGGACTAAACAACATGAACAATTACATGGACACAGGAACAGGACTAAAGACCATGACGAATTTCAGGACTAAGGAACAACAAGGCTAAGGAACAGAACCCAGGAACAGGACTGAATGGAGAAAATAATTTCAGGACTAAAGAAAATGAACAATAGCAAAATTAGAGGAACAGGACCAAGGAACAGGACTGCAGACTATACTTATTTCAGGACTAAGGCATATGAACAATAACAGCACTGAGCAACAAGATTAAGGAAGAATAAGGAACATGAAGAATAACAAGACTGAAGAACAGGACCAAGGGGACTGAAAACCATGAATAATGTCAGGACTACGGAACACACTATAGGGAAAAAGGTCTGCTGTACACTCACCAATTTGAAACTGAAGAACATCATGATGGACTAAGAACCTTGGCAAGGAACAAAGGAACAGGACCTTGAGTAGCACCAGGAAATAGGACCCCAAGCTAGGCCCAAGGACAAAGACTCAAGACCAGAAATAAATGCAGGGACAGGAGTATGGAAAAGGAACATGGAATCACTTTTCTCAAAAACTTGAATACATAGTCCTTGAAAGGCAGGGGTCCTTGAGGCAGAGGTCCTTGCAAGGCGGTGGTCAGAGACGGGCATGGGCTAGTCAACATATAATATTCATATACATTTTTATTTTGCAATGATTTTTAATATCTCCACAATTATATGTGATGTTTTTATTGCATTTTAGTATTTTTGCAATGTTATCCATTTTTATTTTTCTTGCTAAAAATCTAATCAAAATAATACAAAATTTGCTTAATTTGCTATATTACTGATTTGATTTGCTATACTGCTGATCAAACATTCAAGATTCTGAGGTACCTCACATTACTAAAATTGTGCAATTTTCAACACACATGTTAATTAATTCTTTTCTAAACCTGTTTTCCCTGACTTTATTTCAAGGAAACTTCATGAACGTTCCAAAAACAGTGGCAAAAAGACTTCAGTTAAAAACATACTCCGACTGGTGTGAAGGTAGGGGTTCTTGCATTAAAGAATACTTGTTGTAAATATATAAGTAAATAACATCTCATTGTAAATTAATATATCTTTTTTAATTCTTTTTTGTTAAGGTAACAAAGAACAGAAGACTGAATTGGTGAGAAAAGTAAAACTATTTGATATCACTACAGCTTTAAATGATTTGCAGGATGTTTTCCAGGAACAGGTTATTGAAGAAGATAATCAACTGTGGACTGGCAGCTCTGCAATTTGGTGTGGAACCGTTATTAAAGATCGATGCATATTAATTACTGGTGTTTAAATGGCTGTGGTGAAAAACATTTTTATATCAAATGACAAGCCAATTTTTATTGCAAGACAACTCCATGCAAAGTATAGACATCATTTTTCTGGTTTTGAAATTCTAAGCACAAAAAATAAGCTGGATTCAATAAAAGCTGAACAAATAATTTACAAGAAATCTTTGTATCCTGTAAAGAATGGTGTTGGAGAAACATTTGTTGTGCCAAAACATTATATTGCGTGTAATTTTGAGTAACAATAAGATAATGTCTACTTGAAAATGTTAGAAATTATCTTTATGATACTTGACTTTCTCTCTTGATCTTCAAATATCACATTTTTCTCGTGTGAAATAATTTTTGAAAATTCTTGAAGGGCATAGACAAGACTAAGGCAATGAATTTTAAAAATAGCCTATTAAATCACCACAAATCATCAATTAACAATATTTTTATCGCGTTGAGACAATGTTTTCTGCAATCCTTTATGATTGGTATATATCCTATTTAGATTTTTAGCATCCTTAAATAGAAAAGGCGGTGAATGGGGGCTATCGTCCCCCAAGGGCAAAATAAATGAGACTACTTTAGTTTGGTCAATTTGGGGGCGTTGATTCCTTATATCAATGTTATACGGGCGATTTCCAGGAATTTTGGCCTCGTTTTGGTATACGAAGTTCTGTTGGGATGTTTAGCCACAGCAAACTCCCAAGGCGTAGCGTGGCATAATGTAATGTACAAAGCTTGAATCCCTTGATACAGATTTTGTTTAGATGTGTCCTCATTAAACCAGAGAAGTTAATTTTGACTACTGAGGAATAAATGCAACAGCAGAGCCTCGTTTCCATGCTCACAACCAGAATCATGAAGTCGTTTTTAGAATTTTTAAGGGGATACTGTTGCAAACCACAACACTGTACGTTAAATTTATTGTAAGCTTGCTTACAACTTACCTGCCTATACCTAGCATAGCTACGTTTGGTCAGAATTTAACTTTTAATACATAAAAATAGTCAAATAAGATAAATTAAAAGAAATCGTCGTCAAGATATTCCGCAAAATCATCCTCTACAGCAGATTCCTCCCCTTCTACAGTTTCGTTCTCTTCATCAAAATTGATGAGAAGGTCGGTGAAATCTTCAGGATAGCAAAGATTGCTCCATACGACACGTCTGTACTTGTCCCAACCGCGAGGTACAGCATCGTCAAGATTAAACCTTAAGGAATTCACCTTTGCCCGCATAAGACACAACTGCAGGTTGGCCTTGCAGGATATACGCTAAGATCAAGAATTTTCCCTTCCTTTTCAAACTTTTCAACAAACAGCTTGTGTTGTAAGGCATCAACTGACTCGACTCTTTGGTTGCCATATAATCTACAAACAAACGCTATCTCTTTATCTCTTGGCAAAGTTGATTGGAAGGATATGCCATGTTGCCTAACTCGCAAAACAGGTCGTGACGTGTGGAGCGATCTTTACCCAAAGATGTCACCGAGCTTCTCATCGATTTTGATAAAGAGAACAAAACTGTAGAAGGGGGAAATCTGCTGTAGAGGATGATTTTGCAGAGTATTTTGAGGATGATTTCTTCTAATTTATCTTATTTGACTATTTTTATGTATTAAAAGTTCTGGAAGTAGTTCTGGATGCAGCTATGCTAGGTTTAGGCGAGTAAGTCATAAGCAAGCTTACAATAAATTTAGCGTAGAGTGTTATGGTTTGCAACAGTATACCCTTAAAAATTCTGCAAACAACTTCATGATTCTGATTTCGAGTACGGAACGATGGTCTGCTGTCGTATCATGCCTCAGTAGTCAAAATAACTTCTCTGGTGTATTTAAGGACCCATATAACTGCAGCATATTTGCAACCATTTTCTTTAGACAAAAACAGCTAGGAAGAGTAGGCACGAGTTGTCATCTTAAGAACAAAATGGAGCCGATGAGGAAAAGGTATGATCAGGCTCAATTCACAAACCTAGCACCATTGACACATAGAAACATAGGGTAACGCTTCTACTTTTATCGAATAGCATCACTGCAGCATATTTGCAAACTCCTTTTTTGGACAAAAACAGCTAGGAAGAGTAGGCGGGAGTAATCTGAAGAACAAAATGGATATGACGAGGAAAAGGTATGATTAGACTCTAGTAGTATATATAGGGTCATGAGAAAATTCCAGATTTTTGTTCGAATAATTTGAATTTTTTTTTGGTATAGGGTATATAAACGCTGTATTAACTTTGTAAAATTCTTAGATTTTTTCTGAACAATCTCTGAAAGTTTCTTAATTGAATTTCTAGCTTCAGTTTAATAATTATAAGATTTTAAAATGTAAAAACGTTTGTGGGGTTTCCTCTGTAATCATTTTTTTACAAAATCTAATAGGAGAAGCTTGTTTTTGTAACAAAAAACCAGCTAAAAAGTAATTTGATTAAACAGGATTTGAATTTCTCTTTCAGGATTATTTCAAGGTCAGAGGTTAAGCCAAGAAGCGAAATATGAATTCAGGTTTCCTTAGAAACAAAAAAAAAGTCTGGAATTACAATCATGAGTTAGTCATATGACAAGGTAAGGTAGTTAAAGTGTAGAATTATTTTCAAAATCAGACAGAAGTTTTCAAGAAGTGGAAGGAGTCGGAGGTGAGTAGCTTCAACGAGTAAGTAACCATTTTCATTATATTTCAGTTTATAAGTACTTGTACTTTTAATAATTAATTTATACCTTCTAAATTAAACTTTATTGCTTGAGAATTATATTTTATGTTTAGAACATTTATGATTCTTTCGTTTTTATTTTCTTAGTTCATTTTTATAGTTATTTTAATTTTATGAGTAGCGTATTTATCGTTTCGTCTGAAACTTTTTATAACTATACTATTCTAGTTCTCTCTGTTTTCAAATTATTGGGAAAGTTAGTAATACTGCAATTCCTGACGAAGATAGAAAGTTGAAAAAACGTGTCACTCCCAGTCTGTCTAGCTTGTCTAGTATGTCTGGTGAAACTAGCATATTCTAATTCATCTTTGTGAAAAGTGGTTGAGCTGGCAATTCTAGTAATTCTAAATCTGCGCTTTTCTATTCATGCCTTTCTATTTTTCCATTTTCAAATTATTGGGAAAGTTAGTAATACTGCGGCCAGGTCCAAAACGCGGACCACGCGGACTTCGCGGACTTCGCGGACTTAGCATTTCAAGTCCGCGTGTCCGCGTTTTAGTAATTAGGCCTATGAAATTACTAAAACGCGGACATGGATTTCGCGGACCTACGAAATTTCCTCACAAAACTGTAATCAACGAAAGTAAATTGGTTCTGCAGTGCTTTTCGCATCTTAGATCTACTTATCGAACATAGAAAGACTCGAGAAAACACGTCAAGAAAAGCTTAGGCCAGTTTAGGCCCGGGTTTAGGCCTAAATTCTAAGACTGTGATATCTTTGTTTATTTTTCGAAATTTTAGAATAAAATGTCGTTATTATACCTAAACACGCACCTGGTTTCATGAAAAGTGCACCTATGCCCTTATTTCAAAATTTCGATTGGAAGTCCGCGTGTCCGCGTTTTAGTAATTAGGCCTATGAAATTACTAAAACGCGGACATGGATTTCGCGGACCTACGATATTTCCTCTCAAAACTGTAATCAACGAGAGTAAATTGGTTCTACAGTGCTTTGCGCTTCTTGGATCTATTTATCGAACATAGAAAGACTCGAGAAAACACGTCAAGAAAAGCTTAGGCCAGTTTAGGCCCGGGTTTAGGCCTAAATTCTAAGACTGTGATATCTTTGTTTATTTTTCGAAATTTTAGAATAAAATGTCGTTATTATGCCTAAACACGCACCTGGTTTCATGAAAAGTGCACCTATGCCCTTATTTCAATATTTCGATTGGAAGTCCGCGTGTCCGCGTTTTAGTAATTAGGCCTATGAAATTACTAAAACGCGGACATGGATTTCGCGGACCTACGAAATTTCCTCACAAAACTGTAATCAACGAAAGTAAATTGGTTCTGCAGTGCTTTTCGCATCTTAGATCTACTTATCGAACATAGAAAGACTCGAGAAAACACGTCAAGAAAAGCTTAGGCCAGTTTAGGCCCGGGTTTAGGCCTAAATTCTAAGACTGTGATATCTTTGTTTATTTTTCGAAATTTTAGAATAAAATGTCGTTATTATGCCTAAACACGCACCTGGTTTCATGAAAAGTGCACCTATGCCCTTATTTCAATATTTCGATTGGAAGTCCGCGTGTCCGCGTTTTAGTAATTAGGCCTATGAAATTACTAAAACGCGGACATGGATTTCGCGGACCTACGAAATTTCCTCATAAAATTGTAATCAACGAAAAGGAAACAAGAAAAGCCAAGAAAGCTCTGTTAACTGTTAATGTGTAGTCTGTGTTATGATTACAACTTACGTTAAATTAAAACTAAAGAATGTTTAATCTAATATAAATAATTAAACGTTAAAAATTACAAAGAAGAACCCGGAAGAAAATGTGCATTGCGAAGTCTACTTCTAAAAAGCGTCTGGAGTAATTAATGCTATATTCGTAATGCAATATTCCCATATAATGCATCATTTTGACTTGTGGTAAGCTAACTTTATGCAAGTAGTGGAAAGGGATATATTTGATAGCGGGAATATTGTATGCTTTTCAAGAATTCATGATGTAAAAGTCATGGCATAATTGCAACCTTGCATCCCTTTTCAAAGTCATATGCATTTGCATCTTTATTTTATTATGTTAAATATAAACTGATTAACTGATAGAGGGCTCAAAAAAACAGAATTCGTTCTAAGGAAGGGAAGCTTGTAAAAGTTTTGCACATGATTGTCATATTTGAGAAATCAGTCAGCTCAATGTAGGTTAGATTATAACTGTTGCCATGTCGAAAGTCGCACTTAATGCATACACACTGTCCTTTTTAAATCGAAATCAACAAAAAAATCAAGGTTAGACCATGATTTCTAATTGTTCTCTAATAAGTCCTTTATGACTGTCCTTCAGGTTGATATCTGATGGAATTTCAATTAATTCTTTGCGGAAATACGGAAAACGATTCATTATACACTCCTTCTTTATACAGTAGTATCTTGTTGTCTTTTGCCCTCTCGGTGAAGGTAGAAATTCTGGCTCCTTGTCATCTTTTCTGTTTCTGTTTGGGTATTCCCATCTCTCTTTATGACTGATTGCTATGTCAAATGGGATGATTGCTAAACAACCACGAGGAAATTCTTTCCCACAGTAGCTACACTTACATTTTGCCACTGGTATCTCCTCGATCCTTACAATAACCAAAGGATCATTATTATGCCAAATTTTCGAAAATGGGGCCACATCAGCTCTCGTTTTGGGACCCGCCTGGCTTGCAATATAAATCCGTGATTTTCTTTTCCGGCCACCTTTTCTTCCAGCCCCTCCTTTCTCTTCCGGATATGTTATTGCAGAGCGGAATGACACCTTTACCTTGCTGACTAGCTGTTCTAACGATCCTTCTTTTTCTGCAACAGCTACTGAATGACTGCAAATATTTAACAATCTGCAACAGAAAAACACTCAAGATTAGTTCTGCTGTTCAAGAGAAATATTGTGAAGAGCCATATTGTTATCTTCACAAAAGGAGATAGCAGTGCCAAGTCAGACCCAAGCAGTGCCAATTAAACTTGTATAAAAAATAACAAGCGTTACACTGATTGATTATTTTGAATATCATCATTATTATCGTTACCGCTTATTGTTCGTACATCGAATCATGATTTGCATTCTTCCATATGGTTAGCAACCAACTCGAACAAAGTGAACCAGACAAAAAACTGTAGCTCTTGATCACTGCAAAATTTTATGCACTGCATCCCGTGGGGGGGGGGGGACTTGATATATTTTGGGTACTGGGGACGTGCAGCCCAGCTGACATATTATAGTACATTTCAGCAAATGTATAGTAGTTTACGAGTTAATATTTTGGTATAATAATGGGCATACATTTTCAGAGACCCCCAACCGGAACTGCATCACTGCAAATTATAGTTACGAAGTAGATAACATGGCGTATCGTGTTTTATTATTTCATCATGTTTGCTGATTGTTTGGTCATTCAATTGATGAGTTATGGCTTACCTGAATCCTTTACATTCACAGTGCATATTGGAGTTCGCCTTAATCGTTACAGTGTAGAATTTTCCATCAATTCTGGCTACCATGAATTTTTTGACTCGTTCATCATCTTGAAGTTGTGGATGAGGTACAATTGAGCGAGGAGCATTTAACAAATGCAAGGCTTTCTTCTCCAGTAGTTCGACATGCATCATAGCTGGAAGCTTATCTGCCAACTTCACTGATAGAACATCTGTAGAGGGTGGCTGTAGGTGTAAACTATCAATATCTTCATCATCAGGTATTTCGATTACTTTTCTGCTTCTCACATCGTCTATAGAAAGTCTGTTGAAATCATCGGTGTACCTAAGGCCAAAAAAACGAATATTGTAAGCCATAATATTATATCCTTTGCATTGAGCTTTAAGCCAGCTGAATTAGCCGTATTGATCTAATTGTGGAGCACAAAAGGCAGGGAGATATCTCTCCCTCTGCAAGGATCTTTGCGTCGTATTGACTGAAATGGAAAGCCCCATATCGGTGCTTCAAATACAGTCCCTTCATTAGAAAAAACAAATGTTGCTTGAGAAATTCGAAGAGTACCTAAATAATAGGTTCTGTTTTCTTGGTATGCATATACAAATGACCAACATTAAAAAGAATTATTACAGACTCGATTACCCAGCCTTCTAACTAACTTGTTTTGCTGATAAGTTATTTAGAAGACACTTGTTTCACTATCATTCTAATTCTTACAGTACATAAAGTTTATTTAAATTGAAACAAAAATCGAAACCGTAATCGAAGGGTTGAATTAAAGAAACCGAACAAGTATCATACCTCTTCCGTTGATTTTGCGTCCAGTTGAACCAGTCTTCCACACTTACTTGTAGGTATCTAGCCTTTACTTGCCATATGTCTCTAATGAAACAACTTTTAGACAAATCTTCTTTTTTCCCTAGGCCAATACATTGCTTCCGTGCTGACAATATAGAGTTCGATGTCTCCGATTGATTTGTGTAAACTCAACACGGCACACCATCGCTATCTTCTCTCATACCACCATCTCTTCTTTTATCTCTGATCATTTTTCTTAAAACAGACTTTTCTCTCTCTTTCAAGAAAGCATGAAATCCTTTACCTTCTTCATAACAATCCTTCAAAAGCTGCTTCTCTATATCCATTATTATTTCACGTGATCCATCTATTCTTTTCTTCAAATCTTTTTTATCAGTTGATTCAACTAATCCTTCCTTACCAAAAACTATTTCTAGAAGTGGTGCTTGATCTGAATCGCTTTTAATGCCAATCGACTTGAGGTAAGCTTTACAGTTTTCTTTAAAATGGTTTATGCATCTGAGGTGTACGCCTTTACTAAAATTTTTCTTGCAGGCCTTGATTAGAGCAACTTCTCCGTCTGTGATGACTCCGATTTTTGTACAATAAAGCTCTGTCTTTCTTGCAATTGCACTTAACCCACAATCGAATACTTCTTCTGTCTTTTGGTGATGCAAAATAGTTGGACCTATCAACAATGCATCACTCCATTTCTTAGAAACATTCTTTGACTTCGCTTCTACTAGAGGATGCCTGTACGTTAGTGGAGTTACCTGGTAAGCACCGAAATTAAATGTTGGGTCAATTGAAATTGGAAGCCCTCCGGAAATTTTATTTAGATTAGTAGCCATTCTTTTATTTCCTAATACCCACATGTCATCGGGGACATCGCCATGAAACCAAACTATACTATCCTCGTCTAGCTCGACGTTATAAGCCAAAATAGCTTCAACTTCAAATGGTGCTGGAGTTTTTTTGATTGCTCCGATATCACAAGCTTTGTTGTAGATTTGTTTCTTAGATCTTGGGTGGTCTCTGAAATCCTTGGCTAAATTTTTGCCACCATTGACAGCATAATAAACAGAACTTGGCTTTTCGCTACCTTTGTTTAAACGTTGTTCGATTTCCTGCAGTGTACTTTTCTTTATTGGATAAAAGGAAGAATCTGAAGATTTTGAATTTCCGTGCGCATCTGCTTTGTACTGGAGTTCATCAACGTCCCCACAAACATCTTTGTTTAGATAATACTGAAGAATTAATGTATTGTTCAAAATTCTATTTTCTTTATCTGTAAAATATATAATATTTCGTACAAGTCCTTTATTATTTTCCCTCCGATTTATTATCATGTGCAGCAACTTGTCTTGTAGTGGCATTCTTTTTCGCGAAAGAGTTTTTATACTTAAGTTGTTTGCATCGAACTTCACTCTTCAAAGTACCCACTTCAATAATTTCTATGCCTGAGTTTGCGGAATTCTCTGTGCTAGCGACTTGACAATTGTATATTGCTTGGTCATTTCCTTGGAACGACTGAATGCTATTTTCCTTTCCAACGATTAAAAATTCATGATGTTTAGAGACAGTGTTGCTCTCACGAAGACGCATCCTGACTCACCTCGCAGCATTTTCTGCATCTGGGAACACTTTTATGATTGCATTCCCGTTTCCTCCTAATTTCGGACTTATGCAGTGTGTGTCCACAACAAAGATGTGCTGGTCTACATGTCCTACTACAAAGGAGTAGGGTGGGACTGTAACTATGACCACACCGTTAAGCCTTTCCAATCTTGACATAAACCCTCCCTTTCCCACTTCTGAGAGAACGTCTTTAGAATCTACATCTAAAGTAAGCTTTGAGATCTTATTGCATCTGTCAAGTAATTCATATGCAGTTTGGACCTCGTATGTTCTGTCTTTTTGCCTCAAATGATTAATTTCGCGTGGGAAGTCATTTATGATATCAGTAACCTTTTCCTTCAAGTTGTCCCAGTTTAAACAGTTTTCATTTCTTTCCAGAATCATCTCGCATATTCCAAGACAAAGGAAGGTACATGCATTTGTACCAACATTATCTGGCTCTTTAAACTGACCATTTCTTCCATTCCTAATATCAGTCAAATGCCTTTCTTGAGCGAATTCCAGTGAACTGCCCTGATGTACATCAAGTGGAAAGTTACTCGATGTTTTGATCTCTTTCAGGCTTTCGAATATTCCTTCCATGGATGGTCTGTCCTTCGGATTGCGTTCTAGACATTGTTGGAAAACGTTTTCCACTTTCGACCATACAGATGCTCGTAGATCGTTGTACACTGCCTCTTGATATGGCCGGAATCCGTTAGATATTTTGCTTTTGATAAAAGCTTGCCATCCTTGTCTACTCTTTCCCGCGTTCTTAGCTTCCTGAAGATATGGTACACTGCAATCCGGATTTACCAAACAAAAGAAAACCATTTCCAAGCCCCATATGTCAGCTAGTTTAAGATCTTCTTCACGCATGACCCTTGGTCTTCTCATGGGGTCAATCACCTCTGGGGCCATGAAAACAGGGGTACCTTTATAAACATTGACAGTGTACGAATATAAGGCATCCGATGTTTGAGACAACTTCCCCCAACTTTAGCCAAAGTCGGTCAATTTGGCAATACATGGATTTCTCTCCCATTCTATTTCTAGATCAGCAGGTGTAAGTTCCAACAAATGCTGGTTGCTAACCAATATGTTCCCTGGCTTTAGATCTCTGTGGGCTACGCCATGATCGTGCAGAAACCTGAGTCCTGAAATGACATGCATAGCAATGCACGGTATAAGATGTTCAAATTTAAGACATCTAATGCTGTGGAGTTTGGACAGCAGTGAATCAAGACTCGACACTCTTCCTTGACACCCGAACATGTCAAAGTCAAACCAAAGGTACTCTAACATCAATGCTTTTCTCTCCAAGGAAATTGCTGTAAACCGAACAACATTTGGGTTGATGAGTTTATAATGAAACCTAGCTTCCCTGATTAGATCATCTTCCTCCGAGTTATCAAGAACTTTTACAACTACGTCGTTTCTCTCATAATTACTGCTGTACACTTTGCCATACGAACCTGAACCTATTAGTGTGGCATTTTCAAATTGCTCCCATCAAAAAGATGGAAGACCTTTGGTTTTCTCTTTTTTATCATTACGACCCTGAGCAGGTGAGGATGGAAACTGCGGCAGTCGAAACATCTAAAAGAAACAGATTCCCCTTTAAGCTTGCTTTAAACGGATTATTTATTTCATGTGTAAAGTAGGGTGTGCTAAGTACGTACCAAATTATCTAGTATGCTCCTTATTATAAATTCTATGTCTCTCATGCAAGTACCGAAACATGGCACGTAGGCACGTACAAAGCTCTGGAACGTTGGCACTTAAGAAAATACGGAACGTCTGGTGCGTTATGGCACGTAATTTAGCCCACTCTGTATGGTGTAGCTTTTTTGCCTTGCTTTTCTTTAGCAAAGTACATAAAGAGCAACAGTGGAATTTGTAAAGATTTATGAAGGTGTTTTTCCCTGATTTTCGAAACTTATGTACAGTTTATGGAGAATAAATCTATATAAGGTCGCCGTTGAAACGCTTTGTTAGCCTGGTTTTTAAAGCAACAGCCCTTGAAATATCTCGAAACAACCCTTGAGCTTTATGTAAATTCTCATGAACTCAGGCCCCTTCTAAAACTCCAAGAATGCGTCCAAATTACTCAATGATAGTGTCCAATCAACCTCGTTCCCAGGGCTATTCAGGCGAGCCATGAATACCCCTTGTACCTACCCCACGATTCGTGGGTGATTATGATAATTTATGCAATGAATTATTAACAATTATGCGAACCTGCGAGCCTGTCCGTGTAACTGTCCTTAGTTTAAAAGAATTCTGGGAATAATTTCCTTAGTTACTGGAGTTGAGCACAAACAGGCCATAAACACGTTGAATTCGTCAAATTCCCGTAACGAGGGGAATTTTTCCCAGAGTTCCCGTCGCAATCCTTTATAAAACAAAGGATGAACTACTTTTTGTCCTTAGATTCGGCCGCAGATTGGGCCGCAGATAGCCGCAGATTCACATCAAATGGCCCGTGCTGGGCTGCAAGTTGGGATTTTTCAAAAATAAAATCAATGCGCAAGAACTACATTCATAGGGCAATAAACTGGTGTAGTTTTGATTTTTCTAGCCCAAACCATTTTTCCAGGAAAACTCGACTTGTACCGAACATCGTGACTTAGGCCCTACATCCCTCAACGATAAAATTGGCCCCCGTCTCGAAAATTTCGACAATTTTCAAAAATAAAATCAATGCGCAAGAACTATAATCATAAAGCAATAAACTGGTGTAGTTTTGGTTTTTCTAGCCCAAATCGTTTTTCCAGGAAAACTCGACTCGACTTCGAGACGGGGGCAATTTTATGGTCGAGTGCTGTAGGGCCTAAGTTACAATGTTCGGTACAAGTCGAGTTTTACTGGAAAAATGGTTTGGGCTAGAAAAATCAAAACTACACCAGTTAATTGCCCTATGAATGTAGTTCTTGCGCATTGATTTTATTTTTGAAAAATCCCATCTTGCAGCCCAGCACGGGCCATTTGATGTGAATCTGCGGCCCAATCTGCGGCCGAATATACGGACAAAAAATAGTTCATAAACAAAGGACTAACGGAACGGCCACCATCTTTCGCGGAAGCCCCTATTCGCATTTCTTAATAAAGATTTGATGTCACATTTGACATCACAACAGCTTCTCAATGAAAAGCCCGCGAAGCCAAGGGGGATTTCAGTCGCTATCACTTCATTCCCTTCCAGTTGATACAAAAGGATTTCGAAGGGATTTTTATGAAGGGTTATATGAGATTTTGGGAGTGAATTGCCCCTCACGCGTAGCAATTTATTTCACGAGTACAATGCTTATTCTAAAAAGATACTTTTTGTTTTCTCACAACTAAATTTGAAGAAAACATTTTTCGCTGAGGACGATTCCTGGCTCCTGGAGCTTTCAAATCTAAATCAACCTTTTCTGGCGAATAAGAAAGATCCTTCAAACCAATCGAACAAACCAAATATCCAAGGAGCATTTCACTCTTCGAAAAGCGCAGGAGCTTCCAGTTAAAACAAAGGATTTAAAAGGGATTTTTTACGAAAACAAAATAAAGCCTAGCAAAAGGTGTACGATATTCCAAAGAATGGTTTGCCCCTCAGAAATGTCGTACTGCAATCATTATTTGACACAGTTTATTTCGGAAGGTTCCTAAAGCAGTATGTTCTGTAATGATCTAATAGATAAGAAATTACATGATTCTCACTCTTACCTTGTGTATTCCGCTTGCTAATATTCTTTAACTCGCTTTTACTGTATTGACTGGCAAACGATGAAATGAGAATGAAACTATTGGTCACCTCACCACCACAAACACACCACTTTGTTCGAATTGCAATAGAATACGCATTTATTGAAATGTGTTAATTATATTCTTTTTCGACGGATCAACGCGAATGTCGCTCCCAGGGCACTGATTTGATATCCCTTTACTTTTTATCGGGGCGCTCTATGTGTTTGATAACATATGGTGAAACAAAAGGCCATATTTCCCATCACCCTAATTAGCCCTAGCATAGGTCCCCATTCTGGTGCATGCTATCCGCTGTGGATTGTTCCTTTGTGTCAGGCAATGATCTGAATTCCCTTCTAGCGAATCGCAGAAGCCAATCAATAATACGATAGACTAAAGAAAAGCCGACACAATACCGACAAAAAGAGAAGGTCCTCGAAATCCATGTCCGCGTTTTAGTAATTTCATAGGCCTAATTACCAAAACGCGGACTCGCGGACTTCCGATCGAAATATTGAAATAAGGGCATAGGTGCACTTTTCATGAAACCAGGTGAGTGTTTAGGCATCATAACGACATTTTATTCTAAAATTTCGAAAAAAAACAAAGATATCATAGTCTTAGAATTTAGGCCTAAACCCGGGCCTAAACTGGCCTAAGCTTTTCTTGACGTGTTTTCTCGAGTCTATCTATGTTCGATAAGTAGACCTAAGAAGCGCAAAGCACTGCAGAACCAATTTACTTTCGTGGATTACAATTTTGTGAGGAAATTTCGTAGGTCCGCGAAATCCATGTCCGCGTTTTAGAAATTTCATAGGCCTAATTACTAAAACGCGGACTTCCAATCGAAATATTGAAATAAGGGCATAGGTGCACTTTTCATGAAACCAGGTGCGTGTTTAGGCATCATAACGACATTTTATTCTAAAATTTCGAAAAAACAAAGATATCATAGTCTTAGAATTTAGGCCTAAACCCGGGCCTAAACTGGCCTAAGCTTTTCTTGACGTGTTTTCTCAAGTCTTTCTATGTTCGATAAGTAGACCTAAGAAGCGCAAAGCACTGCAGAACCAATTTACTTTCGTGGATTACAATTTTGTGAGGAAATTTCGTAGGTCCGCGAAATCCATGTCCGCGTTTTAGTAATTTCATAGGCCTAATTACTAAAACGCGGACACGCGGACTTCCAATCGAAATATTGAAATAAGGGCATAGGTGCACTTTTCATGAAACCAGGTGCGTGTTTGGGCATCATAACGACATTTTATTCTAAAATTTCGAAAAAAAAACAAAGATATCATAGTCTTAGAATTTAGGCCTAAACCCAGGCCTAAACTGGCCTAAGCTTTTCTTGACGTGTTTTCTCGAGTCTTTCTATGTTCGATAAGTAGACCTAAGAAGCGCAAAGCACTGCAGAACCAATTTACTTTCGTGGATTACAATTTTGCGAGGAAATTTCGTAGGTCCGCGAAATCCATGTCCGCGTTTTAGTAATTTCATAGGCCTAATTACTAAAATGCGGACACGCGGACTTGAAATGCTAAGTCCGCGAAGTCGGCGAAGTCCGTGTGGTCCGCGTTTTGGACCTGGCTGGCGAAACTAGCATATTCAAATTTGTTTTTGTGAAAAGTGGTTGAGCTGGCGATTCTAGTAATTCTAATTCAGTGCTTTTCTACTGGCAATTATAGTAATTTTATCTTTATTTCTATGCTTCGTATTTATTTTTTTGTTTCGATTTTATGCGCTGATTGAGTTAGAAAAAAACGAGATACGAGACAAAAAAAGATAGGAGAATGGAATATGTTTAAGATATGACGTTTTGATGAAAAATTAAGCTAAACTAAGTAGTAGTATATAGAAAAATTTATAACTGCTTGACTTTATAAAGTTCAATTGATCTATTTCGTGTTCACAAGCAATTAAAAAGTTTCCATAGATCGGACCTTATCAGTTATGGTGAACTTCTAGTAATCTTCGTTCTGATTGGTCAGCTGTCTCTTCTGGGGAGGCCAAAGATTTCAATGGTTTCAAGTTGCTGATTGGTTACTCGGGGAATGATCTTTGATATTATTGGACAGAAATATGAAGCATTGTACCAAGTACCTACGTCATACGTAGTAGAACTTCAATTTTTAACCGTCACTGAAACTGCAATGGCCTGCTTTTTGTCCTGTCAGGCCTGCCTATAAGTGGGTTTCAAAACTATCATGCCTTGGTGAAAATAGCACAGGAGACAGGCCCATGTTCACTTAATCCAAAGCCAAGCATAAGGATGACCTCCATAGAGTATCGGCGGGTTTTGCCGGATGGTTAAGGTTTATTGGCCTGTTTTTCCCACAGCCGAGTTCAAAAAATCCAAAACAAAATATGCACATTTAAATTAAGTCATAATTGTTTACTTTCTGGGTAGCTTGTAAATTTCCGTTCATTTTTGTAGCTTCTGTAGCCTTTGTTTTTGCATCCGTTTTTTTGGCCTAAATTGAGGCGAGGCGGGATTTGCCGGACACAAAGTTTTATCTTTGAATTTAATGTAGTAAACACGAATATTATACTTAGAATTTCATACGTTTATGAAATTATCTTTTCAAAATTACTCTAGGTTGCTTATTTTGTTAATATTAAAATTTCGATTTTCTTAAATGCCTGTTTCCTTGACCTCCGTATTCTGACGAAAGAAAATTTTGTTATCACGGCGAAGCCACGGGGCAGATGAGAGTGGATGAAAATAAAACACCAAATCTGCTTGATTGAATTTTATAATGAATTTTTTACTTTATATTGACGGAAACACAATAATATGGTACAAGTAAACGATTTAGAAATTGCGTATTTTCTTCTGTTACGGAGGGTGTCCGGTAAATACCGAAAGCCAAATTTTTGATCTAGTTTTGTAAAGGTTCCCCATCTATCCACAAATGGAGTTCCAATGCAAATTCAAAACTGCCAGTGTCTTCTTTTTGTCTCATCCTTTGTCGCCAAATGTTTTCTTATAGATAAATGTTCTTTTTTTATTGACATTAAACCTTAACTTTTAGTACCCTAATTAATTTAGTTGCTTTGTTTGTGAGTTAGGGGCCATCTTGGCCTAATACTTTTGTTTACAAAAATAAATTAATATATAAAAATGTATCAGCCTACCTATTTATTTTTTGATACTTGAAGTACCAAGCCAGGAAAGCAAGAGTAACTTCCATATGTTACCCTCATGTAAATGAATTTGCAATTATTTTAATTTCAACCTATTTCTCTATGTGATATGATAGGCATGCCTTATCTGTTTTTAGTTTTTAGAGTATCCTGTTGATGAAACTGATTATGTTCTTTAAAGATGGCATGATGGCAGGCAAATGCTTTTTGAAGGAAGATCACAAACAGCTGTGTCTGATGAGACTAGACGTATTCTGATAATGCAACAATAAATCTCTGCTTCAAACATTGAAGATTACTTTTTACTAGAGACTTAATTTCTTTTTTCCCTATACAATGAAGAAATAAGGAATGATTGAATATCTACTCTAAGAATAGAGTCAGCTAATTTATGTATAGCCTGTAAATGATTGTATGTAGATTTTGGCACACTGTTATACACGTTTTTTTCTTAAACCCTTGTTATACACTTGGCTTTGATTTCAGCCTGCTTGTTTCTTACTTTTGAAGTGATTTTTCATCAATTTATGACCCCCCTAGCCTTCTCAGAAACATGTTTAAAATGCGTTTTTGGGCATGGGCTTCAAGCTTGTGAACTTTTTTTGTGTTTGTCTCAAATAGTTTCTGATATTTCCAAATTTCAGCCTGGTGTTTCTTATAAAGGTTGTTCTTATAAGAAAAAAGTCATGTACAGTATGCTATGATTTTAGAGCACGTCTTGCCGTCAAAAGGTACTGAAAGCTGAGATATTTGAAAGTTCTTTGTTAACATAATAGTAATAGGAATAACTAATGCCAATGACTGGTTACTATAAAAATTTATGTCACCAAAATAGCAGCAGACTGTTCATTGTTATGGCCTCACCCTTTTACTTTAAAAGATGCCAAGTCTACCTTGCCTTACAAGTACCTTTATACAATTAGCAAGTTAATATTTTTGTAGTTGATTTATGTAAGATGTCTTAATATTTAATATTACCGTAGTTGATTAACCTTTAAAAGTCTGTTTAGTCGTTTATTCTATATTAGTGTTTTTCTTTGCAATTAGTCATGTCAAATACAAACATTTTTTCCTCATTCTCATATTTTGTGTCTTTCATAACGGAAGAACGTTTTTCAAATGATTGCATGTAAGCAAGATGACAGAGCGGAAAGGCGTATAGGGGGCACACATCATTACGTACGAATTTACGTAGAACACGTTTAGACGTCTTAGTCACCGTTTTACAGAAATAAGTTCCCTGCTCTCACTCGAAATATTTCTAACATTCTATGCAAACCGTTAAGGCAAGTAACTTTAACATAGAACTTCCAAAACCTACGAGAAGAGGGTTCGCAACCTGTAAGGAATGTGGCAAAGAATATTTCACAAGGAGAAAGCCAAAATTTTGTGACTGTGGCTTAGAGCTTGGGGGATCTTATGTCAAAAAAGAAAACAATGAGGTCAAGTCCCCTTCAAGTGTAGCAGTTTACGAAAATGATTACAGAGTGCTTCTGTCTGTAAAATTCTCCCAAAATGATCAACGACAGTTCGCCTTCATTAGCCCCGATGAAAGCATTTGCTTTGCACAAAAATGCTTGGATTTACGAGCTCGTTTTGTAAATAGTGATAAAAGAAGCGAATTCAAATGTAAACATTTAAGGGAAAAAGCAGAATGCCCTTTATATGCTGTATCTTTTACAGCAGAAGAAATTGACGAATTCACTCCGGACGAGGCTATGTGGGAGAGCATGAAGGAAACTCAATCAGAAGAAGATTTGCCTACCGTCGTAAAAATATCGAAGAAAAATTACTTAGTTATTGGTCACGTGTCAACATCCAATACAATGCGCTATACCCATGTTATGGAGTGCTCAACCGGCAAAGGTTTCCAAATGAAATGTTTCTTTGAAGAATGCAAGAAGAAACAAGGCACGACAAAGCAGGTATTATAACGTTTCTTGTTACTAAGGAAAAATAAATAACATTACTTAGTAATGTTATTTAGTTTTCCTCAGTAAACTCATTGTTTTAAAAGAAACTATACTCTGAGCCATATAGTAGGAATGCTGAACTTTAAGCACAATAGGCATAGTAAATATATATAAAAACGAGTTCCGTAAGTCCCAGATGCTTATTGAAGCAATGCTTATTGATTCTCGGGCGTAATAATTATGAAACATCATTGCTAATTTTGCGCCGTATATAAGTGGTCTTAACATATTATATTGTATCTGACGAAATATATCAATGTTTTAGTAAAACAAAAGTAAACGTATGTATTTTTATATATTGCTATGTTTAAAGATAATATTTCCTGTAATAAATGAAAAGTTTTTGTGAAATGTAGTTGCAGCTTGTTTCATGATTGCACTTTGAATTCTGCTGAAATTTGATATGCGATAAAGATTGAGAAATTTCGGGTTACTTCTTATTGAACATTCCTTTTAATAGATGACCCAGAAGAAGGTTTAATAGAAGAGGAAGAGGAAGAAGAGAATGTTGCTATCATGGTACGATACTAAAATTTTTCTTATATGAACAAACTTTGAGAACAAGGGAGCTCAATTCACAAAAAAGTATACGAACAATATCTCAACCATGAGAATAAAATCTAGAAAAAACAGTATGATTGTTGGAAATAACATCTCATGCAAGCTAATTAAAGCTATATAATTACTCAATACAGTACAATTACAATACAAATACAATACATTTTTCGCAAAACCAATTTATTTGGTGTACTTGCATCATCTCAATTGTAACCAATATTTTGCATTTTTCTTTATGAATACAAATGGTATTGTGTATTGATAGCAAAAATGAAACAGTTGTATAATTCTTTTCCACTCCTCTTGATTTAAGGAAATGGTCTCACCTGAAACAAAGAGACGATATAATAGATGGACACCAAGAAGGCAGTCCTATTTTGAGTAAAAATGTAAAAATGTAAAAATGTCAAAAGCAACTAAACAATAAATTGCGTCAAGTAAATGAATTACCCATATCTCAAGGTTTGAAAAGAATGAATAAGAAATCATGAATGTGTCTTTCTTCATATAGGGTATGTTGCATGCAGCGAAGAAGCTGAAGAAAGCCCAAGAAGAGGCTCAAGATGAAGAACAAGAAGAACAAGAAGAAGAAAAAGGGTATAAGCGCCGACTATTTGCATTTCCATTTCCTCCTGGAGTTATTGGTGCCGTTTCGTGTAGTAAGTGTTCAGTCTATACTTCTGTTAATTTCTGGGTGAGAGTAGATGAGAGACGATAAACTCAGACATTATCGACTTACCACAACAGAACTAAAACTAAAACTATCTACAGAATACCATGCTTTATTTACAACTACAACAACTTATGCTCCTTCGCAGTGTCCACTGTCTAACAAAACAAGATTAACTAAGAATAGATAAAGTCTCTTTATTACAACTTCTCCAATGTTTTATTGTTTTTTATGTAAAACTACCCAAATGTGATTATGAAATAAGCACATTTCAATGTACACATTAAGTAAGCTCTGTTAACATGAACTCCTCATATGTGTGAAGAAAAAAGTGGACCAAAAAATTTCAAACTGAATAACATGAGCAGATGAGAATTCATATGCACAGCTCAGTATTGTAGAGAAAATCTAATTGTCCTTTTAAAGAAAACGAATAAAAACGAAAAGAAACAAAACTTTACTCTGCTGAAAACAAATAGTATATTTAAAGTATTCTAAAGAACGCAACTGTTTCTTTCGTAATTTTAAAGGCCGATTTTGCTACGAGATAATGCAGACCTATACTTTGTAGAATCATCTGCGGCAAAAGAAAGTGGAGAAATTGCAGCAGAGGAAGAAGGACCACCCATGGATCATTGTAAGATAAATGCCAATTTAATTCCATTTCTTCAGCAGTTGCTCATTATTTTTATCCCTAAGTGGAAATTTTCTAGGGAGAAAAATTATAGTGGAACGGCGAATTTAAAATTGCTGTTTTCATTATCCCTCAGGTAGCTTTACAATTATGTCATCAGTGACAACTGATGTGACTGACAACGAAAGACCTCAAGCAGAAAGTATGTCACTACCTTGATTCCTCAGCAGAAACCTGATTTGCTGTAGCAATATGTTTCTTCGTTTAAATCTTCGTCCAAAATAATTTACAGGCTGTCCTCTTTGCTGTTCTTTTCATGATATTTTAATTTCAAATCGCCCCTGCCACATTAGAATCACATTGGAGTGTAGGTGTTGTTAGCTACGTTTGTGTAGATGGTTGGTTAGTTGGCAATATATATACCAGTTCTTCTCCGTCTTCAATTAAAAAAAACGTTACCAAGTCTTCCGTATGATGATGATGCTTTTTAAGACGTTTTGAAAGCTTAAGCATTGATGGTGGTGAAGGAGGTTTCGTCAGGGGCATGGAATCGCCCCTCAACCACCCTGAAAGAAATGCCAAGTCAAGAGACTCAAAGAAGTAAGATTAGTTAGAAAAAGTTAAAATCAATAGTTAAATCTATACAGTTTCATGTTCTTTTACATACTTTTGAATATACATGGTATTGTGGTTGCAGGTCACTTCTAAAACTATCTTTGCATTCGAATTGTCAATAAATAATTTGCTACATTCGCTACTGAAACACATGCTTTCTTGCCTTGGAGTGTCCAGGAAATGGGTGGTACCATTTGCCTAGCAATAAAATGAAGTAGATACCCCCGAAAAAGGAGGACTGGTAAGTTGAAGTAACGTTTCACAGGATAATTTGTGTATGGAATTATGTGAATCCCATTATACATTTCATTTTTTTTTTCATTTCATTATAATAGGCTTATACAACATACAAATATAACATAATAGATTTGTAGAGGTTTCCCCTTTCAAATGTCTTGGATTTGAGAACAAACAACATCTTTATTGAGATTTCATGCGTGCTATGTTGTAGGGTGAAGAAAATTGAAATATCTTTCCCGTTATCGGTAGATTCATTAAACATTCATTTTCATTTCCTTTAAATAGGTTTTGCACTGATTGCATGGCAACCGAGGGTTTTAGGAACCCGGTAACATTTAAAAGAAAAAAGAAAAGGTAGCAAAGATGCTTATTCTTAAAGTTTATTTGATAAGAAAGATTTGAAATGAAAAGATTTGTCTTTACACGTCCTGTTTTTCTGCACCAAGAAGTCTGGTTTGTTTGGCGCGACACATTTCTGTTATTTTGTTAAAGTTTCGGATTGTTTGCGAAACTGACTGAACTGAATAAATTAGAATGGTGATGGTTGTGCTCAAAACTTAGCTACCACCGCTAGCTCACTGCAGCTGTCGAAATGTTTTGCTCTTTTTTCATTCAAGAAGTAATGAAGCAGTTTGGGGACAGAGGATATAGCAAATTACATCATCTCGTCATGGGAAACATGTTCGTATGCTTGACTTAACGCCGACTTAACATTCATTTTAGTCAAGAAACGCCTTATAACAATGTAGAATTACTTTCTGGGAAGTTGTCCTAAAATTTAATCTAAAAATGATCAGCGGCATGACGTTCGGACATTCTGATGTTTCGATCAGTATCTCAAAAAAAGAATCGGGCTTAACAGTTCTTGAGGTTTGCTAACTTTGTTTGAATAGTTTCGAAAGAAAATAGTACTTACAATACAACTGCTTTGTACCTTTTCATAAATAATTCAGCGCATAGGAAGAATTTGAATTTCAGAAAGCCTTTTAACATCAAGGAAGTTAACATGCAAAAAATAAGGAGAACAAGGAGAAAAAGCAAAAGGGAGATAATGGTAGGAGGCTACTTTTCTAAATTTAGTTAAGTGTTCAAACAGTTTTTCTTGTGTATTTTTAAAGACTCTAAATGAAATAAAACTAACATTTGTAACATGAAAACAAAATGTATTATTGGCTGAATAAATACAATGTTTTCAACTTATCATGGGCTGAAATCGGTTAATGAATTTTTTCCATATTGAAAGCTCATTTGCTGTAAATGTATATACTGATTGATGCATTTTTCTTAGTTACATAACAGACCGCATCTTTAAATGCCTAATTTTATTGCCTAATGTTATTGCCTCTTTTTACAGTGGCAAGATTTGCATATAATTCTTTGCTCTTTGAACAGGCTGAGAGAAACAAGACAGCGGCAGAAAAGTTGACAAATAGAGATGAAAGGGGTCTTGAGGTAATACTTGTGTTCATACATGTATAATCTTCCCTAACATGCTCACGATGATTGATGTTCCTTGATGTGGGGTGAACAGGATTAGATGTCAAATATTGATTTAAAATTACTTTCTAAAGAACAAAAAGATTCACAAACAAAAGTCTCTGCGTTACGGCTAAGAATTCAAATCTAATTGTATTTTACGATTTACTTACAGTTCCGACTACTTCCCGATAAAGGCCAGAGCGTATGGTCAACAAAAATTTTTAAAAGGGGAGATATCATCCGCGAATACGCTGGAGAATTGATTGATGACAAAAGTGGAAAGGAAAGGGAAACGAGATATTCCGAGAATGACCAGAAAGGCTGCTTCAGCTACTTTTTCGAACACAAAGGAAGAAAGTATTGGTATGTTTAAATGTTACCTGAATGTTGAAATTTGTTCTCATCTCCTCTAATCTTAAACATTATTAAACTGGTATTCTCTTCAGCAATTTTATTGAATGGGAGAAGATATATCAAACATACAAGCTCCATTACTGCATCCACTTAATGCAAATTTGTGACCTTTTTTCACGCATATAACTTTCTGCGTTCTTAGAGATGGTCTCAGTAAAATAGCATGTACGGAATTAGAATAATATTTTGCGAAACTGTCCTTTGATACATCTGATCGATAGAAAATAGAAATGCCTGACTAGAGATTCGTGTCATAAGCCCACAAAACTCTCATAGGAAAAGGATATAACGAAAAAAGTCAGGTCCATAATCAAAGTCTACTCGTCCAGTGCTTCGTCCTGTCAATGACAGCTTAGTTTATTAGATCAATTTCTATGAATGAACAAAAATTTGGAATTTCATCCTTTTTGTAGTGTTGATGCAACATAAGAGTCACAAATCGTATTGGAAGGCTCATAAACCATTCCAGGACAAAACCAAACCTTCGACCTCATGTGTTTGAAATTGAAGAAACACAAAGACTTATATTTATTGCCGAAAGAAATATTTCAATAGGAGAAGAACTCTTATATGATTATACGAAGTCAAGAAGCTTTAGATAGCCACCCATCTCTTTGACATTAAGAATTTTAAATGTAATTTACCTTGTAGATACGATACAATAAAACATAGAAATCAAATGCCGAGTATCGATGTCATTTATCTGTCTATAGCGTACATACAACCCTTGAAACCTAGGATGGAAGTGTGTGTCATCAGAGTACAAGTATACGAATATACACTAGAGGCCCTTGAAGCCTTGAAACCCTTGAAACCTTAGATAGAGGTGTAGGATATAGGAGTACAAGTATATGTATATACACTAGAGGTCCTTGAAACCCTTGAAACCTAGGATAGAGGTGTATGATATAGGAGTACAAGTATACGTATATACACTGGAGGGCCTTGAAACCTTGAAACCCTTGAAACCTAGGATAGAGGTGTGTGTCATCAGAGTACAAGTATACGTATATACACTAGATGGCCTTGAAACCTTGAAACCCTTGAAACCTTAGATAGAGGTGTGTGATGTCGGAGTACAAGTATAAGTATATACACTAGAGGGCCTTGAAACCTTGAAACCCTTGAAACCTTAGATAGAGGTGTAGGATATAGGAGTACAAGTATACGTATATACACTAGAGGGCCTTGAAACCTTGAAACCCTTGAAACCTTAGATAGAGGTTTATGATAAAGGAGTACAAGTATACGTATATACACTAGAGGGCCTTGAAACCCTTGAAACCTTAGATAGAGGTGTGTGTTGTTGAGTAAGAGCGCACTACCTATATACTATACATATATTCTATGTACTATACCCTATACTTTATATATATAAAGCATAAAAATATATAATAGATTTATATAATGATTATAAGCAATATATATACATGTATACACAAACATGCACACACACAGTTATATACATACATACAGATACATACATTCATATATATATATATATATATATCTATATATATAGATATATATGGATGTATATATGTTGCCATATATATGTGGATATTGTGTATTGTATGACGTAACACTTGGAACTGTCTGTGGGTACCCTCAAATTTGATATTGGAATTTGTTCTATTGTTAGGCAAATGAGAATTTCAAAATGGACCAATCACGTTTGCTGTTGCTAGAAGTTCACCAAGACCTGACCTTATAGCCCTTTGATATTTGTACGGCTGGAATGAAGCTTTTCCTTGCCATTCAAAAAGAAATTCAAGAAACTTGAAGATTATAAACGTTTTTGAGCAAGTGCTTTTGAATTTTATTTATAACATATATAATCTAATAGTAAAAGATGACAGCTGTGAATCCATTATATTCGAATATATAATTCATTTTATTTTGAGTTTCAGGTTCATTTTAAGTTAGCCATGGCTAAGGAAGTATATCCCCAAGACATTTTGAAGGAGGAGGAGTCGTCATTCAAGAGACTAGTGAAAATGACGGAAGGGCCAAAGATATTGCTGTTTTGCGATGTCACTCAAAAAGTTAATATTATAGAATGTCTTTTTCGACATGTTTCTAATGAAATTAGTGACTTCAGGAAAATGAATTATTAATACCATTGGGTTTCGAAAACGCAGATTTAATATGGCGTTGTTGGGATTCAAGATCAAGAAAGGAAAGTTTTTAAGGATGGAGTCTTTAAAGATGTAAGTTTAATATTGACTTCATACGTTTTAATATTAATAAAAATTAACATTAGTGTTATATAACTAAAAAGTTTTTTATAGGATTTAGATCGAGAATTTAAAAACTTCTAATGACAAAATTGGTCTGTAAGAGAGACGAGATAAAGAGCCAGATGATTGGCATCTTTGAATTTCATTCAAAGATTTGCAATCTACTTAAAAAGCAGACCCAGTTTGACTTGAGATCAAAAAAGATCCATAAACCCAATAAAGGAGAGTCACATGAAGAGATTGAAGGTAAAATGTAATTTAAGTTAGCAATGTTCATTTTTTAATTTTAAAAATTTGTTTAGTTCTTTTAGTTATATTTGTTAATATCAAAGTTGTTATTGATGAAGAAGAAGACAACGTAAATGAGGATGTAACAGAGGAAAATACAAAGCATGATAATAATGTCAATGTGTTATAACAGAATATACAAAAGTCAATGTCAATGTGCAAGAGCATGGTGAGTATTAGAAAAATGTGTGGTAAAATTATTATTATATGTTTGAAATATTTGTAGAAAATTTTCTTAAGAGTTCTTTTTTTACTTTTTATAGATTATGTTGAACATAACGGATTCCAAATTCTATCGCCTGCTGCATTACAGCCCGAAGAAGGTGAATTGTTTTAATGGATTTGTCAATCAAATAAAAATTCAAAACTGAAATTGCAAATATACATGCATTAAAACAGGGTGGTTTTTACGATAAATTTGAATTTAATGGAAAAATTATAAGGATAGGAGATCGTATGTACTTTTAATCGCTTTATATTTATTCACGTATTTATTTTTGGTAGTGTTTAAATTTTAATGTAATATTGGCTTGAATATACGTTTTTATTTTTCTAGAATTCATGGAGGCAGCTATCAACAACATGCAAGAAATAATTGAAGAGTCTAAAAAAGAATTGAAACAACCATTAGCCAATTTAGCCTCAGCAGTTATAGAATCAAGCAAAACTCCCGCTCTGTCAACCGTAGAGAATGTGGTGGATAAGTTGATAGATAAAAACGAAAGGAAATTATCAATAACAATTCCTATGCAAAGGATGGGCAGGAAGCCGATAAACGTCAAAGAGATGGAGAAGAGGTGGGCGGAAAGGGAAGAAGAAGAAGAGAAAAAGGAAAGCGAAGTTAAGAAACAGAAAGAATTAGAGACAGCAGTAGAGTCAATAGTTGAGGAAGAAGATGATGGAGAAGAGAGTGAGATAGAGGTTATAGAAGAGGGAGTTAGTGAAAGTGTGTGTATGCAAGAGGGAGAGAGTAGCGAAGAGAGCGAGAGTGAGAGCGATAT
This sequence comes from Chrysaora quinquecirrha, assembly GCA_014526335.1. Classification (NCBI taxonomy): domain Eukaryota; kingdom Metazoa; phylum Cnidaria; class Scyphozoa; order Semaeostomeae; family Pelagiidae; genus Chrysaora; species Chrysaora quinquecirrha. The sequence goes on from JACTAT010000010.1 coordinate 8,811,622, forward strand.
TGAGAAAAAGAAGAGGGACAAAGCAAAGAAGAGAAAGATAGAAATGGAAGAATTTAAAGATTTTATAAAGTGGAAAAGAAGAAAGAGATTAGCAGAAGAGGCAAAAGAAAGAGAAAAAAAGGAAAAAAGAATGAAAAAGACCAGTCTTAAAAACAAACTATTAACTAATAGAAAATAGTTAAATATATTTCTGTAATTTTTTTGTTGTTGATATTTTTTGTATATATATATATTTAGTTCTTAGTAGTCAAAATATAGTTAGAAATAATGAAGAGAAAACTAAAATTTGACGTTTATTTGCCTGAATCTGAAATGGAAAATTCTGAAGATGAAAGTGAAAAAGAAGATGAGGATGATGATTATCAAATTGAAGGAGCAGGACATAAGCGTGCGAAAAACGATGATGATAATTTTAAAAATTTATACGGTGAAGGCAGGACAATAGGATTGACTAGAGAAGAAAAATCTAGATGAGATATCTTAACGTCTTTGAAACATATTGGCAGTGTTTTATATGATCAATATTGATCAAAAGTTAAATCGATTTATGATCATAAGCCGCAAGTAGTGGATACTGTAATACAAAATCCATTTACACTTTTGTTAACTGGCAAGTCCGGATGTGGTAAAACTTTTTGGGTCGAAAAATTACTTGAAAATTGGAGGAAAATTACTTCAGATAAAAAAGGAAAACTATTTAAAAAAATATTATGGTTCTATGGAGTTGAACAACCAGAGTTTTTTCAAAAGTTGAAATCTAGATATGGCGAAGGCAATATTGAATTCATAAAAGGAATAGATATAAATAAACTTAATAAAGCAGCGAATTGTATTGTTATTATGGATGATTTAATAAGCGAGATAAAGGATAATAAAGAAGTAGCTGCTTTGTTTACAAAAGCTTCTCATCATAAATTGATTTCTGCTTGTGTATTATGGCAATCACCATTTCCACAAGGTAGTTTAGCTCGTGAATTTGCTACTGATGCTGATTATTTTGATTATCTGATAGTAATTTTTGATAATTAGAGAGAAAGTAATCAAATGAAGACTTTATGTCATCAATTAGAAGGAGGTGGAGAAAGATCAAGGCAACTTCACTCTGCAATGAAGAAATATTTTGAGGAAAATACCAAAAAATGGCCTAGCATATTTGCGAATTTTAAACCGACAGATAAAGACAAAATAAAATTTTTCATAAATTTTCCTTTTGATACTGAAAAAGTTCCAATGTCTTTGATATAAGTTATTGAGACAGTAGGAATCTGAATAGATCATAAGGGAGCGGTCATTAAGTATCTGTCATGGGGGGGCGGAGGCTTTTTGGGAGAGGTATGTGACAAAACCATGATTTTAAGGAGGGGTTTCAAACATATTACACAAAAATGGAGGGGGTATGAACCAAAAATGATACAAAATGTCATAAAGAATTCAACCAGTTGAAGGATTTTCAATTATCATCTGAGGATTCTACTTCACTGCTCTGATTTGTCCCAAGTACTCTTTCTTCGGCATGAAAACAATCAAACAGGCTCTTTTGAAAATTTTTTGCAACAAATTTTCTTTGTCTTGCATTAGTTAATTCATTTGACTTCTGAAGCTGGATGGTAAGATTCCTTGACGGATGATTTGCAAATTCTAAAGAATCTGATGAAAAGCATCCATTCTCTATAAGCCATGTAATTGCCGTAGCATGGAATCTTGCAACCAGCTGGCAGCTTTTGTCAATATCTGCTAAATGAATGGAGCTGTCCTCTCTGTTCTTGATTGCATCCAATGTATGCATACCATTTGTCAGCAAACGCAAAACATCCTTTACTTTGTTTTGAAGTCTCTCTTCCTTTTCCTTTATTGATTTTCGTGCATTTTTCGCTGAGGATTTTTTCTGTCTTTTTGCCTCTGCAACTTGCTCTGTTGTTGAATTTGTTCTTCTCTTTAACAGGTTGGTATTTGTGATGATAGCTGCTTGCGTTTTCTGCAAGGTGTTGTTAAGTTCTTCCAAAGAAGCCTTTTTTGAATCAAGAAATTTTAGCTCATTAGCTCGCCACTGTTTGACAATCAAATTTCTGTCAAAGATTTGAGCGTAGATTTACAATCTCCTGCAATTTCACGGTAACTTCATCAAGCATCTGCTGAATAACTTTCTTACTAGATTCAGCTTTGAATGAATCTCCAGGCCTAACTGTTCTCATCACTTCACTAGAGAAGGGAGTAAAATTCTGTGCTCTCCCATCTTTGCTCTCTGGACTTAGTCCATTTTGAACCTTTTGCTCCAGGCAAGTCACATCTTTCTCTATTTTCCATCTGGTAATTCGTTGACTGATGACATAATCTTTAAACTGCAACGGTGCCATTATCTCAAAACTGGAATCATGAATTTCAGCCAGAACGTTGTTGTACTTCCTGGGTTTCTGTCTGTGTTGAAAAGTTGTAAGGTAAACATCATCATACAGAGTCCTGTAATTTACTAAGTATTATGTGCTTACATTTCGACCTGTCATCCACAACATCCTGCACAGACTCTGGCTTGTCTTCTACTTTTACTGGCTCCCCGTGCTGGGTTTTGGACGCTAAGATTTGGACTGCAGCCACAAATCTTTCTCTATGGCCAGGCTTTTGAAACATCTGGACGTCCTTCATCAGGTTTTCAAGTTTTGAATACTTATCCACCATCTCCACTATCTGGTTTAAATCATCATAACCTTCGTTCAAGAAGTTATTCACGTAGTGACTTAGATTGTTCCGCTGGAGAAAACTACTCACATCTCCTTCACCAGACACCATTTTGAAACTCGATTTGACCTCGATCAACCAAAAAAAAAAGGTGACATTAGTCTCGCGCGTATGCTTGCATACTGTGCTCAGTTCATTTTTGAACTGAAGTGGACCATGAGAAAACCACGAGAAAACCATGAACCTTGATTTGAAGACCTCACAAGAATGGCACGAAAAAGTTGGGAAAAGGCGCGAAAAGCTCCCTGCAATCAGCAATCATTGATTCTCCTCAAAGCATGCTTTCAAGATGGATGTCCACAACAAACTCTGAAGTAAAATACGTCAAAGTTCCATTGTTTCAGAGCATGTAAGAGTGTCTCTTCAGACATGCCATATTCAAGAATGTGAAGATATCTTAACAGAGCGTATCAGCTATGTTGAGCAAAAATTGTCTTCAACACATGAAAACCAAGCCCACTCAAAAAACTTGAAGGGCTTGAGAGCTATTCTACAGATACTGTTGGCAAACGTGGAGTTTTCTGGAAAAACATTACGACACTCATTTCTGAAATTTGATGATGCCTTTGCCCTCTTTTTATCTTTTAAAGTGGATGCAGTGAAAGAGATGTTAGTAGATAGACATCAAAAGAAAATGTTCACAGATCATATGTCACCCAAACTATGGCATTCCAGTATATATTGTACAAAATCAATACATAGATAGTGTTGAGATCAGGAGAAGTGGACCTTGATTTGTTTCTTGAAGAAATATCAAAGCCCACAGATAATAGACTGGGGGGAGATACATTTTCAGCTACTCGAGTAAAAGATATGCTACAATCTCTCGATACTGCTTGGGACAAGAAGGTTTGCAAGGTTATTATGGGAGAAAATCTAACAAAAAATGATCAAATGGAAATAGGACTTGGTTCAAGAGTTAACAAATATAGATTGGATGTTATTGCAACAATAGACAAAAGAAAAGCCCTCAGGCTAAAAGCAGAAGATATTGCTAAAACCGAGCTTCAAAATATGGTGCAAAAAATTGAGCACACAACCTTAAAGGAAGAGGCAAGTTTACAAAGGAGTTTTATGAGCAAGGAGCAAAAAGAGGAAATTACAGAGAAAATAGAAGATCTTGAAGAAAGAAAGTTTAACCTGCAAGGAATTTTGGAGCAAAAGAATATGAAAGGTTTCCAGCAAATGGTTAATCGAAAGTACAGGAACCTTGTCATGGAAGAAAGAGTTTGATTGCGGAGAGCAAGCTCCGGTCGACCCCAAATAATTGATGAAGAAGATGAACAATTTGTATTGCGATGCATTGAGGAGAAGTCCACTGCACATGGTAGAAGGCATAATGCAGTTCTCTATACTGGTCACAGAGTAAAGAAGAGAGACTTTCTTAAGTTAGCAAACTACTCGAGGATCTCCAGGGGACTAAAGCCAATCAAATCAGCAACAACTGTTTTTAATAGAGCAAGACCAAGAAACAAGAGAAGCATCCAAGCTAACAAACACTTGGGACTTGGACTTTTTTGTGCAAAGAAACCCCCTAAAATGAAAGACAATGAAAACATATTAACACATCACCAGAGAGCATTCAATAAGGGAATACTTCTGAGACAGGTACATCAGTCTAAATCAGAAGAATCAAATTTCAATTTGTTCATATCACGAGATGACAAAGCCTATATATGTCCAGGCACAAGTACAGGTAATACACTTTTTGATTAAGAGCACCCAGCACTGTCAAAGGGGAGGGAATGTTCCATTTCAAGTCACATGTGATATATGATATGTGCTTCATTTTTCAACTTTTTTGACAAAAGTTTTGGTTATCACTTGAAATTATATGGAAAAAGGTTTTTGAAGAAATCATTGAAAGATGTGTTCACATCTTCCAGTTTTATCATTGGATGGTGAGCTGTAAGCTTTTACTGTGTTTTTCTTTTTAAAGATTCAAATGCTCTACCATTGATATGGACTTTCAAAATATTGACTGAAACAATGCAGTGCCTGCTATTGTATCTATATTTGCTTTCAAATTGTTAACCCTTTAAGGGGCAAACATTGGGCATAGTTACTGGAAAACTTCACTTTTTAAGGTGAGCTAAGTATGAGTTGGGTACTTGGTAAATGCAAACAGATTCCCTCCAATGTTTGGGGGAATAATTTTTTAAAGTTATGCTACACTGCCCCTTAGAGGATCAAGGTAACAGATTTTTGAAAAAAGGCTTCTGATATTTTAGGTGTCCAAAGTGCAAGGAATGTTCATATTATTCAACCATCTGATGTCTCAAGCCAAAGACTTCTGCCCAAATATGATTTTCCCATCAGAGTGGTTAATGCAACACCAGGGGTAAACAGGATTATGGATTTTGAGCTTAAAGATGTTGAACATGACACAAAAATAAAGCTTGTAGAGGACCAAACAGTTTTATTCAATCGCCCTAAGCATTTCATAGGCAGTAATGGATCTGTCTGGGCATCTGAATTCATGAGATTACGTCAATTGGAGCCAAATTTGTTTCTGGTCAGCAAAACAGAAAAGTTATACGATGTTGGTCTTTCAGTTAATGGACACATTGAAATTGTATTCAATATCCACAATGGAAAGAGATATCCTAAATGTAACAGAAAAAGAGGACTGCAAATTTCGACTTTATGAAATACAGAGGCTGCTGTCATTGAAGCAGACAGTTGGTAGTTGTTTGGAATCCATTAGCTCACAAGTAATGGAAGAGAAGCTTGGTATCTTACTCCACGATATTAAACGCCTACAGCTTTCTTTGCAGTCAAATTGTTTTGGCCCCGTTCTTTGCAATCAAATATTCAAGATAGCTGAAAAAGGTGATGATCTTAGCAAAGAAATTTTTGACAATTGTGTCCCCATGCTGAAGTCTAGAGTACATGAATTTACTGATGCTGGCCCAGGAGTTGGTGTATCCAACCATGATGTACGCTTTAGGATTGCAGAAATCATCATAATAACAAATTTAGATTATTACATACAGCATCATTTAGCTACAGATGACAGCAGCCATAACGAAGTTGAGCGCATACAAAGTTATGTCAGAGATGCTATATGTGATGGAGGCTGCATAAATTGGGAGTACAAGGAGCAGTATGAAGGACTCTCAGATAATGATCTACTAAAAATGTCATGTGCAGAATTAGAGAGTTTTTAATTAGACAGGATGAAGTTCAATGCATTCAAGGTATGTCATGAACTGACTTTGAGAATTGATGGTGCCCCAGCACCCAAAGGCTTTATGAAAGCTTATACTTCTGAAAAGAAGGATAGGTTGTTCAGTAAAAAAGTCACTTTGTTTGGTAAAAAAGTCATGAAACTTTTGAAAAAAGCTGAAAGTGAAGGCTCTAAAATGAATAAGAAAAAATATAAATTTTTAAATTCAATGCAGTCTTTGAAAAAAAATTTACGGAGGCAGATAAAACAACTGTTAATTGAACTTGGTGTATTTTATTCAAAACAAGATGAAGTTGAATATAATTTACTATAATATTTATCATTGAGTCCAGCTAGTTCAGTTGTAATCATAAATTGAAAATCATTATAATAACAACAGTCTTAACAGTTTTTCAATTTTTCAACCATGTCTTGCTTTGTTTCTTCATCTACATCATTCCAAAATTTACGGGCAGCTCTTTCTCCTTGACATGAATTGGATATTTGTCCATTTATAATGCGTTAAAAGATGTTTCTCTAATAGACAGATGACTTTGCGGTACACAGATGTGTTTTTTGCTCGCATTTGAATTTCGCGTTAAAATTCATCGTGTAAGTGAATAGCAGCTCTATGAAATACTGAATGCTTATAAAATTTAATATTTCTCCAAAAAAAATAGCTTATATTATAAAAAAAGTCTGACACATTAAGTTTACACATTAATGTGTAAACTTACACATTAAGTTATTTAATCTTCAAAGATAGATAATGCATTATACGAACAATTGAATGATTTATATAATAATCCAGCTTTTCCTGGTTCTCTATGCTATTCAAGTTCCAGTGAAAGAACTTGAATTGACTTTCACTTTTGGGGCCTGGGTTAGAATGTATGTCTCCAGATATCAACAAAAGGAAAGCAAGGGAAAAAAGATAACCCATAAACATGTACGGAAGAATCTCAGTTGTTAACAATATGAATAAGATAACCTGCATAACAGTCAGGATATTTTTGTAGCTTAAAGAACATTTTATAGAAACACGGGAAGATATTATAGCCATCACCAATACAAAGAGGTATAATAAGGCAAACCAATACAAAACAGAAACAGACTTCTGTAGCCTAGAAATTTCTAGTAAACTTTTTCTTAAAAGTCGTGCCCTTCTGAAAACAATTCCTGCACGCCACTGTTGAATTCCTACAGGCATTTAACACACACATGATGTCCTTGGTTGCTCTTCGGATTTGAATTGATAGAATTCGCCAGGGTTGCACAAAAGCTTAGTTGTTCTGGAATACAGCAAATTAAAAATTCAGAAAAAATAAAAATAAGTGGAATGTCCAAAAAATAAAAACAATTCAACAGTGTCATTTCAAGTAAAACAAAGAAACCCAAATCACTGGGGGACGATTATCAACTATCAGAAAAAGCTTTGGCTTGATTCAGTGGGTAATAATTAGTTGTTCAATCGCAGGGGAGGGGAGTTTAAAGAATTTGAATCTATTCGACAACTAAACCACAAAGCGATTCATCAGCGTTAAGTGTAAACACCGAACCGAACAGAAAAATTATGATGAAGAAAATTGATTATGATGAAGAAAAACAACCAAATGTAATGAAACCAAAGAAAGGTATGTTGCAGTGTTTGTCTTTACTCTTTCTCGTCCAGCAAAGCAGTTTTTAGAGTAATAATTGAAAAAGGATATCAACTCACATAAGATGACCAAGTTAAAGGCTTAGAACTAAGCAAAGCAAAGCACAGCAAACAACCTGACCGACTGGAATCTAATTTTTTTACAGGTGAACAAATTTCAATGTCCACCTTTACGAATTTGTCTTCTGAGGTTCTGGCAAAAGCTTTTGAATTGGTGGTGAGTCTAATATGCCATAGAATATAAATTTTTATGTCACACCGATCACTTTTGGCTTCCTTACATAAAATATATGTGTATGTGTGCATCTATGTGTTCAAAACTTTCTGTTTTGTGTTTTTGTAGAATGAACAGAAATCAACTGACACGCACAAAGTGCAACATGCTGTCGCCCATTAGTGGGGAGCTTAACACATAAAAATAGTGCAATCGTGCAAAATGTGATACCAGCATGAAACTTGGTAGGAATAGGCAGTTTGTTACGCTGAAAAAGATAGGATGTAGACCCACCCTGAAAAATGCCCCCTTCTTCTATTTTTAGACTGGGGTACTAGCTCCCAGGCCTCTAAAAGGAAAGTTGGAATACCTTTGCTGTATATCAAGATAAGAACATGAAACTTGGTAGAAATAGACAGCTTGATACGCTGAAAAAGATAGGATGTAGATCCACGCTGAAAAATGCCCCCTTGTTCTATTTTTAGACTGGGGTACTAGCTCCCAGGCCTCTTAAGCAGTCTCACAACACTGCCCTCCACATTCACAAAGATTGATGCATTCCAGATTGAACTGCTTGCATTTGCATTTCACTCTACATTCACACTTGCATCCACATTTCACCAGCTCGTAACAAGCCTTTGACGCCTCTGGGAGTAGTGTCCACTTTGGAGAAATCAGATCTTGTTCTTGTCTCCAGCTAAAATCATTGATGTAGGGTACATACTGGCATCCCTCTAATGACTGCCCCCAAATAATGCGGCCAAATAAGGATGAAATAGCACTAAGATATATCTTCCCTGCAAAATTTTCTTGAAAACTTTTACAAGTGCTTTAAGACTATCATCTTAGTGAAATACAAATAATTTGTTACTTATGTCTCATTATGGCTACAAGACATTCAGGATGTGGTATCGTCCTTGACAAAGAAGTTCATTTTGTCACTGCATCAGAACACTCAATGAATGAACAATAGGAAATATCTCCTTATCTCCAGATGTTTATTAGACATAACTCTTGAATTCATTATATATTTCAAATCACAGCCTTTTCAAGACGTATTGTTATTTGAAAATGGAGTCATCTTCTTTGCTAACAAAGATGGTTAGTGTTGAAACATCCTATATTACTAATATGCTTAAATGCAAATCAGGTTGACCATTGTTCTGCTCCCCGTACTGAGCCTTCTGAACGATTCAACCGAAAAGGCTTTTTCCCTGGGCCACCTAGAGATGCGCTTTTTTCTTTAATCGATCCCGTTTCTGGCCGGATACTGTTTAAAGATTTTGCTAAGCGTTTTGAAACCTATAAGTTGGTTAAAATTTCGATTTTCTCTCGGTTCGAAAAAGTTTTGATTTTGATGGCGGCCATCTATTGTGTTCCCTTCACTGCACCGACAGTGATTCTTTTGTCCTGCAGAAGTTTTCTCCTAATTGCTCAGTTAATGTTGACACGAGTTGAAATTGGAGCTAAACTTACTCAGTATTTCAAATGGAGGAAACATTCACAATTTACTCGATTTTTACTCAAAAGTCTTGCTGTAAAATTCTCCTAAAATTTCTGCAGCAAGTTGGACATTATTTCTGCTGATGATTCCACGAATATTCTCAAGATTTATCACGCATCCCGACTCTTTTGTCCTGTCTGTTATTTCTTACATTGATAATCTATTGTTACCTATAGATATACTGTTCTGAATTTGATGTTGAGTAATTGCAATTATAAGAATAACTGCAATCACTAGAATTCAACTGCTATATGAATGATTTGTGATGACTATTATCTGTGTAAACACTTCTTTGAATTTAATATGAGATATTATGTTGAACGACTGTTGAAACGCTACAAAAGTCATAGTATATAGTTTGACATATACATTAATTTAATTAGCCTCAGTGAATTACACAGTATATTAAGAACGGCTTATCAGATACAATTTGAGTACTGATTTGATGTTAGAAATAACATTAGTTAGACTAATAAGCTAGACTTGACTGAAATTTAGATTATAAATGTCAATTACACGATTTAACTGTTAGCTTGACAGACAATAGTAGAATTGATTATACTGTGAGATTTACTGTGGATAGCTAGTATGATAAAAATAGTATATGTAGTTCTGTGTTAGTTCAATGTGTAGTAATGAAAAACTAAAGATTATATAGACCAAATTGCTTAGACAAATTCATGATGATTATGATAGACATAATTATGAAATTATCTAAGTTGTATTATGATAGACTGAAAATTAATTGCAAGTAAATTTCATAAATTAATTATAAGAATTAAATGGAATTTAGCCAAAATAATGCATGAGACAATTCTGAATTGTTAATAAATTCAATGTATATGAATTTCAGCATTCGACTTAATGTAAAAGCTATCTGAATTAAATATCAAATATGTACAAATTTTATGCAATGTAATAATTTGATTCAGTGATCAATCTATGTAGATAGACATTTGCCATATGTGAAGTATTTATATAGTAAGTCACTAAAAGTCTTATCAGTTCTAACATTGAACTATAATCATAGTATTAAAAAGATATTATATAATAAAGAATTCTATCATGATATAGTAATTAGTTTATAGCATTGATTAAATTAAGATTAGATATTTCATTACAAAGTTTATCAAAATAATAGTTATCTAAGTTCTAGCAAACTATTTACATGATTTAATAAATTGTATATAAATAGAATTTAGCACTAGATTTATTATACAATAATGTAGATATAAACCTATAGTTATTAGACAATCATAATAATCTTATCGCAATAGTCATATAGCTAATCTAAAATGTATATATAAAAGATTAAATAATAGATTTGTTTGAACTGATATGCATATGATGCATCTACAATATGCCTATCTTAAAGACTTTACATGCTCGCACTACTACTAGAACTTAATATCTTTCTAAGATTACTGACATGAAAACATTATACATCTACATAAGTGACTTACTTGCACTAAGCATAAATACTGAATCACTGCCTAAACGTAAAATTATGATTCAGATTGAATTTCATTAATCTTACATTACGTTACATAAGTTACCAATGCTGTAACAATTTGACAGCCTCAATACACTTTGACTCAATTATTGTCTCATGCTAATCATATTAAGATGCATATCACTCTAATAAAGAAATCATGTACTAACATCCTTGCATGTGCATTTTCCATTAAGTGCCTTCCTCAATAAGCGTATACAGGATTAATTGTATAACTGATGATATTTCTTGATCCTTTTTACTCTTACAGAATATAAAATGATTCATTTTGAGTAATTTCGAGAGATGAAAAATCATGTCCTTCTGTAATTTGACGTTATTTTGGCGGAATAAAGAGCCTAGGATATAGCCTAGCAGGCTTGGGCTAATTGATTTTACGCTAATTCACATAAAGTGGGAAATTTTATTGAGTAATTTCGAAAATGAAAAGTTATGTCCTTCTGTAATTAGACATTATTCTTGGGCGGAATAAAGAGCGTAGGATATACACAAGCAGGCTTGCCCTGGTTGATTGTAGGCTAATTTACATAAAGTAAGGAAATTTTTTGAGTAATTTCAAAAATGAAAAAGTTGTGTCCGTCTGTAATTAGATGTTACTCTTGGGCGGAATAAAGAGCCTAGGATATACCCTAGCAGTCTTGCACTTGTTGATTGTATGCTAATTTACATATAGTCGGGAAATTTTATTGAATAATTTCAAAAAATGGAAAAACCATGTCCTTTTGTAATTTGACGTTATTTTTGTGTGGAATAAAGAGCCTAGGATATACAATAGTAGGCGCTGATTGATTTTAGGCTAATTCACATATAGTCGGGAGATTTTATTGCATAATTTCGAAAGTTGGGATGTCAAATCTTCCATCATATAATAGGATGTTCTTCTCATTGGAACGAATTCCCAACTGCTGCTTCTGATTATCTGTATGAGGGAAAACTATTTGCAATTGTTTTATCCACAACATCTCTGCATCTAAGATCTCATCGGCTGAAAGTGCTACTTCATTTTAGACTTATTTCTTCTTGCATGCTATCATCGTAACACAAATGCTGTAATTCGAAAGAGTTTTCTCAAACACATCTGCCAATCCCATTCTGGTTTCATTTTCATTGATGACTGATACCAAGTTTGTTTCACAGCATTCTTGATTTACTATTCCATCTTCTGTGATCATAGAGGCACCTGGCCATCGGTCTTTACCATTCAGCCATTCAGGTACCTTCCACCAAAGGTCACAATTCTGGAGTCGTTCTGATGTCATGCCCCTTGAGCCAATGTCAGCAGTATTTCACTTGTAGGGCAGTACCTCCAACAGATGTAATCTTCGAGTATCTGATTAACACAGGATCGGACAATTTTTTTCCTTTTGCCACAATTCTGAAGCAAGCATAGATCAGTCTTGCTGTCTGTCCAACAATAGGTATCGTTTATATTCCATGCTTTTACAAGTCTTGCCGACATCTGAGCTGCTACGAGTTGTCTTGGAACTGAAAGATCTAGTCTTGCGACTAAAGCCTTTGCTGTTAACAGTTTGGCCACTTTTCTTCCATTTCACTGACAACCAGATATACCAAGGCACAACAGGCTGTAACACTGGAATCTTAACATCCACGCATCTGATTTTCTGTAGACTTGCTTGGGATTCAAAAATAAATATTGTACCAGTTGAAATTTTAATATTAAATAACACCGACATTTCGAGCATGAACTCGTTATGAAGTAGTGAAATAACAGAAAATATGAAGTTATATCAAATGAATAGGGATTTGAAAAATAGAAAAATAAAAAGAACGCAAGATACAATCAAGAGAAGAATGAAGAATGAACAGAAAAAGAATGAATGTTTCCAGTCAAGAAGAATGTCGACGAATTCCAAGTCAATCATGATATTGAAACGTTTTTCCGACGTCTTCGTTTAAAAGCTTATTTCCACAACAACAGCTCTGAAGACAACAGCAATTCTGAAACAGCAAATACATCAAGCAATGGTAACAAAGATATCAATTCGCAAAAGATGAATATTGCCGAGCTTTTGCCAGACAAATCCACTTGGACCCCCAGAAATGGTGCATATCAAGCACTGGACCTCTACATTGAAAAATGCAGATATGAAATCTCCCAGCTCAACTTCAACGCCAATCACAACAAATTGTACGGGACTAGAGTGGTCTACCTTGAACCAAAAGAACGTGAAGATATAGTGATCAAATTTTGGAGAAAAAAGGGATATCCATGTTGTATGAAAACTAGGCTACCTGCACGCTAGGCAGGAAGAGCGCTCCAGAACAAAGGCCTTTAAATGTATCATATGATATAGTGTAGAGAAAAAAAATCATTCAAAATATGATAAATGATTTGAGCTGGAAAGTAAAATAGTGCAGAAACTTTGTTTTGTCTTTATTACTTACACATGTCATCCAAAGCTTTAGTTCCTGCTCCTCATTGTTGACTTTTTGGCAAGACAGAAGACGTTACCAATCATAGAATAAATTACTTGTGATTTAAATCGAGGCTGAAGGCTCAAAGAGAAAATGAGAAATTGAAAATTGTAAGGTTTTTGTTTTCTTTCAGAGTCTGGTACCCAGGGTTGGGGAGTGTGACTTGAAATTGATAATTTTTGTCAGTCTCTGGTGCATTCAAGCTGCAAAGGTCATCGGGCACACATAAATAAGGTGCCTTTATGCCATATAATTAGTTCAGTTTTCTACAATTGTCTGTACTCTTGTGTGGAAAGTATGGAAAGTTTCAACAACATCTCCAGTGAGCAAAGACAAGGACCAATTTTCTCCTTGTTCCATGCAATTGTTTTTTGTTTGTCTCTGGAAACAAAGAACCAACAGGAACAGAGATGGCCAAAACAAAGGAAGTAATCAGGTTCAGAATAAAAAAATTAGCTCACTCCACAATGTTGCACACGGAAAAGGAGAACAACATGGCCAACGATCAAACAGGAAATTTAATGAATTACCTATTTTATTAAATTTTTCAGGTCTGTTGTAGTCAGGGTCTTGTTCAGGGCCATTATTATTATAATCCAGGTCCCAATCCATTGCCAAGTTTTCCAATTCTAGGGAAAATATTAGAAGTTAGAGACATTGAGATAGACTGGAACATTTGAAACTGGATAATATTTTATGTTCGGTTAATTTCAAACATATTGGTGTGAGGTGGGCGTCGGGTGCTTTAGAAAGTAACTTTTCTACAAAAGTATGGTACTACTAATGACACAAGAACTGATCCTTTTCTTTATTTTATCAGAACTGTTCCTGAAAATTCAACTAGAACTGAAAGTCATTCGCCACAAGCATGACAGACTGGTAAAAGAAAAACTTTTCTTAAATTAAAAAACAAAGCATTTGGAGTGTGCTGAATTTAGTTCGAATTTCCTGGAAAAGGCAAGAAAATTGAGCTCCATTGCAGGTCCCTGGATAGGACCACGGGTATACAATTGGAAATGGCAAATTTATTTGAGGCTCAGAAGCACCTACTTCCAAACCTCGAAAATATTGAAAACCTTGAGCCAGTTGGAGAATCTCAATTTAAGAGAAACAAAATCAAAATTTGAAATGAACCAAAAACTTAATGAGAAACAAATACAAATGAAGGAGCATGTGAAGGAGAGGAGGCAGGAATCGAAAATTTCAATGTACAAGTTATTGAAAAAATGGACCCAGACATCTGCCCTACGTACACACTTTTTATAAGGGTTTTTTCATTGAACCCTAGAAGAGTGGAGGAGTTCATTTTTATAAGCTTACTACCAGAATTGAGCTTACAGCTCTGAAGAACCGTTTAGGGTTAGGTTTCTTTGAAAAACAATCAGCAAAAAATTCTAGGAAAAGAATATTAGGATTCTAGTGTAGCATTTTCTTCATACAAGTATTTTCTTTACCAATTTGGGTAAAATTCTGAAAAATTTACTTGTTTTGGGTAAAATTTTACTCATTGAGGTAAACTTTTTGGAGATTTTTAAAAGAACTTTATCTGATAAGGTAAAAGTGACATAGCCAGTACTCACAGGCTGAAGGGAGGGAGACAAAATGACACTTTTTAAGTGCCATTTTTGGAATCTGCATACAACAAAAACCCATTATAGGTTGAAAAAATTTTGTGGTTGTCACTCAGATTTTGAAATTTAGGACATCATTCTATTGTTTTCTGTTAATTATTCTTATAAATTAGCAGAAAATAATAGAATGATGCCATATCATATATCTCAAAATCTGATTGCTGACTTGTGTGCATGGAAACCTCCCCCCCCCTCCCAGAGCCTGTGAGTACTACCTATGTCACTTTTTCCCCAATCGGGAAAAGTTTTTTAACAATCTCTCAAAACAGTTTACCTGAACGAGTAAAAATTTACCCGAAGCAATAAACTTTTCAAAATTTTATGCAAAGTGGTAAAGAAAATGCTTATATCCCTAATGATTGTATTAATGCTTATACACATAAAATTCTTATATAAATGCTGAAAATGCTTATATTAATGCTTATATTAATGCTTGTACTAATGCTTATATTAATTCTTACCCTATATTAATGCTTATATTGGGCCTAATGCTATACACACAATTTTGATACATTCTTATTTTTAACTAGATAGTCTTATATTTGTCTTCGTATTGAAAGGGATGGCACAACTGTATATGCCTCTGGAAAGATCTGATAACTGTCCCTTCGTATGGGCATGATGCACATTTCTGAAAGGAGAAGCAAGGAGAGAGGTCAATGACAAATATCACAAAATGGGAATAAAAAGCCCCTTCTTGATATTTTATGTCATGAACTGCGGCTCAAAATTTCTTACCAGTGGTTGCCTTTGGCTGTTGCTTGGAAGGGCTATTCGATATTTGCTGCGGTGTTTCATGAAGTCTTTTACGGTCACTGACGAGAATTTCCTTGAGCAATACTTGAATATTGTTGACACTAATATTATCTTTGAAGCATTCATTTGAACTATTTCTCAAACCAGATAAATCAAATTTGCCATCAGCCGGTTATGAAAACACTTGTGAAGACATAACACAAACAAAATAACATAAAAATAATGAGGGATTTGATTCAGAATAAACATATTGATGTGAATCTGTGAAAGCTCCTGTGCATTGTGTGCTCTACCTATTCTGCTCTGCGACTCTGTTGTTGAACTCTAAAAAGCAGGCCTCTTTGATGGTCTATTGTTGCATAAGGTTATTTGATTGGTTGATGTGTTTGTTAAGAAATCACACTTTTCAATTCATCAGACTTGGGACCTTTCAAAACAAACAATAGAATTTTGAAGATTTGTGGCTCCCTATCATGAAAACACGTTTTTCACACGTGCTGTTTGGAAGTGAGCCAACGTTCCTTCTTGTTCAAAGTCCGTTTGTGGAATCTTGTGGTTGAGTTGAGTCTAGTGCACGCATATAAGTAGAAAACAATATGGAAACTGGGCGATATTCTGCTGTGCTGTAAACGAGTTTTACCAACTGCCTCAAGAAGAGATTGAACAAAATAGACGGAAGGATACAGATTCTGACGAAAATAATTTTGGGGATTTGGAGACTGATTATGATGAAGAAAAACAGCCAAATGTAATGAAACCAAAGAAAGGTATGTTATTGTTTGTCTTTACTCTTTCTCGTCCAAGAAAGCAGTGTTTAGAGTAATAATTGAAAAAGGATATCAACTCACATAAGATGACCAAGTTAAAGGCTTAGAACTCAGCAAAGCAAAGCACAGCAAACAACCTGACTGACTGGAATCTAATTTTTTTACAGGTGAACAAATGTCAATGTCCACGTTTATGAATTTGTCTTCTGAGGTTCTGGCAAAAGCTTTTGAATTGGTGGTGAGTCTAATATGCCATAGAATATAAATTTTTATGTCACACCGATCACCTTTGGCTTCCTTACATAAAATATATGTGTATGTGTGCATCTCTGTGTTAAAAACTTTCTTTTTTGTGTTTTTGTAGAATGAACAGAAATCGACTGACACGCCCAAAGTGCAACATGCTGTCGCGCATAAGATTGTAAGTCAGTTATAAGATATACATTAATTTCAAAGATATAATAGCCTAAGCAGAATAACAGCCATATATATAAAGAATCTTAATCAATATCCCGACTTTTGAGTTCACTTTCTAATTAGAAAGAAACAACTCAGGCTTAGCCCATTAAAATATTTCCTGCTGAAAAGTTTTATTTAGTTCATAAATTCAAGTGACAAAATTTTTCAATGACAAAACAGGTAATTGATGCTTTACAGCGAAGAAGAAAGACAATTCACATTTACATGAGCTGTTTTTTGTAAGAATAGACATTTGCCATGTAATGTAACAAAAGTTCGTTTATCAAGATAGTTGAAACCTGTGAGTTTCTTATCATTTTAAGTCAAGTACTCAGAGTTTCCTAACCATTATTGATCACAGTACTGAATTTCTCATAAATGAGTTTTCGTATTAAAAAAAAAGAGAGTACTACAGTATCATATGCAGAATATTATATTATGTCCTATTATATATTTACAAACATTTTATATAAGCCTTTTTCCGGTTTCTAGCGCCATTATGGAATAGGTACAAAATTATCAATAATGGCTGATCACAGCAGCAGAACAAAAAAGTTCATGACTTTCAGGCTCGATTTACGAATATAAAGAAATAAATAGAATATAAAAACTGGGGGAGCTTAACACTAGAATTGTGAAAAATGTGATACCAGCATAAAACTTGGTAGAAATAGGCAGTTTGATACGCTGAAAAAGATATGATGTAGACCCATGCTGAAAATGCCCCCTTGTTCTATTTTAGACTGGGGTATTAGCTCCCAGTCCTCTTTAAAGAGTGAAATAAAACAAAAATCTTATTATATAGCAGTAGATTGATATTGTAGAAGATTTGATTCCCAAAAATCAACATTTCAAGCAGTTTTACCTGTGCCTTAAACATAATATTGATGCTTTCAATCTAGCAAGTTTCTTGTCCGTTGTACACCATACTGCTCTTTCACTACTACCTGACGAAATTTATCCTCGTATCTACTGAAAAAGATTATAAAAAGTTTCGTTTACATAGAGTAGACAAATAACATAAAATGTTTGGCAACTAAGCAGTCTCACAACACTGCCCTCCACATTCACAAAGATTGATGCATTCCAGGTTGAACTGCTTGCATTTTCATTTCACTCTACATTGACGCTTGCATCCACATTTCACCAGCTCGTAACAAGCCTTTGACGCCTCTGGGAGTAGTGCCCACTTTGGAGAAATCACATCTTGTTCTTGTCTCCAGCTGAAATCATTGATGTAGGGTACATACTGCCATCTCTCTAATGACTGCCCCCAAATAATGCGACCAAATAAGGATGAAATAGCACTAAGATATATCTTCCCTGCTAAATTTTCTTGAAAACTTTTAGAAGTGCTTTAAGACTTTCATCTTAGTGAAAGACAAATAATTTGTTACTTATGTGTCATTCTGGCTACAAGACTTTCAGGATGTGGTATCGTCCCTGACAAAGAAGTTCATTTTGTCACTGCACCAGAACACTCAATGAAAGAACAATAGGAAATATCTCCTTATCTTCAGATGTTAATTATACATAACTCTTGAATTCGTTATATATTTCAAATCACAGCCTTTTCAAGATGATTTTTATTTAAAAATTGAATCATCTTCTTTGCTAACAAAGATGGTTAGTGTTGAAACATTTCTAATAATAACATACCCTCCTTGCAGCAACGCTCTCCTAGAATGCTCAATCAAGGCATCTCTTGTACGTGGAAACTGCTTAAAACTTTTGTTGTTCTCTTTGGCAAATTTATCCATTGCTTTATCAAATTATCCAAAAAGGTTCTCTTTTTGCACGATAGACTTCGTGATAAAATTTAATTGATCAATTATCAGATAGTGTATTAACAAATGAGTTTACATCTCGGGTATAAGCAGTATTTTACTTGGCAGCTTTTCAAACACCATTATATCAGATGAGTATCCTAAGTATAGGATATATCACTTTGAATGTGATCCACAAGGAATCGTCAAGGAAATAATAAAACCTTGTGTACCATGAAAGAGATTTGTCTTTATATCTTAGACAACAATTTGGAAATCAAAAAATTATACTTTCAGAATTTAGCCTGTCATTTAGGAATTTAAGAATTTGAGTGTCTTTTCTGTTAGAAAAATCATCAAGCATGGCTAATCTACTTACACATCTACGAGGCTGATAAGTAGGCATTATCATTTCCCTTTATGCCCAAAGCGTCATTAATATTTGTCTTCTTTCTTGGTACTGAATCCTTTTTATTAAATTTTATTCTATGTTATGTAAGTATGTCTACAATTACCTTTTATCGCTGAAAACAAAATCTGGACATGGTCATCGAGCACATTAAATGCTAAAAAAATGCAAGCATTATCTTACACCTACTTAACTAGAAACTTGGGAAATATAATGCATAGAGTTCATCTGCAATGGTTTGTAGTTATTTAAATATAATTTAAAGTTCGTTTACTATAAATGATTTTTTGCTGTATTTTGTTTACATTCATTGGATAAAGTTGAATATAGATGCCGAGTAAACCCTTGTCATTCAAAGATTATTTTTATGACATAGATGAAATATTTTTGTAACATATTAAAGTGCTCTGGACGACAAACAATATCAATATTTTTTTCTAAATACAGTGTACATGGTATTTCATTCATGTTTATAAATGTTGTTTTTATAACTTGTCACATAAAATGTGTAAAGATGTTGTTTTTATAACTTGTCACATAAAATGTGTAAAGAAATCATGTACTAACATCCTTGCATGTGCATTTTCCATTAAGTGCCTTCCCTCAATAAGCGTATACAGGATTAATTGTATAACTGATGATATTTCTTGATCCTTTTTTACTCTTACAGAATATAAAATGATTCATTTTGAGTAATTTCGAGAGATGAAAAATCATGTCCTTCTGTAATTTGACATTATTTTTGGCGGAATAAAGAGCCTAGGATATAGCCTAGCAGGCTTGGGCTAATTGATTTTACGCTAATTCACATAAAGTGGGGAAATTTTATTGAGTAATTTCGAAAAATGAAAAGTTATGTCCTTCTGTAATTAGACATTATTCTTGGGCGGAATAAAGAGCGTAGGATATACACAAGCAGGCTTGCCCTGGTTGATTGTAGGCTAATTTACATAAAGTAAGGAAATTTTATTGAGTAATTTCGAAAAATGAAAAAGTTGTGTCCGTCTGTAATTAGATGTTACTCTTGGGCGGAATAAAGAGCCTAGGATATACCCTAGCAGTCTTGCACTTGTTGATTGTATGCTAATTTACATATAGTCGGGAAATTTTATTGAATAATTTCGAAAAATGGAAAAACCATGTCCTTTTGTAATTTGACGTTATTTTTGTGTGGAATAAAGAGCCTAGGATATACAATAGTAGGCGCTGATTGATTTTAGGCTAATTCACATATAGTCGGGAGATTTTATTGCATAATTTCGAAAGTTGGGATGTCAAATCTTCCATCATATAATAGGATGTTCTTCTCATTGGAACGAATTCCCAACTGCTGCTTCTGATTATCTGTATGAGGGAAAACTATTTGCAATTGTTTTATCCACAACATCTCTGCATCTAAGATCTCATCGGCTGAAAGTGCTACTTCATTTTAGACTTATTTCTTCTTGCATGCTATCATCGTAACACAAATGCTGTAATTCGAAAGAGTTTTCTCAAACACATCTGCCAATCCCATTCTGGTTTCATTTTCATTGATGACTGATACCAAGTTTGTTTCACAGCATTCTTGATTTACTATTCCATCTTCTGTGATCATAGAGGCACCTGGCCATCGGTCTTTACCATTCAGCCATTCAGGTACCTTCCACCAAAGGTCACAATTCTGGAGTCGTTCTGATGTCATGCCCCTTGAGCCAATGTCAGCAGTATTTCACTTGTAGGGCAGTACCTCCAACAGATGTAATCTTCGCCGAGTATCTGATTAACACAGGATCGGACAATTTTTTTCCTTTTGCCACAATTCTGAAGCAAGCATAGATCAGTCTTGCTGTCTGTCCAACAATAGGTATCGTTTATATTCCATGCTTTTACAAGTCTTGCCGACATCTGAGCTGCTACGAGTTGTCTTGGAACTGAAAGATCTAGTCTTGCGACTAAAGCCTTTGCTGTTAACAGTTTGGCCACTTTTCTTCCATTTCACTGACAACCAGATATACCAAGGCACAACAGGCTGTAACACTGGAATCTTAACATCCACGCATCTGATTTTCTGTAGACTTGCTTGGGATTCAAAAATAAATATTGTACCAGTTGAAATTTTAATATTAAATAACACCGACATTTCGAGCATGAACTCGTTATGAAGTAGTGAAATAACAGAAAATATGAAGTTATATCAAATGAATAGGGATTTGAAAAATAGAAAAATAAAAAGAACGCAAGATACAATCAAGAGAAGAATGAAGAATGAACAGAAAAAGAATGAATGTTCCCAGTCAAGAAGAATGTCGACAAATTCCAAGTCAATCATGATATTGAAACGTTTTTCCGACGTCTTCGTTTAAAAGCTTATTTCCACAACAACAGCTCTGAAGACAACAGCAATTCTGAAACAGCAAATACATCAAGCAATGGTAACAAAGATATCAATTCGCAAAAGATGAATATTGCCGAGCTTTTGCCAGACAAATCCACTTGGACCCCCAGAAATGGTGCATATCAAGCACTGGACCTCTACATTGAAAAATGCAGATATGAAATCTCCCAGCTCAACTTCAACGCCAATCACAACAAATTGTACGGGACTAGAGTGGTCTACCTTGAACCAAAAGAACGTGAAGATATAGTGATCAAATTTTGGAGAAAAAAGGGATATCCATGTTGTATGAAAACTAGGCTACCTGCACGCTAGGCAGGAAGAGCGCTCCAGAACAAAGGCCTTTAAATGTATCATATGATATAGTGTAGAGAAAAAAAATCAATCAAAATATGATAAATGATTTGAGCTGGAAAGTAAAATAGTGCAGAAACTTTGTTTTGTCTTTATTACTTACACATGTCATCCAAAGCTTTAGTTCCTGCTCCTCATTGTTGACTTTTTGGCAAGACAGAAGACGTTACCAATCATAGAATAAATTACTTGTGATTTAAATCGAGGCTGAAGGCTCAAAGAGAAAATGAGAAATTGAAAATTGTAAGGTTTTTGTTTTCTTTCAGAGTCTGGTACCCAGGGTTGGGGAGTGTGACTTGAAATTGATAATTTTGTCAGTCTCTGGTGCATTCAAGCTGCAAGGTCATCAGGCACACATAAATAAGGTGCCTTTATGCCATATAATTAGTTCAGTTTTCTACAATTGTCTGTACTCTTGTGTGGAAAGTATGGAAAGTTTCAACAACATCTCCAGTGAGCAAAGACAAGGACCAATTTTCTCCTTGTTCCATGCAATTGTTTTTTGTTTGTCTCTGGAAACAAAGAACCAACAGGAACAGAGATGGCCAAAACAAAGGAAGTAATCAGGTTCAGAATAAAAAAATTAGCTCACTCCACAATGTTGCACACGGAAAAGGAGAACAACATGGCCAACGATCAAACAGGAAATTTAATGAATTACCTATTTTATTAAATTTTTCAGGTCTGTTGTAGTCAGGGTCTTGTTCAGGGCCATTATTATTATAATCCAGGTCCCAATCCATTGCCAAGTTTTCCAATTCTAGGGAAAATATTAGAAGTTAGAGACATTGAGATAGACTGGAACATTTGAAACTGGATAATATTTTATGTTCGGTTAATTTCAAACATATTGGTGTGAGGTGGGCGTCAGGTGCTTTAGAAAGTAACTTTTCTACAAAAGTATGGTACTACTAATGACACAAGAACTGATCCTTTTCTTTATTTTTATCAGAACTGTTCCTGAAAATTCAACTAGAACTGAAAGTCATTCGCCACAAGCATGACAGACTGGTAAAAGAAAAAACTTTTCTTAAATTAAAAAAACAAAGCATTTGGAGTGTGCTGAATTTAGTTCGAATTTCCCTGGAAAAGGCAAGAAAATTGAGCTCCATTGCAGGTCCCTGGATAGGACCACGGGTATACAATTGGAAATGGCAAATTTATTTGAGGCTCAGAAGCACCTACTTCCAAACCTCGAAAATATTGAAAAACCTTGAGCCAGTTGGAGAATCTCAATTTAAGAGAAACAAAATCAAAATTTGAAATGAACCAAAAACTTAATGAGAAACAAATACAAATGAAGGAGCATGTGAAGGAGAGGAGGCAGGAATCGAAAATTTCAATGTACAAGTTATTGAAAAAAATGGACCCAGACATCTGCCCTACGTACACACTTTTTATAAGGGTTTTTTCATTGAACCCTAGAAGAGTGGAGGAGTTCATTTTTATAAGCTTACTACCAGAATTGAGCTTACAGCTCTGAAGAACCGTTTAGGGTTAGGTTTCTTTGAAAAACAATCAGCAAAAAATTCTAGGAAAAGAATATTAGGATTCTAGTGTAGCATTTTCTTCATACAAGTATTTTCTTTACCAATTTGGGTAAAATTCTGAAAAATTTACTTGTTTTGGGTAAAATTTTACTCATTGAGGTAAACTTTTTCGGGAGATTTTTTAAAAGAACTTTATCTGATAAGGTAAAAGTGACATAGCCAGTACTCACAGGCTGAAGGGAGGGAGACAAAATGACACTTTTAAGTGCCATTTTGGAATCTGCATACAACAAAAACCCATTATAGGTTGAAAAATTTTGTGGTTGTCACTCAGATTTTGAAATTTAGGACATCATTCTATTGTTTTCTGTTAATTATTCTTATAAATTAGCAGAAAATAATAGAATGATGCCATATCATATATCTCAAAATCTGATTGCTGACTTGTGTGCATGGAAACCTCCCCCCCCCTCCCAGAGCCTGTGAGTACTACCTATGTCACTTTTTCCCTAATCGGAAAAGTTTTTAACAATCTCTCAAAACAGTTTACCTGAACGAGTAAAATTTACAAGCAATAAACTTTTCAAAATTTTATCAAAGTAGTAAAGAAAATATATATCTAATGATTGTATTAATGCTTATACACATAAAATTCTTATATAAATGCTGAAAATGCTTATATTAATGCTTATATTAATGCTTGTACTAATGCTTATATTAATTCTTACCCTATATTAATGCTTATATTGGGCCTAATGCTATACACACAATTTTGATACATTCTTATTTTTTAACTAGATAGTCTTATATTTGTCTTCGTATTGAAAGGGATGGCACAACTGTATATGCCTCTGGAAAGATCTGATAACTGTCCCTTCGTATGGGCATGATGCACATTTCTGAAAGGAGAAGCAAGGAGAGAGGTCAATGACAAATATCACAAAATGGGAATAAAAAGCCCCTTCTTGATATTTTATGTCATGAACTGCGGCTCAAAATTTCTTACCAGTGGTTGCCTTTGGCTGTTGCTTGGAAGGGCTATTCGATATTTGCTGCGGTGTTTCATGAAGTCTTTTACGGTCACTGACGAGAATTTCCTTGAGCAATACTTGAATATTGTTGACACTAATATTATCTTTGAAGCATTCATTTGAACTATTTCTCAAACCAGATAAATCAAATTTGCCATCAGCCGGTTATGAAAACACTTGTGAAGACATAACACAAACAAAAATAACATAAAAATAATGAGGGATTTGATTCAGAATAAACATATTGATGTGAATCTGTGAAAGCTCCTGTGCATTGTGTGCTCTACCTATTCTGCTCTGCGACTCTGTTGTTGAACTCTAAAAAGCAGGCCTCTTTGATGGTCTATTGTTGCATAAGGTTATTTGATTGGTTGATGTGTTTGTTAAGAAATCACACTTTTCAATTCATCAGACTTGGGACCTTTCAAAACAAACAATAGAATTTTGAAGATTTGTGGCTCCCTATCATGAAAACACGTTTTTCACACGTGCTGTTTGGAAGTGAGCCAACGTTCCTTCTTGTTCAAAGTCCGTTTGTGGAATCTTGTGGTTGAGTTGAGTCTAGTGCACGCATATAAGTAGAAAACAATATGGAAACTGGGCGATATTCTGCTGTGCTGTAAACGAGTTTTACCAACTGCCTCAAGAAGAGATTGAACAAAATAGACGGAAGGATACAGATTCTGACGAAAATAATTTTGGGGATTTGGAGACTGATTATGATGAAGAAAACAGCCAAATGTAATGAAACCAAAGAAAGGTATGTTATTGTTTGTCTTTACTCTTTCTCGTCCAAGAAAGCAGTGTTTAGAGTAATAATTGAAAAAGGATATCAACTCACATAAGATGACCAAGTTAAAGGCTTAGAACTCAGCAAAGCAAAGCACAGCAAACAACCTGACTGACTGGAATCTAATTTTTTTACAGGTGAACAAATGTCAATGTCCACGTTTATGAATTTGTCTTCTGAGGTTCTGGCAAAAGCTTTTGAATTGGTGGTGAGTCTAATATGCCATAGAATATAAATTTTTATGTCACACCGATCACCTTTGGCTTCCTTACATAAAATATATGTGTATGTGTGCATCTCTGTGTTAAAAACTTTCTTTTTTGTGTTTTTGTAGAATGAACAGAAATCGACTGACACGCCCAAAGTGCAACATGCTGTCGCGCATAAGATTGTAAGTCAGTTATAAGATATACATTAATTTCAAAGATATAATAGCCTAAGCAGAATAACAGCCATATATATAAAGAATCTTAATCAATATCCCGACTTTTGAGTTCACTTTCTAATTAGAAAGAAACAACTCAGGCTTAGCCCATTAAAATATTTCCTGCTGAAAAGTTTTATTTAGTTCATAAATTCAAGTGACAAAATTTTTCAATGACAAAACAGGTAATTGATGCTTTACAGCGAAGAAGAAAGACAATTCACATTTACATGAGCTGTTTTTTGTAAGAATAGACATTTGCCATGTAATGTAACAAAAGTTCGTTTATCAAGATAGTTGAAACCTGTGAGTTTCTTATCATTTTAAGTCAAGTACTCAGAGTTTCCTAACCATTATTGATCACAGTACTGAATTTCTCATAAATGAGTTTTGTATTAAAAAAAGAGAGTACTACAGTATCATATGCAGAATATTATATTATGTCCTATTATATATTTACAAACATTTTATATAAGCCTTTTCCGGTTTCTAGCGCCATTATGGAATAGGTACAAAATTATCAATAATGGCTGATCACAGCAGCAGAACAAAAAGTTCATGACTTTCAGGCTCGATTTACGAATATAAAGAAATAAATAGAATATAAAAACTGGGGAGCTTAACACTAGAATTGTGAAAATGTGATACCAGCATAAAACTTGGTAGAAATAGGCAGTTTGATACGCTGAAAAGATATGATGTAGACCCATGCTGAAAATGCCCCTTGTTCTATTTTAGACTGGGGTATTAGCTCCCAGTCCTCTTTAAAGAGTGAAATAAAACAAAAATCTTATTATATAGCAGTAGATTGATATTGTAGAAGATTTGATTCCCAAAAATCAACATTTCAAGCAGTTTTACCTGTGCCTTAAACATAATATTGATGCTTTCAATCTAGCAAGTTTCTTGTCCGTTGTACACCATACTGCTCTTTCACTACTACCTGACGAAATTTATCCTCGTATCTACTGAAAAAGATTATAAAAGTTTCGTTTACATAGAGTAGACAAATAACATAAAATGTTTGGCAACTAAGCAGTCTCACAACACTGCCCTCCACATTCACAAAGATTGATGCATTCCAGGTTGAACTGCTTGCATTTTCATTTCACTCTACATTGACGCTTGCATCCACATTTCACCAGCTCGTAACAAGCCTTTGACGCCTCTGGGAGTAGTGCCCACTTTGGAGAAATCACATCTTGTTCTTGTCTCCAGCTGAAATCATTGATGTAGGGTACATACTGCCATCTCTCTAATGACTGCCCCCAAATAATGCGACCAAATAAGGATGAAATAGCACTAAGATATATCTTCCCTGCAAAATTTTCTTGAAAACTTTTACAAGTGCTTTAAGACTATCATCTTAGTGAAATACAAATAATTTGTTACTTATGTCTCATTATGGCTACAAGACATTCAGGATGTGGTATCGTCCTTGACAAAGAAGTTCATTTTGTCACTGCATCAGAACACTCAATGAATGAACAATAGGAAATATCTCCTTATCTCCAGATGTTTATTAGACATAACTCTTGAATTCATTATATATTTCAAATCACAGCCTTTTCAAGACGTATTGTTATTTGAAAATGGAGTCATCTTCTTTGCTAACAAAGATGGTTAGTGTTGAAACATCCTATATTTATTAAATTTTTCAGGTCTGTTGTAGTCAGGGTCTTGTTCAGGGCCATTATTATTATAATCCAGGTCCCAATCCATTGCCAAGTTTTCCAATTCTAGGGAAAATATTAGAAGTTAGAGACATTGAGATAGACTGGAACATTTGAAACTGGATAATATTTTATGTTCGGTTAATTTCAAACATATTGGTGTGAGGTGGGCGTCGGGTGCTTTAGAAAGTAACTTTTCTACAAAAGTATGGTACTACTAATGACACAAGAACTGATCCTTTTCTTTATTTTTATCAGAACTGTTCCTGAAAATTCAACTAGAACTGAAAGTCATTCGCCACAAGCATGACAGACTGGTAAAAGAAAAAACTTTTCTTAAATTAAAAAAACAAAGCATTTGGAGTGTGCTGAATTTAGTTCGAATTTCCCTGGAAAAGGCAAGAAAATTGAGCTCCATTGCAGGTCCCTGGATAGGACCACGGGTATACAATTGGAAATGGCAAATTTATTTGAGGCTCAGAAGCACCTACTTCCAAACCTCGAAAATATTGAAAAACCTTGAGCCAGTTGGAGAATCTCAATTTAAGAGAAACAAAATCAAAATTTGAAATGAACCAAAAACTTAATGAGAAACAAATACAAATGAAGGAGCATGTGAAGGAGAGGAGGCAGGAATCGAAAATTTCAATGTACAAGTTATTGAAAAAAATGGACCCAGACATCTGCCCTACGTACACACTTTTTATAAGGGTTTTTTCATTGAACCCTAGAAGAGTGGAGGAGTTCATTTTTATAAGCTTACTACCAGAATTGAGCTTACAGCTCTGAAGAACCGTTTAGGGTTAGGTTTCTTTGAAAAACAATCAGCAAAAAATTCTAGGAAAAGAATATTAGGATTCTAGTGTAGCATTTTCTTCATACAAGTATTTTCTTTACCAATTTGGGTAAAATTCTGAAAAATTTACTTGTTTTGGGTAAAATTTTACTCATTGAGGTAAACTTTTTCGGGAGATTTTTTAAAAGAACTTTATCTGATAAGGTAAAAGTGACATAGCCAGTACTCACAGGCTGAAGGGAGGGAGACAAAATGACACTTTTTAAGTGCCATTTTTGGAATCTGCATACAACAAAAACCCATTATAGGTTGAAAAAATTTTGTGGTTGTCACTCAGATTTTGAAATTTAGGACATCATTCTATTGTTTTCTGTTAATTATTCTTATAAATTAGCAGAAAATAATAGAATGATGCCATATCATATATCTCAAAATCTGATTGCTGACTTGTGTGCATGGAAACCTCCCCCCCCCTCCCAGAGCCTGTGAGTACTACCTATGTCACTTTTTCCCCAATCGGGAAAAGTTTTTTAACAATCTCTCAAAACAGTTTACCTGAACGAGTAAAAATTTACCCGAAACGAGTAAACTTTTCAAAATTTTATCCAAAGTGGTAAAGAAAATATATCCCTAATGATTGTATTAATGCTTATACACATAAAATTCTTATATAAATGCTGAAAATGCTTATATTAATGCTTATATTAATGCTTGTACTAATGCTTATATTAATTCTTACCCTATATTAATGCTTATATTGGGCCTAATGCTATACACACAATTTTGATACATTCTTATTTTTTAACTAGATAGTCTTATATTTGTCTTCGTATTGAAAGGGATGGCACAACTGTATATGCCTCTGGAAAGATCTGATAACTGTCCCTTCGTATGGGCATGATGCACATTTCTGAAAGGAGAAGCAAGGAGAGAGGTCAATGACAAATATCACAAAATGGGAATAAAAAGCCCCTTCTTGATATTTTATGTCATGAACTGCGGCTCAAAATTTCTTACCAGTGGTTGCCTTTGGCTGTTGCTTGGAAGGGCTATTCGATATTTGCTGCGGTGTTTCATGAAGTCTTTTACGGTCACTGACGAGAATTTCCTTGAGCAATACTTGAATATTGTTGACACTAATATTATCTTTGAAGCATTCATTTGAACTATTTCTCAAACCAGATAAATCAAATTTGCCATCAGCCGGTTATGAAAACACTTGTGAAGACATAACACAAACAAAATAACATAAAAATAATGAGGGATTTGATTCAGAATAAACATATTGATGTGAATCTGTGAAAGCTCCTGTGCATTGTGTGCTCTACCTATTCTGCTCTGCGACTCTGTTGTTGAACTCTAAAAAGCAGGCCTCTTTGATGGTCTATTGTTGCATAAGGTTATTTGATTGGTTGATGTGTTTGTTAAGAAATCACACTTTTCAATTCATCAGACTTGGGACCTTTCAAAACAAACAATAGAATTTTGAAGATTTGTGGCTCCCTATCATGAAAACACGTTTTTCACACGTGCTGTTTGGAAGTGAGCCAACGTTCCTTCTTGTTCAAAGTCCGTTTGTGGAATCTTGTGGTTGAGTTGAGTCTAGTGCACGCATATAAGTAGAAAACAATATGGAAACTGGAGCGATATTCTGCTGTGCTGTAAACGAGTTTTACCAACTGCCTCAAGAAGAGATTGAACAAAATAGACGGAAGGATACAGATTCTGACGAAAATAATTTTGGGGATTTGGAGACTGATTATGATGAAGAAAAACAGCCAAATGTAATGAAACCAAAGAAAGGTATGTTATTGTTTGTCTTTACTCTTTCTCGTCCAAGAAAGCAGTGTTTAGAGTAATAATTGAAAAAGGATATCAACTCACATAAGATGACCAAGTTAAAGGCTTAGAACTCAGCAAAGCAAAGCACAGCAAACAACCTGACTGACTGGAATCTAATTTTTTTACAGGTGAACAAATGTCAATGTCCACGTTTATGAATTTGTCTTCTGAGGTTCTGGCAAAAGCTTTTGAATTGGTGGTGAGTCTAATATGCCATAGAATATAAATTTTTATGTCACACCGATCACCTTTGGCTTCCTTACATAAAATATATGTGTATGTGTGCATCTCTGTGTTAAAAACTTTCTTTTTTGTGTTTTTGTAGAATGAACAGAAATCGACTGACACGCCCAA
Organism: Chrysaora quinquecirrha; assembly: GCA_014526335.1. Classification (NCBI taxonomy): domain Eukaryota; kingdom Metazoa; phylum Cnidaria; class Scyphozoa; order Semaeostomeae; family Pelagiidae; genus Chrysaora; species Chrysaora quinquecirrha. The sequence goes on from JACTAT010000010.1 coordinate 8,841,767, forward strand.
AGTGCAACATGCTGTCGCGCATAAGATTGTAAGTCAGTTATAAGATATACATTAATTTCAAAGATATAATAGCCTAAGCAGAATAACAGCCATATATATAAAGAATCTTAATCAATATCCCGACTTTTTGAGTTCACTTTCTAATTAGAAAGAAACAACTCAGGCTTAGCCCATTAAAATATTTCCTGCTGAAAAGTTTTATTTAGTTCATAAATTCAAGTGACAAAATTTTTCAATGACAAAACAGGTAATTGATGCTTTACAGCGAAGAAGAAAGACAATTCACATTTACATGAGCTGTTTTTTGTAAGAATAGACATTTGCCATGTAATGTAACAAAAGTTCGTTTATCAAGATAGTTGAAACCTGTGAGTTTCTTATCATTTTAAGTCAAGTACTCAGAGTTTCCTAACCATTATTGATCACAGTACTGAATTTCTCATAAATGAGTTTTTGTATTAAAAAAAAGAGAGTACTACAGTATCATATGCAGAATATTATATTATGTCCTATTATATATTTACAAACATTTTATATAAGCCTTTTTCCGGTTTCTAGCGCCATTATGGAATAGGTACAAAATTATCAATAATGGCTGATCACAGCAGCAGAACAAAAAAGTTCATGACTTTCAGGCTCGATTTACGAATATAAAGAAATAAATAGAATATAAAAACTGGGGGAGCTTAACACTAGAATTGTGAAAAATGTGATACCAGCATAAAACTTGGTAGAAATAGGCAGTTTGATACGCTGAAAAAGATATGATGTAGACCCATGCTGAAAATGCCCCCTTGTTCTATTTTAGACTGGGGTATTAGCTCCCAGTCCTCTTTAAAGAGTGAAATAAAACAAAAATCTTATTATATAGCAGTAGATTGATATTGTAGAAGATTTGATTCCCAAAAATCAACATTTCAAGCAGTTTTACCTGTGCCTTAAACATAATATTGATGCTTTCAATCTAGCAAGTTTCTTGTCCGTTGTACACCATACTGCTCTTTCACTACTACCTGACGAAATTTATCCTCGTATCTACTGAAAAAGATTATAAAAAGTTTCGTTTACATAGAGTAGACAAATAACATAAAATGTTTGGCAACTAAGCAGTCTCACAACACTGCCCTCCACATTCACAAAGATTGATGCATTCCAGGTTGAACTGCTTGCATTTTCATTTCACTCTACATTGACGCTTGCATCCACATTTCACCAGCTCGTAACAAGCCTTTGACGCCTCTGGGAGTAGTGCCCACTTTGGAGAAATCACATCTTGTTCTTGTCTCCAGCTGAAATCATTGATGTAGGGTACATACTGCCATCTCTCTAATGACTGCCCCCAAATAATGCGACCAAATAAGGATGAAATAGCACTAAGATATATCTTCCCTGCTAAATTTTCTTGAAAACTTTTAGAAGTGCTTTAAGACTTTCATCTTAGTGAAAGACAAATAATTTGTTACTTATGTGTCATTCTGGCTACAAGACTTTCAGGATGTGGTATCGTCCCTGACAAAGAAGTTCATTTTGTCACTGCACCAGAACACTCAATGAAAGAACAATAGGAAATATCTCCTTATCTTCAGATGTTAATTATACATAACTCTTGAATTCGTTATATATTTCAAATCACAGCCTTTTCAAGATGATTTTTATTTAAAAATTGAATCATCTTCTTTGCTAACAAAGATGGTTAGTGTTGAAACATTTCTAATAATAACATACCCTCCTTGCAGCAACGCTCTCCTAGAATGCTCAATCAAGGCATCTCTTGTACGTGGAAACTGCTTAAAACTTTTGTTGTTCTCTTTGGCAAATTTATCCATTGCTTTATCAAATTATCCAAAAAGGTTCTCTTTTTGCACGATAGACTTCGTGATAAAATTTAATTGATCAATTATCAGATAGTGTATTAACAAATGAGTTTACATCTCGGGTATAAGCAGTATTTTACTTGGCAGCTTTTCAAACACCATTATATCAGATGAGTATCCTAAGTATAGGATATATCACTTTGAATGTGATCCACAAGGAATCGTCAAGGGAAATAATAAAAACCTTGTGTACCATGAAAGAGATTTGTCTTTATATCTTAGACAACAATTTGGAAATCAAAAAATTATACTTTCAGAATTTAGCCTGTCATTTAGGAATTTAAGAATTTGAGTGTCTTTTCTGTTAGAAAAATCATCAAGCATGGCTAATCTACTTACACATCTACGAGGCTGATAAGTAGGCATTATCATTTCCCTTTATGCCCAAAGCGTCATTAATATTTGTCTTCTTTCTTGGTACTGAATCCTTTTTATTAAATTTTATTCTATGTTATGTAAGTATGTCTACAATTACCTTTTATCGCTGAAAACAAAATCTGGACATGGTCATCGAGCACATTAAATGCTAAAAAAAATGCAAACATTATCTTACACCTACTTAACTAGAAACTTGGGAAATATAATGCATAGAGTTCATCTGCAATGGTTTGTAGTTATTTAAATATAATTTAAAGTTCGTTTACTATAAATGATTTTTTGCTGTATTTTGTTTACATTCATTGGATAAAGTTGAATATAGATGCCGAGTAAACCCTTGTCATTCAAAGATTATTTTTATGACATAGATGAAATATTTTGTAACATATTAAAGTGCTCTGGACGACAAACAATATCAATATTTTTTTCTAAATACAGTGTACATGGTATTTCATTCATGTTTATAAATGTTGTTTTTATAACTTGTCACATAAAATGTGTAAAGATGTTGTTTTTATAACTTGTCACATAAAATGTGTAAAGAAATCATGTACTAACATCCTTGCATGTGCATTTTCCATTAAGTGCCTTCCCTCAATAAGCGTATACAGGATTAATTGTATAACTGATGATATTTCTTGATCCTTTTTTACTCTTACAGAATATAAAATGATTCATTTTGAGTAATTTCGAGAGATGAAAATCATGTCCTTCTGTAATTTGACATTATTTTTGGCGGAATAAAGAGCCTAGGATATAGCCTAGCAGGCTTGGGCTAATTGATTTTACGCTAATTCACATAAAGTGGGGAAATTTTATTGAGTAATTTCGAAAAATGAAAAGTTATGTCCTTCTGTAATTAGACATTATTCTTGGGCGGAATAAAGAGCGTAGGATATACACAAGCAGGCTTGCCCTGGTTGATTGTAGGCTAATTTACATAAAGTAAGGAAATTTTATTGAGTAATTTCGAAAAATGAAAAAGTTGTGTCCGTCTGTAATTAGATGTTACTCTTGGGCGGAATAAAGAGCCTAGGATATACCCTAGCAGTCTTGCACTTGTTGATTGTATGCTAATTTACATATAGTCGGGAAATTTTATTGAATAATTTCGAAAAATGGAAAAACCATGTCCTTTTGTAATTTGACGTTATTTTTGTGTGGAATAAAGAGCCTAGGATATACAATAGTAGGCGCTGATTGATTTTAGGCTAATTCACATATAGTCGGGAGATTTTATTGCATAATTTCGAAAGTTGGGATGTCAAATCTTCCATCATATAATAGGATGTTCTTCTCATTGGAACGAATTCCCAACTGCTGCTTCTGATTATCTGTATGAGGGAAAACTATTTGCAATTGTTTTATCCACAACATCTCTGCATCTAAGATCTCATCGGCTGAAAGTGCTACTTCATTTTAGACTGATTTCTTCTTGCATGCTATCATCGTAAAACAAATGCTGTAATTCGAAAGAGTTTTCTCAAACACATCTGCCAATCCCATTCTGGTTTCATTTTCATTGATGACTGATACCAAGTTTGTTTCACAGCATTCTTGATTCACTATTCAATCTTCTGTGATCATAGAGGCACCTGGCCATCGGTCTTTACCATTCAGCCATTCAGGTACCTTCCACCAAAGGTCACAATTCTGGAGTCGTTCTGATGTCATGCCCCTTGAGCCAATGTCAGCAGTATTTTCACTTGTAGGGCAGTACCTCCAACAGATGTAATCTTCGCCGAGTATCTGATTAACACAGGATCGGACAATTTTTGTCCTTTTGCCACAATTCTGAAGCAAGCATAGATCAGTCTTGCTGTCTGTCCAACAATAGGTATCGTTTATCTTCCATGCTTTTACAAGTCTTGCCGACATCTGAGCTGCTACGAGTTGTCTTGGAACTGAAAGATCTAGTCTTGCGACTAAAGCCTTTGCTGTTAACAGTTTGGCCACTTTTCTTCCATTTCACTGACAACCAGATATACCAAGGCACAACAGGCTGTAACACTGGAATCTTAACATCCACGCATCTGGTTTTCTGTAGACTTGCTTGGGATTCAAAAATAAATATTGTACCAGTTGAAATTTTAATATTAAATAACACCGACATTTCGAGCATGAACTCGTTATGAAGTAGTGAAATAACAGAAAATATGAAGTTATATCAAATGAATAGGGAGTTGAAAAATAGAAAAACAAAAAGAACGCAAGATACAATCAAGAGAAGAATGAAGAATGAACAGAAAAAGAATGAATGTTCCCAGTCAAGAAGAATGTCGACAAATTCCAAGTCAATCATGATATTGAAACGTTTTTCCGACGTCTTCGTTTAAAAGCTTATTTCCACAACAACAGCTCTGAAGACAACAGCAATTCTGAAACAGCAAATACATCAAGCAATGGTAACAAAGATATCAATTCGCAAAAGATGAATATTGCCGAGCTTTTGCCAGACAAATCCACTTGGACCCCCAGAAATTGTGCATATCAAGCACTGGACCTCTACATTGAAAAATGCAGATATGAAATCTCCCAGCTCAACTTCAACGCCAATCACAACAAATTGTACGGGACTAGAGTGGTCTACCTTGAAATGAACAAAAGAACGTGAAGATATAGTGATCAAATTTTGGAGAAAAAAGGGATATCCATGTTGTATGAAAACTAGGCTACCTGCACGCTAGGCAGGAAGAGCGCTCCAGAACAAGGGCCTTTAAATGTATCATATGATATAGTGTAGAGAAAAAAAATCAATCAAAATATGATAAATGATTTGAGCTGGAAAGTAAAATAGTGCAGAAACTTTGTTTTGTCTTTATTACTTACACATGTCATCCAAACCTTTAGTTCCTGCTCCTCATTGTTGACTTTTTGGCAAGACAGAAGACGTTACCAATCATAGAATAAATTACTTGTGATTTAAATCGAGGCTGAAGGCTCAAAGAGAAAATGAGAAATTGAAAATTGTAAGGTTTTTGTTTTCTTCCAGAGTCTGGTACCCAGGGTTGGGGAGTGTGACTTGAAATTGATAATTTTTGTCAGACTCTGGTGCATTCAAGCTGCAAAGGTCATCGGGCACACATCAATAAGGTGCCTTTATGCCATATAATTAGTTCAGTTTTCTACAATTGTCTGTACTCTTGTGTGGAAAGTATGGAAAGTTTCAACAACATCTCCAGTGAGCAAAGACAAGGACCAATTTTCTCCTTGTTCCATGCAATTGTTTTTTGTTTGTCTCTGGAAACAAAGAACCAACAGGAACAGAGATGGCCAAAACAAAGGAAGTAATCAGGTTCAGAATAAAAAAATTAGCTCACATTAAGAATTTTCCACAATGTTGCACATGGAAAAGGAGAACAACATGGCCAACGATCAAACAGGAAATTTAATGAATTACCTATTTTATTAAATTTTTCAGGTCTGTTGTAGTCAGGGTCTTGTTCAGGGCCATTATTATTATAATCCAGGTCCCAATCCATTGCCAAGTTTTCCAATTCTAGGGAAAATATTAGAAGCTAGAGACATTGAGATAGACTGGAACATTTGAAACTGGATAATATTTTATGTTTGGTTAATTTCAAACATATTGGTGTGAGGTGGGCGTCGGGTGCTTTAGAAAGTAACTTTTCTACAAAAGTATGGTACTACTAATGACACAAGAACTGATCCTTTTCTTTATTTTTATCAGAACTGTTCCTGAAAATTCAACTAGAACTGAAAGTCATTCGCCACAAGCATGACAGACTGGTAAAAGAAAAAAACTTTTCTTAAATTAAAAAAACAAAGCATTTGGAGTGTGCTGAATTTAGTTCGAATTTCCCTGGAAAAGGCAAGAAAATTGAGCTCCATTGCAGGTCCCTGGATAGGACCACGGGTATACAATTGGAAATGGCAAATTTATTTGAGGCTCAGAAGCACCTACTTCCAAACCTCGAAAATATTGAAAAACCTTGAGCCAGTTGGAGAATCTCAATTTAAGAGAAACAAAATCAAAATTTGAAATGAACCAAAAACTTAATGAGAAACAAATACAAATGAAGGAGCATGTGAAGGAGAGGAGGCAGGAATCGAAAATTTCAATGTACAAGTTATTGAAAAAAAATGGACCCAGACATCTGCCCTACGTACACACTTTTTATAAGGGTTTTTTCATTGAACCCTAGAAGAGTGGAGGAGTTCATTTTTATAAGCTTACTACCAGAATTGAGCTTACAGCTCTGAAGAACCGTTTAGGGTTAGGTTTCTTTGAAAAACAATCAGCAAAAAATTCTAGGAAAAGAATATTAGGATTCTAGTGTAGCATTTTCTTCATACAAGTATTTTCTTTACCAATTTGGGTAAAATTCTGAAAAATTTACTTGTTTTGGGTAAAATTTTACTCATTGAGGTAAACTTTTTCGGGAGATTTTTTAAAAGAACTTTATCTGATAAGGTAAAAGTGACATAGCCAGTACTCACAGGCTGAAGGGAGGGAGACAAAATGACACTTTTTAAGTGCCATTTTTGGAATCTGCATACAACAAAAACCCATTATAGGTTGAAAAAATTTTGTGGTTGTCACTCAGATTTTGAAATTTAGGACATCATTCTATTGTTTTCTGTTAATTATTCTTATAAATTAGCAGAAAATAATAGAATGATGCCATATCATATATCTCAAAATCTGATTGCTGACTTGTGTGCATGGAAACCTCCCCCCCCCTCCCAGAGCCTGTGAGTACTACCTATGTCACTTTTTCCCCAATCGGGAAAAGTTTTTTAACAATCTCTCAAAACAGTTTACCTGAACGAGTAAAAATTTACCCGAAACGAGTAAACTTTTCAAAATTTTATCCAAAGTGGTAAAGAAAATGCTTATATCCCTAATGATTGTATTAATGCTTATACACATAAAATTCTTATATAAATGCTGAAAATGCTTATATTAATGCTTATATTAATGCTTGTACTAATGCTTATATTAATTCTTACCCTATATTAATGCTTATATTGGGCCTAATGCTATACACACAATTTTGATACATTCTTATTTTTTAACTAGATAGTCTTATATTTGTCTTCGTATTGAAAGGGATGGCACAACTGTATATGCCTCTGGAAAGATCTGATAACTGTCCCTTCGTATGGGCATGATGCACATTTCTGAAAGGAGAAGCAAGGAGAGAGGTCAATGACAAATATCACAAAATGGGAATAAAAAGCCCCTTCTTGATATTTTATGTCATGAACTGCAGTTCAAAATTTCTTACCAGTGGTTGCCTTTGGCTGTTGCTTGGAAGGGCTATTCGATATTCGCTGCGGTGTTTCATGAAGTCTTTTACGATCACTGACGAGAATTTCCTTGAGCAATACTTGAATATTGTTGACACTAATATTATCTTTGAAGCATTCATTTGAACTATTTGTCAAACCAGATAAATCAAATTTGCCATCAGCCGGTTATGAAAACACTTGTGAAGACATAACACAAACAAAAATAACATAAAAATAATGAGGGATTTGATTCAGAATAAACATATTGATGTGAATCTGTGAAAGCTCCTGTGCATTGTGTGCTCTACCTATTCTGCTCTGCGACTCTGTTGTTGAACTCTAAAAAGCAGGCCTCTTTGATGGTCTATTGTTGCATAAGGTTATTTGATTGGTTGATGTGTTTGTTAAGAAATCACACTTTTCAATTCATCAGACTTGGGACCTTTCAAAACAAACAATAGAATTTTGAAGATTTGTGGCTCCCTATCATGAAAACACGTTTTTCACACGTGCTGTTTGGAAGTGAGCCAACGTTCCTTCTTGTTCAAAGTCCGTTTGTGGAATCTTGTGGTTGAGTTGAGTCTAGTGCACGCATATAAGTAGAAAACAATATGGAAACTGGGCGATATTCTGCTGTGCTGTAAACGAGTTTTACCAACTGCCTCAAGAAGAGATTGAACAAAATAGACGGAAGGATACAGATTCTGACGAAAATAATTTTGGGGATTTGGAGACTGATTATGATGAAGAAAAACAGCCAAATGTAATGAAACCAAAGAAAGGTATGTTATTGTTTGTCTTTACTCTTTCTCGTCCAAGAAAGCAGTGTTTAGAGTAATAATTGAAAAGGATATCAACTCACATAAGATGACCAAGTTAAAGGCTTAGAACTCAGCAAAGCAAAGCACAGCAAACAACCTGACTGACTGGAATCTAATTTTTTTACAGGTGAACAAATGTCAATGTCCACGTTTATGAATTTGTCTTCTGAGGTTCTGGCAAAAGCTTTTGAATTGGTGGTGAGTCTAATATGCCATAGAATATAAATTTTTATGTCACACCGATCACCTTTGGCTTCCTTACATAAAATATATGTGTATGTGTGCATCTCTGTGTTAAAAACTTTCTTTTTGTGTTTTGTAGAATGAACAGAAATCGACTGACACGCCCAAAGTGCAACATGCTGTCGCGCATAAGATTGTAAGTCAGTTATAAGATATACATTAATTTCAAAGATATAATAGCCTAAGCAGAATAACAGCCATATATATAAAGAATCTTAATCAATATCCCGACTTTTTGAGTTCACTTTCTAATTAGAAAGAAACAACTCAGGCTTAGCCCATTAAAATATTTCCTGCTGAAAAGTTTTATTTAGTTCATAAATTCAAGTGACAAAATTTTTCAATGACAAAACAGGTAATTAATGCTTTACAGCGAAGAAGAACGACAATTCACATTTACATGAGCTGTTTTTTGTAAGAATAGACATTTGCCATGTAATGTAACAAAAGTTCGTTTATCAAGATAGTTGAAACCTGTGAGTTTCTTATCATTTTAAGTCAAGTACTCAGAGTTTCCTAACCATTATTGATCACAGTACTGAATTTCTCATAAATGAGTTTTCTTATTAAAAAAAAAAGAGTGTACTACAGTATCATATGCAGAATATTGTATTATATCCTATTATATATTTACAAACATTATATAAGCCTTTTTCCGGTTTTTAGCGCCATTATGGAATAGGTACAAAATTATCAATAATGGCTGATCACAGCGGCAGAACAAAAAAGTTCATGACTTTCAGGCTCCATTTACGAATATAAAGAAATAAATAGAATATAAAAACTGGGGGAGCTTAACACTAGAATTGTGAAAAATGTGATACCAGCATAAAACTTGGTAGAAATAGGCAGTTTGATACGCTGAAAAAGATATGATGTAGACCCATGCTGAAAATGCCCCCTTGTTCTATTTTAGACTGGGGTATTAGCTCCCAGTCCTCTTTAATGAGTGAAATAAAGCAAAAATCTTATTATATAGCAGTAGATTGATATTGTAGAAGATTTGATTCCCAAAAATCAACATTTCAAGCAGTTTTACCTGTGCCTTAAACATAATATTGATGCTTTCAATCTAGCAAGTTTCTTGTCCGTTGTACACCATACTGCTCTTTCACTACTACCTGACGAAATTTATCCTCGTATCTACTGAAAAAGATTATAAAAAGTTTCGTTTACATAGAGTAGACAAATAACATAAAATGTTTGGCAACTAAGCAGTCTCACAACACTGCCCTCCACATTCACAAAGATTGATGCATTCCAGGTTGAACTGCGTGCATTTTCATTTCACTCTACATTCACGCTTGCATCCACATTTCACCAGCTTGTAACAAGCCTTTGACGCCTCTGGGAGTAGTGCCCACTTTGGAGAAATCACATCTTGTTCTTGTCTCCAGCTGAAATCATTGATGTAGGGTACATACTGCCATCTCTCTAATGACTGCCCCAAATAATGCGGCCAAATAAGGATGAAATAGCACTAAGATATATCTTCCTGCTAAATTTTCTTGAAAACTTTTAGAAGTGCTTTAAGACTTTCATCTTAGTGAAATACAAATAATTTGTTACTTATGTGTCATTCTGGCTACAAGACTTTCAGGATGTGGTATCGTCCCTGACAAAGAAGTTCATTTTGTCACTGCACCAGAACACTCAATGAAAGAACAATAGGAAATATCTCCTTATCTTCAGATGTTAATTATACATAACTCTTGAATTCGTTATATATTTCAAATCACAGCCTTTTCAAGATGATTTTTATTTAAAAATTGAATCATCTTCTTTGCTAACAAAGATGGTTAGTGTTGAAACATTTCTAATAATAACATACCCTCCTTGCAGCAACGCTCTCCTAGAATGCTCAATCAAGGCATCTCTTGTACGTGGAAACTGCTTAAAACTTTTGTTGTTCTCTTTGGCAAATTTATCCATTTCTTTATCAAATTATCCAAAAAGGTTCTCTTTTTGCACGATAGACTTCGTGATAAAATTTTATTGATCAATTATCAGATAGTGTATTAACAAATGAGTTGACATCTCGGGTATAAGCAGTATTTTACTTGGCAGCTTTTCAAACACCATTATATCAGATGAGTATCCTAAGTATAGGATATATCACTTTGAATGTGATCCACAAGGAATCGTCAAGGGAAATAATAAAAACCTTGTGTACCATGAAAGAGATTTGTCTTTATATCTTAGACAACAATTTGGAAATCAAAAAATTATACTTTCAGAATTTAGCCTGTCATTTAGGAATTTAAGAATTTGAGTGTCTTTTCTGTTAGAAAAATCATCAAGCATGGCTAATCTACTTACACATCTACGAGGCTGATAAGTAGGCATTATCATTTCCCTTTATGCCCAAAGCGTCATTAATATTTGTCTTCTTTCTTGGTACTGAATCCTTTTTATTAAATTTTATTCTATGTTATGTAAGCATGTCTACAATTTCCTTTTATTGCTGAAAACAAAAAATTATCTTTATTTCGAAATATTCTGGACATGGTCATCGAGCACATTAAATGCTAAAAAAATGCAAACATTATCTTACACCTACTTAACTTGGGAAATATAATGCATAGAGTTCATCTGCAATGGTTTGTAGTTATTTAAATATAATTTAAGTTCATTTACTATAAATGATTTTTTGCTGTATTTTGTTTACATTCATTGGATAAAGTTGAATATAGATGCCGAGTAAACCCTTGTCATTCAAAGATTATTTTTATGACATAGATGACATATTTTTGTAACATATTAAAGTGCTCTGGACGACAAACAATATCAATATTTTTTTCTAAATACAGTGTACATGGTATTTCATTCATGTTTTTTAAATGTTGTTTTTATAACTTGTCACATAAAATGTGTAAAGATGTTGTTTTTTATAACTTGTCACATAAAATGTGTAAAGAAATCATGTACTAACATCCTTGCATGTGCATTTTCCATTAAGTGCCTTCCCTCAATAAGGGTATACAGGATTAATTGTATAACTGATGATATTTCTTGATCCTTTTTTTAATCTTACAGAATATAAAATGATTCATTTTGAGTAATTTCGAGAGATGAAAACTCATGTCCTTCTCTAATTTGACGTAATTCTTGGATGGAATAAAGAGCCTAGGATATACCCTAGTAGGCTTGCACTGATTGATTTTAGGCTAATTCACATATAGTCGGGAAATTTTATTGCATAATTTCGAAAGTTGGGATGTCAAATCTTCCATGAAATAACAGGATGTTTTTCTCATTGGAACGAATTTTCAACTGCTGCTTCTGATTATCTGTATGAGGAAAACTGTTTGCAATTGTTTTATCCACAACATCTCTGCATCTAAGATCTCATCGGCTGAAAGTGCTACTTCATTTGAGACAGATTTCTTCTTGCATGCTATCATAAATCGTAAAACAAATGCTGTAATTCGAAAGATTTTTCTGGGACTTGCATATCTGGTTAGATGAAACACATCTGCCAATCCCATTCTGGTTTCATTTTCATTGATGACTGATACCAAGTTTGTTTCACAGCGTTCTTGATTCACTATTCCATCTTCTGTGATCATAGAGGTACCTGGCCATTGGTCTTTACCATTCAGCGATTCAGGTACCTTCCACCAAAAGTCACAATTCTGGAGTCGTTCTGATGTCATGCCCCTTGAGCCAATGTCAGCAGTATTTTCACTTGTAGGGCAGTACCTCCAACAGATGTAATCTTCGCCGAGTATCTGATTAACACAGGATTGGACAATTTTTTTCCTTTTGCCACAATTCTGAAGCAAGCATACATCAGTCTTGCTGTCTGTCCAACAATAGGTATCGTTTATATTCCATGCTTTTACAAGTGTTGCCAACATCTGAGCTGCTACGAGTTGTCTTGGAACTGAAAGATCTAGTCTTGCGACTAAAGCCTTTGCTGTTAACAGTTTGGCCACTTTTCTTCCATTTCACTGACAACCAGATATACCAAGGCACAACAGGCTGTAACACTGGAATCTGAACATCCACGCATCTGGTTTTCTGTAGACTTGCTTGGGATTCCAAAATAAATATTGTACCAGTTTAAATTTTAATATTAAATAACACCGACATTTCGAGCATGAACTCGCTATGAAGTAGTGAATTAACAGAAAATATGAAGTTATATCAAATGAATAGGGATTCGAAAAATAGAAAAATAAAAAGAACGTAAGATACAATTAAGAGAAGAATGAAGAATGAACAGAAAAAGAATGAATGTTCCCAGTCAAGAAGAATGTTGACGAATTCCAAGTCAATCATGATATTGAAAGGTTTTTCCGACGTCTTCGTTTAAAAGCTCATTTCCACAACAACAGCTCTGAAGACAACAGCAATTCTGAAACAGCAAATACATCAAGCAATGGTAACAAAGATATCAATTCGCAAAAGATGAATATTGCCGAGCTTTTGCCAGATAAATCCACTTGGACCCCAGAAATGGTGCATATCAAGCACTGGACCTCTACATTGAAAAATGCAGATATGAAATCTCCCAGCTCAACTTCAACGCCAATCACAAAAAATTGTATGCGGGACTAGAGTGGTCTACCTTGAAATGACCAAAAGAACGTGAAGATATAGTGATCAAATTTTCGAGAAAAAAGGGATATCCATGTTGTATGAAAACTAGGCTACCTGCACGCTAGGAAGGAAGAGCGCTCCAGAACAAGGGCCTTTAAATGTATCATATGATATAGTGTAGAGAAAAAAAATCAATCAAAATATGCTAAAATCTCAATCACTTATATTTGAGCTGGAAAGTAAAATAGTGCAGAAACTTTGTTTTGTCTTTATTACTTACACATGTCATCCAAACCTTTGGTTCCTGCTCCTCATTGTTGACTTTTTGGCAAGACAGAAGACGTTACCAATCATAGAACAAATTACTTGTGATTTAAATCGAGGCTGAAGGCTCAAAGAGAAAATGAGAAATTGAAAATTGTAAGGTTTTTGTTTTCTTCCAGAGTCTGGTACCCAGGGTTGGGGAGTGTGACTTGAAATTGATAATTTTTGTCAGTCTCTGGTGCATTCAAGCTGCAAAGGTCATCGGGCACACATCAATAAGGTGCCTTTATGCCATATAATTAGTTCAGTTTTCTACAATTGTCTGTACTCTTGTGTGGAAAGTATGGAAAGTTTCAACAACATCTCCAGTGAGCAAAGACAAGGACCAATTTTCTCCTTGTTCCATGCAATTGTTTTTTGTTTGTCTCTGGAAACAAAGAACCAACAGGAACAGAGATGGCCAAAACAAAGGAAGTAATCAGGTTCAGAATAAAAAAATTAGCTCACATTAAGAATTTTCCACAATGTTGCACACGGAAAAGGAGAACAACATGGCCAACGATCAAACAGGAAATTTAATGAATTACCTATTTTATTAAATTTTTCAGGTCTGTTGTAGTCAGGGTCTTGTTCAGGGCCATTATTATTATAATCCAGGTCCCAATCCATTGCCAAGTTTTCCAATTCTAGGGAAAATATTAGAAGTTAGAGACATTGAGATAGACTGGAACATTTGAAACTGGATAATATTTTATGTTCGGTTAATTTCAAACATATTGGTGTGAGGTGGGCGTCGGGTGCTTTAGAAAGTAACTTTTCTACAAAAGTATGGTACTACTAATGACACAAGAACTGTTCCTTTTCTTTATTTTATCAGAATTGTTCCTGAAAATGCAACTAGAACTGAAAGTCATTCGCCACAAGCATGACAGACTGGTAAAAGAAAAAGCTTTTCTTAAACTGAGAAAACAAAGCATTTGGAGTGTGCTGAATTTAGTTCGAATTTCCCTGGAAAAGGCAAGAAAATTGAGCTCCATTGCAGGTCCCTGGATAGGACCACAGGTATACAATTGGAAATGGCAAATTTATTTGAGGCTGAGAAGCACCTACTTCCAAACCTCGAAAATATTGAAAAACATTGAGCCAGTTGGAGAATCTCAATTTAAGAGAAATAAAATCAAAATTTGAAATGAAGCAAAAACTTAATGAGAAACAAATACAAACGAAGGAGCATGTGAAGGAGAGGAGGCAGGAATCGAAAATTTCAATGTACAAGTTATTGAAAAAAATGGACCCAGACATCTGCCCTACGTACACACTTTTTACAAGGGTTTTTTCATTGAACCCTAGAAGAGTGGAGGAGTTCATTTTTATAAGCTTACTACCAGAATTGAGCTTACAGCTCTGAAGAACCTTTAAGTTTTAGGTTTCTTCGAAAAACATTTTCTTTACCAATTTGGGTAAAATTCTGAAAAATTTACTCGTTTTGGGTAAAATTTAACTCATTGAGGTAAACTTTTTCGGGAGATCTTTTAAAAGAACTTTATCTGATAAGGTAAAAGTGACATAGCCAGTACTCACAGGCTGAAGGGAGGGAGACAAAATGGCACTTTTTAAGTGCCATTTTCGGAATCTGCATACAACAAAAACCCATTATAGGTTGAAAAAATTTGGTGGTTGTCACTCAGATTTTGAAATTTAGGACATCATTCTATTGTTTTCTGTTAATTATTCTTATAAATTAGCAGAAAATAATAGAATGATGCCATATCATATATCTCAAAATCTGATTGCTGACTTGTGTGCATGGAAACCCCCCCCCCCCAGAGCCTGTGAGTACTACTTTTGTCACTTTTTCCCCAATCGGGAAAAGTTTTTCTAACAATCTCTTAAAACAGTTTACCTGAACGAGTAAAATTTACCCGAGCAGTAAACTTTTCAAAATTTTATCCGAAGTGGTAAAGAAAATGCTTACATCTAATGATTATATTAATGCTTATATACATAAAATGCTTATATAAATGCTGAAAATGCTTATATTAATGCTTATATTAATGCTTGTACTAATGCTTATATTAATTCTTACCCTATATTAATGCTTATATTGGGCCTAATGCTATACACACGATTTTGATATATTCTTATTTTTTAACTAGATAGTCTTATATTTGTCTTCGTATTGAAAGGGATATGCCTCTGGAAAGATCTGATAATTGTCCCTTTGTATGGGCATGATCCACATTTCTGAAAGGAGAAGCAAGGAGAAGCAAGGAGAGAGGTCAATGACAAATATCACAAAATGGGAATAAAAAGCCCCTTCTTGATATTTTATGTCATGAACTGCAGTTCAAAATTTCTTACCAGTGGTTGCCTTTGGCTGTTGCTTGGAAGGGCTATTCGATATTCGCTGCGGTGTTTCATGAAGTCTTTTACGATCACTGACGAGAATTTCCTTGAGCAATACTTGAATATTGTTGACACTAATATTATCTTTGAAGCATTCATTTGAACTATTTGTCAAACCAGATAAATCAAATTTGCCATCAGCCGGTTATGAAAACACTTGTGAAGACATAACACAAACAAAAATAACATAAAAATAATGAGGGATTTGATTCAGAATAAACATATTGATGTGAATCTGTGAAAGCTCCTGTGCATTGTGTGCTCTACCTATTCTGCTCTGCGACTCTGTTGTTGAACTCTAAAAAGCAGGCCTCTTTGATGGTCTATTGTTGCATAAGGTTATTTGATTGGTTGATGTGTTTGTTAAGAAATCACACTTTTCAATTCATCAGACTTGGGACCTTTCAAAACAAACAATAGAATTTTGAAGATTTGTGGCTCCCTATCATGAAAACACGTTTTCACACGTGCTGTTTGGAAGTGAGCCAACGTTCCTTCTTGTTCAAAGTCCGTTTGTGGAATCTTGTGGTTGAGTTGAGTCTAGTGCACGCATATAAGTAGAAAACAATATGGAAACTGGAGCGATATTCTGCTGTGCTGTAAACGAGTTTTACCAACTGCCTCAAGAAGAGATTGAACAAAATAGACGGAAGGATACAGATTCTGACGAAAATAATTTTGGGGATTTGGAGACTGATTATGATGAAGAAAAACAGCCAAATGTAATGAAACCAAAGAAAGGTATGTTATTGTTTGTCTTTACTCTTTCTCGTCCAAGAAAGCAGTGTTTAGAGTAATAATTGAAAAAGGATATCAACTCACATAAGATGACCAAGTTAAAGGCTTAGAACTCAGCAAAGCAAAGCACAGCAAACAACCTGACTGACTGGAATCTAATTTTTTTACAGGTGAACAAATGTCAATGTCCACGTTTATGAATTTGTCTTCTGAGGTTCTGGCAAAAGCTTTTGAATTGGTGGTGAGTCTAATATGCCATAGAATATAAATTTTTATGTCACACCGATCACCTTTGGCTTCCTTACATAAAATATATGTGTATGTGTGCATCTCTGTGTTAAAAACTTTCTTTTTTGTGTTTTTGTAGAATGAACAGAAATCGACTGACACGCCCAAAGTGCAACATGCTGTCGCATAAGATTGTAAGTCAGTTATAAGATATACATTAATTTCAAAGATATAATAGCCTAAGCAGAATAACAGCCATATATATAAAGAATCTTAATCAATATCCCGACTTTTGAGTTCACTTTCTAATTAGAAAGAAACAACTCAGGCTTAGCCCATTAAAATATTTCCTGCTGAAAAGTTTTATTTAGTTCATAAATTCAAGTGACAAAATTTTCAATGACAAAACAGGTAATTAATGCTTTACAGCGAAGAAGAACGACAATTCACATTTACATGAGCTGTTTTTTGTAAGAATAGACATTTGCCATGTAATGTAACAAAAGTTCGTTTATCAAGATAGTTGAAACCTGTGAGTTTCTTATCATTTTAAGTCAAGTACTCAGAGTTTCCTAACCATTATTGATCACAGTACTGAATTTCTCATAAATGAGTTTTCTTATTAAAAAAAAAAGAGTGTACTACAGTATCATATGCAGAATATTGTATTATATCCTATTATATATTTACAAACATTATATAAGCCTTTTTCCGGTTTTAGCGCCATTATGGAATAGGTACAAAATTATCAATAATGGCTGATCACAGCGGCAGAACAAAAAAGTTCATGACTTTCAGGCTCCATTTACGAATATAAAGAAATAAATAGAATATAAAAACTGGGGGAGCTTAACACTAGAATTGTGAAAAATGTGATACCAGCATAAAACTTGGTAGAAATAGGCAGTTTGATACGCTGAAAAAGATATGATGTAGACCCATGCTGAAAATGCCCCCTTGTTCTATTTTAGACTGGGGTATTAGCTCCCAGTCCTCTTTAATGAGTGAAATAAAGCAAAAATCTTATTATATAGCAGTAGATTGATATTGTAGAAGATTTGATTCCCAAAAATCAACATTTCAAGCAGTTTTACCTGTGCCTTAAACATAATATTGATGCTTTCAATCTAGCAAGTTTCTTGTCCGTTGTACACCATACTGCTCTTTCACTACTACCTGACGAAATTTATCCTCGTATCTACTGAAAAGATTATAAAAGTTTCGTTTACATAGAGTAGACAAATAACATAAAATGTTTGGCAACTAAGCAGTCTCACAACACTGCCCTCCACATTCACAAAGATTGATGCATTCCAGGTTGAACTGCGTGCATTTTCATTTCACTCTACATTCACGCTTGCATCCACATTTCACCAGCTTGTAACAAGCCTTTGACGCCTCTGGGAGTAGTGCCCACTTTGGAGAAATCACATCTTGTTCTTGTCTCCAGCTGAAATCATTGATGTAGGGTACATACTGCCATCTCTCTAATGACTGCCCCCAAATAATGCGGCCAAATAAGGATGAAATAGCACTAAGATATATCTTCCCTGCTAAATTTTCTTGAAAACTTTTAGAAGTGCTTTAAGACTTTCATCTTAGTGAAATACAAATAATTTGTTACTTATGTGTCATTCTGGCTACAAGACTTTCAGGATGTGGTATCGTCCCTGACAAAGAAGTTCATTTTGTCACTGCACCAGAACACTCAATGAAAGAACAATAGGAAATATCTCCTTATCTTCAGATGTTAATTATACATAACTCTTGAATTCGTTATATATTTCAAATCACAGCCTTTTCAAGATGATTTTATTTAAAATTGAATCATCTTCTTTGCTAACAAAGATGGTTAGTGTTGAAACATTTCTAATAATAACATACCCTCCTTGCAGCAACGCTCTCCTAGAATGCTCAATCAAGGCATCTCTTGTACGTGGAAACTGCTTAAAACTTTTGTTGTTCTCTTTGGCAAATTTATCCATTTCTTTATCAAATTATCCAAAAGGTTCTCTTTTGCACGATAGACTTCGTGATAAAATTTTATTGATCAATTATCAGATAGTGTATTAACAAATGAGTTGACATCTCGGGTATAAGCAGTATTTTACTTGGCAGCTTTTCAAACACCATTATATCAGATGAGTATCCTAAGTATAGGATATATCACTTTGAATGTGATCCACAAGGAATCGTCAAGGAAATAATAAAACCTTGTGTACCATGAAAGAGATTTGTCTTTATATCTTAGACAACAATTTGGAAATCAAAAAATTATACTTTCAGAATTTAGCCTGTCATTTAGGAATTTAAGAATTTGAGTGTCTTTTCTGTTAGAAAAATCATCAAGCATGGCTAATCTACTTACACATCTACGAGGCTGATAAGTAGGCATTATCATTTCCCTTTATGCCCAAAGCGTCATTAATATTTGTCTTCTTTCTTGGTACTGAATCCTTTTTATTAAATTTTATTCTATGTTATGTAAGCATGTCTACAATTTCCTTTTATTGCTGAAAACAAAAATTATCTTTATTTCGAAATATTCTGGACATGGTCATCGAGCACATTAAATGCTAAAAAAATGCAAACATTATCTTACACCTACTTAACTTGGGAAATATAATGCATAGAGTTCATCTGCAATGGTTTGTAGTTATTTAAATATAATTTAAGTTCATTTACTATAAATGATTTTTTGCTGTATTTTGTTTACATTCATTGGATAAAGTTGAATATAGATGCCGAGTAAACCCTTGTCATTCAAAGATTATTTTTATGACATAGATGACATATTTTTGTAACATATTAAAGTGCTCTGGACGACAAACAATATCAATATTTTTTTCTAAATACAGTGTACATGGTATTTCATTCATGTTTTTTAAATGTTGTTTTTATAACTTGTCACATAAAATGTGTAAAGATGTTGTTTTTATAACTTGTCACATAAAATGTGTAAAGAAATCATGTACTAACATCCTTGCATGTGCATTTTCCATTAAGTGCCTTCCCTCAATAAGGGTATACAGGATTAATTGTATAACTGATGATATTTCTTGATCCTTTTTTTAATCTTACAGAATATAAAATGATTCATTTTGAGTAATTTCGAGAGATGAAAACTCATGTCCTTCTCTAATTTGACGTAATTCTTGGATGGAATAAAGAGCCTAGGATATACCCTAGTAGGCTTGCACTGATTGATTTTAGGCTAATTCACATATAGTCGGGAAATTTTATTGCATAATTTCGAAAGTTGGGATGTCAAATCTTCCATGAAATAACAGGATGTTTTTCTCATTGGAACGAATTTTCAACTGCTGCTTCTGATTATCTGTATGAGGGAAAACTGTTTGCAATTGTTTTATCCACAACATCTCTGCATCTAAGATCTCATCGGCTGAAAGTGCTACTTCATTTGAGACAGATTTCTTCTTGCATGCTATCATAAATCGTAAAACAAATGCTGTAATTCGAAAGATTTTTCTGGGACTTGCATATCTGGTTAGATGAAACACATCTGCCAATCCCATTCTGGTTTCATTTTCATTGATGACTGATACCAAGTTTGTTTCACAGCGTTCTTGATTCACTATTCCATCTTCTGTGATCATAGAGGTACCTGGCCATTGGTCTTTACCATTCAGCGATTCAGGTACCTTCCACCAAAAGTCACAATTCTGGAGTCGTTCTGATGTCATGCCCCTTGAGCCAATGTCAGCAGTATTTTCACTTGTAGGGCAGTACCTCCAACAGATGTAATCTTCGCCGAGTATCTGATTAACACAGGATTGGACAATTTTTTCCTTTTGCCACAATTCTGAAGCAAGCATACATCAGTCTTGCTGTCTGTCCAACAATAGGTATCGTTTATATTCCATGCTTTTACAAGTGTTGCCAACATCTGAGCTGCTACGAGTTGTCTTGGAACTGAAAGATCTAGTCTTGCGACTAAAGCCTTTGCTGTTAACAGTTTGGCCACTTTTCTTCCATTTCACTGACAACCAGATATACCAAGGCACAACAGGCTGTAACACTGGAATCTGAACATCCACGCATCTGGTTTTCTGTAGACTTGCTTGGGATTCCAAAATAAATATTGTACCAGTTTAAATTTTAATATTAAATAACACCGACATTTCGAGCATGAACTCGCTATGAAGTAGTGAATTAACAGAAAATATGAAGTTATATCAAATGAATAGGGATTCGAAAAATAGAAAAATAAAAAGAACGTAAGATACAATTAAGAGAAGAATGAAGAATGAACAGAAAAAGAATGAATGTTCCCAGTCAAGAAGAATGTTGACGAATTCCAAGTCAATCATGATATTGAAAGGTTTTTCCGACGTCTTCGTTTAAAAGCTCATTTCCACAACAACAGCTCTGAAGACAACAGCAATTCTGAAACAGCAAATACATCAAGCAATGGTAACAAAGATATCAATTCGCAAAAGATGAATATTGCCGAGCTTTTGCCAGATAAATCCACTTGGACCCCCAGAAATGGTGCATATCAAGCACTGGACCTCTACATTGAAAAATGCAGATATGAAATCTCCCAGCTCAACTTCAACGCCAATCACAAAAAATTGTACGGGACTAGAGTGGTCTACCTTGAAATGACCAAAAGAACGTGAAGATATAGTGATCAAATTTTCGAGAAAAAAGGGATATCCATGTTGTATGAAAACTAGGCTACCTGCACGCTAGGAAGGAAGAGCGCTCCAGAACAAGGGCCTTTAAATGTATCATATGATATAGTGTAGAGAAAAAAAATCAATCAAAATATGCTAAAATCTCAATCACTTATATTTGAGCTGGAAAGTAAAATAGTGCAGAAACTTTGTTTTGTCTTTATTACTTACACATGTCATCCAAACCTTTGGTTCCTGCTCCTCATTGTTGACTTTTTGGCAAGACAGAAGACGTTACCAATCATAGAACAAATTACTTGTGATTTAAATCGAGGCTGAAGGCTCAAAGAGAAAATGAGAAATTGAAAATTGTAAGGTTTTTGTTTTCTTCCAGAGTCTGGTACCCAGGGTTGGGGAGTGTGACTTGAAATTGATAATTTTTGTCAGTCTCTGGTGCATTCAAGCTGCAAAGGTCATCGGGCACACATCAATAAGGTGCCTTTATGCCATATAATTAGTTCAGTTTTCTACAATTGTCTGTACTCTTGTGTGGAAAGTATGGAAAGTTTCAACAACATCTCCAGTGAGCAAAGACAAGGACCAATTTTCTCCTTGTTCCATGCAATTGTTTTTTGTTTGTCTCTGGAAACAAAGAACCAACAGGAACAGAGATGGCCAAAACAAAGGAAGTAATCAGGTTCAGAATAAAAAAATTAGCTCACATTAAGAATTTTCCACAATGTTGCACACGGAAAAGGAGAACAACATGGCCAACGATCAAACAGGAAATTTAATGAATTACCTATTTTATTAAATTTTTCAGGTCTGTTGTAGTCAGGGTCTTGTTCAGGGCCATTATTATTATAATCCAGGTCCCAATCCATTGCCAAGTTTTCCAATTCTAGGAAAATATTAGAAGTTAGAGACATTGAGATAGACTGGAACATTTGAAACTGGATAATATTTTATGTTCGGTTAATTTCAAACATATTGGTGTGAGGTGGGCGTCGGGTGCTTTAGAAAGTAACTTTTCTACAAAAGTATGGTACTACTAATGACACAAGAACTGTTCCTTTTCTTTATTTTATCAGAATTGTTCCTGAAAATGCAACTAGAACTGAAAGTCATTCGCCACAAGCATGACAGACTGGTAAAAGAAAAGCTTTTCTTAAACTGAGAAAACAAAGCATTTGGAGTGTGCTGAATTTAGTTCGAATTTCCCTGGAAAAGGCAAGAAAATTGAGCTCCATTGCAGGTCCCTGGATAGGACCACAGGTATACAATTGAAATGGCAAATTTATTTGAGGCTGAGAAGCACCTACTTCCAAACCTCGAAAATATTGAAAAACATTGAGCCAGTTGGAGAATCTCAATTTAAGAGAAATAAAATCAAAATTTGAAATGAAGCAAAAACTTAATGAGAAACAAATACAAACGAAGGAGCATGTGAAGGAGAGGAGGCAGGAATCGAAAATTTCAATGTACAAGTTATTGAAAAAAATGGACCCAGACATCTGCCCTACGTACACACTTTTTACAAGGGTTTTTTCATTGAACCCTAGAAGAGTGGAGGAGTTCATTTTTATAAGCTTACTACCAGAATTGAGCTTACAGCTCTGAAGAACCTTTAAGTTTTAGGTTTCTTCGAAAAACATTTTCTTTACCAATTTGGGTAAAATTCTGAAAAATTTACTCGTTTTGGGTAAAATTTAACTCATTGAGGTAAACTTTTTCGGGAGATCTTTTAAAAGAACTTTATCTGATAAGGTAAAAGTGACATAGCCAGTACTCACAGGCTGAAGGGAGGGAGACAAAATGGCACTTTTAAGTGCCATTTTCGGAATCTGCATACAACAAAAACCCATTATAGGTTGAAAAAATTTGGTGGTTGTCACTCAGATTTTGAAATTTAGGACATCATTCTATTGTTTTCTGTTAATTATTCTTATAAATTAGCAGAAAATAATAGAATGATGCCATATCATATATCTCAAAATCTGATTGCTGACTTGTGTGCATGGAAACCCCCCAGAGCCTGTGAGTACTACTTTTGTCACTTTTTCCCCAATCGGGAAAAGTTTTTCTAACAATCTCTTAAAACAGTTTACCTGAACGAGTAAAAATTTACCCGAAACGAGTAAACTTTTCAAAATTTTATCCGAAGTGGTAAAGAAAATGCTTACATCCCTAATGATTATATTAATGCTTATATACATAAAATGCTTATATAAATGCTGAAAATGCTTATATTAATGCTTATATTAATGCTTGTACTAATGCTTATATTAATTCTTACCCTATATTAATGCTTATATTGGGCCTAATGCTATACACACGATTTTGATATATTCTTATTTTTTAACTAGATAGTCTTATATTTGTCTTCGTATTGAAAGGGATATGCCTCTGGAAAGATCTGATAATTGTCCCTTTGTATGGGCATGATCCACATTTCTGAAAGGAGAAGCAAGGAGAAGCAAGGAGAGAGGTCAATGACAAATATCACAAAATGGGAATAAAAAGCCCCTTCTTGATATTTTATGTCATGAACTGCAGTTCAAAATTTCTTACCAGTGGTTGCCTTTGGCTGTTGCTTGGAAGGGCTATTCGATATTCGCTGCGGTGTTTCATGAAGTCTTTTACGATCACTGACGAGAATTTCCTTGAGCAATACTTGAATATTGTTGACACTAATATTATCTTTGAAGCATTCATTTGAACTATTTGTCAAACCAGATAAATCAAATTTGCCATCAGCCGGTTATGAAAACACTTGTGAAGACATAACACAAACAAAAATAATATAAAGATAAAGAGGGATTCGATTCAGAACAAAAATATTAATGTGAATCTGCGAAGCTCCTGTGCATTGTGCGCTTTGCCTATTCTGCTCTGCGACTCTGTTGTTAAACTCTAAAAAGCGGGCTTGTTTGATGGTCTTTTGTTGCATAAGGTTATTTGATTGGTTGATGTGTTTGTTAAGAAATCACACTTTTCAATCCATCCGACTTGGGACCTTTGAAAACAAACAATTGAATTTTGAAGATTTGTGGCTCCCTGTCATGAAAACACGTTTTTCTCACATGCTGTTTGGAAGTGAGCCAACGTTCCTTCTTGTTCAAAGTCCGTTTGTCGAATCTTGTGGTTGAGTTGAGTCTAGTGCACGCATATAAGCAGAAAACAATATGGAAACTGGAGCGATATTCTGCTGTGCTGTAAACGAGTTTTACCAACTGCCTCAACAAGAGATTGAACAAAATAGTTTTATTCAGATGCTACGGAAGGATACAGATTCTGACGAAAATAATTTTGGGGATTTGGAGACTGATTATGATGAAGAAAAACAGCCAAATGTAATGAAACCAAAGAAAGGTATGTTACAGTGTTTGTCTTTACTCTTTCTCGTCCAGGAAAGCAGTGTTTAGAGTAATAATTGAAAAAGGATATCAACTCACATAAGATGACCAAGTTAAAGGCTTAGAACTCAGCAAAGCAAAGCACAGCAAACAACCTGACCGACTGGAATCTAATTTTTTTACAGGTGAACAAATGTCAATGTCCACGTTTACGAATTTGTTCTTCTTTTTTTTTTTTTTTATATATATACACAGGGATCTGTGTATCCACGTGTGCACAATTCGTTTTCTTCCGGGTTGTTTTTGGATTCATCTTGAACTTCTGAGAAACGAATACGAAATGGAAAACCCAGAATTTAAGGAAGCAAAGAAGAAATATAACCGATCTGTTAAAGACAGAGCTGCAACGGTAGGCCTTTTATCATGTACTTCATAGTTCTTAGGGTTTTATTTGCGACCACCACGCTGGCGGCCTAGGCCCGATCTCCATAATCATTAGATCTTTTTGTTAAAATATCCAATCATAAGCAATTCCTCTTTAATTGAATAAAGATTGATTAAGTATTGTATACTTCTTATTTGATCATAAACTTTCTTTTAACATATGCTGTCCCAAAAAGTGTGGCACAGCTTCTCTTGTTTTTGTGATAAAACGTTGTAGACAGGCCTATACCTTTACTAGTTTACTATAGGCATCTACTGAAATTATTTAATACCCATTTTCATATACTTCATAGATAGAGAAGTGGGTGCAACAAAACAAAAGTTATGTACCACCAGTTCTATTTGTGTATCAAATTGGAAATGAGCTATTTTTTAAAGGTAAGAAAAATCTGCTATTTGCTGATTTTGACTACACTCGTATCTCAATCAATTTCACAAGCCTCAAAATATGAATTCTCTATATGCCAGGAAACCCAGTTCTTGTAAATGGATTTCATACTAGTGAAGCATTCAAAACGGCTTGGGAAGAAGCCATATCTAAGTCAAATGGTAATCTTCACATGAAACTTCCCGAAGGAAATGGAGATCAAGGAGTCACTGAAAGACAGCAACATGGTGTAAAAAGGACTAGGCAAGAAATTGTTGACATAAAAGGTATATATACATAAGGTTACCTGGGTTATATAAGCCTTCAGATTCTTAATGTTGATTATATTACCTTTTGCAATCTGCATTTCAGATATTGATCCAATGACTATAATTTTAAAAGACTTGGAAAGGCTTCTTACAAATGCAGTGACTGGAGGACACCATGTCAAAGGAATCTGGGATCTACCAAAACCAACCTGGTGGCCAGATGATGTAAAATTTTGTTCCCCAAATTTTAGAAAACATTGGGGTATGCCTTACATTTTTTCTAATGTCATCTTATATTCATTTTTAGCATTTCATAAATACATAGAGCACATTATTTGTCATTTATTCATTTCCAGCAATTGTTTTTATTTGTCATTTATTCATTTCCAGCAATTTCAAATTTAGATAGATTGAATTGGACTTGATTGCCTCAATAAAAATTGAAACTGTGATTTCTGTATCATATAATTTAACTGCAAGGACTCTCTCAGGTTTCACTTCTTCAAGTTTTAACTTGCATGATAGGAAGAGAAGAATTAAGTGAACTGGAGAAAAGAAGGGTTGGTGTGGCTTTAAAGCAGTGGGTATGTGAGCAGTCTAAGGAAACCAGGTAATTTGTTTTCTGTTTGCTATAAATTATAACATAACGATAATAGTTGCATAGTAATGTTGTTGCAGAGGATCAAATAAATTATCTATCAAATATAATTATCTATGTATACTTATATGTATGACAGAGAAGAAGGAAGTCAACAAATGGATGTTGAGGAAAAAGACATTCTGGATCATCCAGTTTGTGATGAAAATGTAAACTGAAAACAGATCTAATTTTTGTTTTATGTTCCTTGCTATTTTACACAAATTGTCATGAATGGCATATGATTGAATATTTTTTCCAGATTGACTATGGTAGTGAAGTGAGTCTGGAGGACCTCCCAGAACTTAGCAGGATGGATGAAGGAATTACAGGATGTCTGGTGATAAGATTTTTTAGTCTTACTTAAACTAAAAACAACTGGTGCCAACTAATGTAATTTTGAGTGTTTATCTTTGAGTGTTTAGATTTTGATCAATAAGGAAAGAAAGAAGAGTTTGTAAAAAATATAATTCAACTTCCCTGGTTAGTTACATCTGGTCAATTATATGGTTCTAGCCATTCTATTTCAAATTTCTTTTCAGTAGCTTTTTTCAAATCCAAAGCTCTTTTAAGGGCACTCCTGATTATGATTATTATAACCATATTGTGATATTATAACCATATTGTGATTATTATGATATCAGTGTGATTCATTATGGTTATTATTTTGATTATTGGGAATATAAAGATAGTTAGAGGCTATTGTTACATTTTTTTCATTATTATGGTTATTGTTTCTATCTTGATGATCATTATATTATCATGATTATTATGATTTGAATAAAATCATGCAGGTTTCTGTGAATAAAGGTAAACTGAACAGATTCTGTTTTTTTGATCTTTTTAATGCACATCGAGTTGTTGTTATAAACTGTCTGACAGAATATTTTCTTTCCAAGGACAACAATGTAAATAAAACTGCATCAAATGAAGAATACTTTCCAGAACTTAGTGGGATGGATGAAGAAGCTTCGGTATGCTGATGAAGTTTTAGCGCCCTTCATAAACCTGAACACACTGTCTTGTGCCAACTTTGCCTCTTGGGGTATTACTCCTAATTGCTTTTTTACTTTTTCAAGGATAATTTTGATCAACAAATAAAAGAGGAAGACTGCATAGGACATCATTCACCAGTCATGGTTAGTAACATCTAGTCAGTTATATGTACACAGTTCTATCCCTTTATAGGTCTTATGCATTGAAACAATCTTGTAAATTGCAATTTTCTTGCAATTACTGGATTTATGATGGCACAGATGATACCCAGACCCCTGGGACGCTACTTGGATGTGTAAATGATGCAGTTACGTGCATTTTAGCTAACTTCAAATTAAATTTATTTGATTTCAGCAAGACTACAAAGCTAAAGAAAGCTTCAGGGAAAGAATTTTATGTTTAGTAATTTTTGAAATGCAATCTGCGCTCTCGTTGAATAGTTGCAAACCTTGTTTTCTATTTGTCTACTTCTACTGTCTTCTGTAAAGAGAATTCTACGTGGATTATTTGTTTTCCTGTGCATTTGGTAATAATGCTATCATATTCTCTTTTTAAGATTCAAAGAGATGAACCTGCCTGCTCGTCTGCAAAGTCAGGCACAATTGAAAAACAGCAAGAAGCTGTCGTGAACAGTCTGGTAAATGAATTGATCCTACATCCACTATGCCATAATATGTAGTTGTATCTTGTTTAATGTACTCTCTTTCAGCAAATCAACAATGCGTTTTTTTTAATTCCAGGTTGCGAAATCAGTGGTAGCTCTTATCCAGCTGACTGAAGCGCGCTCATGGAGAGAGCTTCTAGTTAACATTTCGAAGCTTGACCTTCAGTTTAGAAACGACGTTATGACGTTCCTCCAAGGATACCACTTTTACTCCTTCAGCAAACTGCCGGAAGAAGTACGAGTATTGGATCAACGGTATGAAACGCAGATATTGATGTTATTATACTGTAATCCCGAACAACTCAACGCTTGACAAAATTGCTTGTCTTCTGAGGTTCTGGCAAAAGCTTTTGAATTGGTGGTGAGTCTAATATGCCATAGAATATAAATTTTTATGTCAAACCGATCACCTTTGGCTTCCTTACATAAAATATATGTGTATGTGTGCATCTCTGTGTTAAAAACTTTCTTTTTTGTGTTTTTGTAGAATGAACAGAAATCGACTGACACGCCCAAAGTGCAACATGCTGTCGCCCATAAGATTGTAAGTCAGTTATAAGATATACATTAATTTAAAAGATATAATAGCCTAAGCAGAATAACAGCAATATATATAAAGAATCTTAATCAATATCCCGACTTTTTGCGTTCACTTTCTAATTAGAAAGAAACAACTCAGGCTTAGCTCATTTAAATATTTCCTGCTGAAAAGTTTTATTTAGTTCATAAATTCAAGTGACAAAATTTTTCAATGACAAAACAGGTAATTGATGCTTTACAGCGAAGAAGAAAGACAAGTCACATTTACATGAGCTGTTTTTTGTAAGAATAGACATTTGCCATGTAATGTAACAAAAGTTCGTTTATCAAGATAGTTGAAACCTGTGAGTTTCTTATCATTTTAAGTCAAGTACTCAGAGTTTCTTAACCATTATTGATCACAGTACTGAATTTCTCATAAATGAGTTTTCTTACTAAAAAAAAAGAGTGTACTACAGTATCATATGCAGAATATTATATTATGTCCTATTATATATTTAAAAACATTTTATATAAGCCTTTTTCCGGTTTCTAGCGCCAATATGGAATAGGTACAAAATTATCAATAATGGCTGATCACAGCGGCAGAACAAAAAAGTTCATGACTTTCAGGCTCGATTTACGAATATAAAGAAATAAATAGAATATAAAAACTTTTAGTGGGGGAGCTTAACACTAGAATTGTGAAAAATGTGATACCAGCATAAAACTTGGTAGAAATAGGCAGTTTGATATGCTGAAAAAGATAGGTTGTAGACCCACGCTGAAAAATGCCCCTTGTTCTATTTTTAGACTGGGGTACTAACTCCCAGGCCTCTTAAAGGAAAGTTGGAATACATTTGCTGTTTATCAAGATAAGAACATGAAACTTGGTAGAAATAGGCAGTTTGATACACTGAAAAAGATATGATGTAAACCCATGCTGAAAATGCCCCCTTGTTCTATTTTAGACTGGGGTGTTAGCTCCCAGTCCTCTTTAATGAGTGAAATAAAACAAAAATCTCATTATATAGCAGTAGATTGATATTGTGGAAGATTTGATTCCCAAAAATCAACATTTCAAGCAGTTTTACCTGTGCCTTAAACATAAAATTGATGCTTTCAATCTAGCAATTTTTTTGTCCGTTGTACACCATACTGCTGTTTCACTACTACCTGACGAAATTAATCCTCGTATCTACTGAAAAAGATTATAAAAAGTTTCGTTTACATAGAGTAGACAAATAACAGAAAATGTTTGGCAACTAAGCAGTCTCACAACACAGCCCTCCACATTCACAAAGATTGATGCATTCCAGGTTGAACTGCTTGCATTTGCATTTCACTCTACATTCACGCTTGCATCCACATTTCACCAGCTCGTAACAAGCCTTTGACGCCTCTGGGAGTAGTGCCCACTTTGGAGAAATCACATCTTGTTCTTGTCTCCAGCTGAAATCATTGATGTAGGGTACATACTGCCATCTCTCTAATGACTGCCCCCAAATAATGCGGCCAAATAAGGATGAAATAGCACTAAGATAAAATTTTCTTGAAAACTTTTAGAAGTGCTTTAAGACTTTCATCTAAGTGAAAGACAAATAATTTGTTACTTATGTGTCATTCTGGCTACAAGACCGTCAGGATGTGGTATCGACCCTGACAAAGAAGTTCATTTTGTCACTGCACCAGAACACTCAATGAAAGAACAATAGGAAATATCTCCTTATCTTCAGATGTTAATTATACATAACTCTTGAATTTGTTATACATTTCAAATCACAGCCTTTTCAAGACGTATTTTTATTTAAAAATTGAGTCATCTTCTTTGCTAACAAAGATGGTTAGTGTTGAAACATTTCTAATAATAACATACCCTCCTTGCAGCAACGCTCTCCTAGAATGCTCAATCAAGGCATCTCTTGTACGTGGAAACTGCTTAAAACTTTTGTTGTTCTCTTTGGCAAATTTATCCATTTCTTTATCAAATTATCCAAAAAGGTTCTCTTTTTGCACGATAGACTTCGTGATAAAATTTAATTGATCAATTATCAGATAGTGTATTAATAAATGAGTTTACATCTCGGGTATAAGCAGTATTTTACTTGGCAGCTTTTCAAACACCATTATATCAGATGAGTATCCTAAGTATAGGATATATCACTTTGAATGTGATCCACAAGGAATCGTCAAGGGAAATAATAAAAACCTTGTGTACCATGAAAGATATTTGTCTTTATATCTTAGACAACAATTTGGAATTCAAAAAATGATACTTTCAGAATTTAGCCTGTCATTTAGGAATTTAAGAATTTAAGAATTTGAGTGTCTTTTCTGTTAGAAAAATCATCAAGCATGGCTAATCTACTTACACGTCTACGAGGCTGATAAGTAGGCATTATCATTTCCCTTTATGCCCAAAGCGTCATTAATATTTGTCTTCTTTCTTGGTTCTGAATCCTTTTTATTAAATTTTATTCTATGTTATGTAAGTATGTCTACAATTACCTTTTATCACTGAAAACAAAATCTGGACATGGTCATCGAGCACATTAAATGCTAAAAAAATGCAAACATTATCTTACACCTAATTAACTAGAAACTTGGGAATTATAATGCATAGAGTTCATCTGAAATGGTTTGTAGTTATTTAAATATAATTTAAAGTTCGTTTACTATAAATGATTTTTTGTTGAATTTTGTTTACATTCATTGGATAAAGTTGAATATAGATGCCGAGTAATCCCTTGTTATTCAAAGATTATTTTTATGACATAGATGACATATTTTTGTAACATATTAAAGTGCTCTGGATGACAAACAATATCAAATTTTTTTTTCTAAATACAGTGTACATGGTATTTCATTCATGTTTTTTAAATGTTGTTTTTATATCTTGTCACATAAAATGTGTAAAGAAATCATGTACTAACATCCTTGCATGTGCATTTCTGATTAAGTGCCTTCCCTCAATAAGCGTATACAGGATTAATTGTATAACTCATGATATTTCTTGATCCTTTTTTTACTCTTTCAGAATATAAAATGATTCATTTTGAGTAATTTCGAGAGATGAAAAAATCATGTCCTTCTGTAATTTGACGTTATTCTTGGGCGGAATAAAGAGCCTAGGATATACCCTAGCAGGCTTGGGCTAATTGATTTTATGGTAATTCACATAAAGCAAGAAAATTTTATTGAGTAACGTGAAAAATGAAAAATCATGTCCTTCTGTAATTTGATGTTATTCTTGGGTGGAAAAAGGAACCTAGGATGTACCCTAGCAGGCTTGTGCTGATTGATTTTACGCTAATTCACATATAGTGGGGAAATTTTATTGAGTAATTTCGAAAAATGAAAAAGTCATGTCCATCTGTAATTAGACGTTATTCTTGGGCGGAATAAAGAGCCTAGGATATACGCAAGCAGGCTTGCGCTGGTTGATTGTAGCAAAGATTATAGAAAGGAGACTGGATAAGAAAGTAGGTCGAGAACAATGGGTTATGTTATGCCCCAGTGAATTTTCAAAGTTG
This sequence comes from Chrysaora quinquecirrha, assembly GCA_014526335.1. NCBI lineage: Eukaryota > Metazoa > Cnidaria > Scyphozoa > Semaeostomeae > Pelagiidae > Chrysaora > Chrysaora quinquecirrha. The sequence continues at coordinate 8,873,945 of JACTAT010000010.1, forward strand.
AGGGCAACACTCATTTCCGGTTTAGGCTACTTGTTTCCCGCCAACCATAAATGGTTGATAAAATTGCTGTTCTTGAAGACATACCATGCTTTTATAGCAGAATATGATCTAGTTAGTCAAATGGTAGCATCGTGCTGCATGGTCGCTTGTAGAACTTACAAGAACAATACAAGATATCCACATCTTAGCTTTCATCTGGTACCCTCCTCGAAAAGTTCGAAACTGAAACGCGAGTGGAGATCTCAACTCCTGAAAATCATCAACAGATGTGACACTGGTTTTAATTCAGAGAAGGCTTTTATTTGTTCAAAACACTTCAAGCCAGAGTACATTCAGACAGGTATGCTCCATATGAATTTTATTTACTTGTATTAAATTTTGATTAATAGACAAGAAAGGGGAGGGCTACAGGGGTGTTGCCAAAGGGGGGTACAGGGGGGCGCTGTACCCCCCCAATGTTGCAAACGTGGGCACAAATAAGGTTTTTTCGGCAAATGATGATATCGGTCTGGAGATTTTCGGCATTTTTCAATAAAATTCGTTGAAACCCGGTTACATTAAACTCGACAATAATAGATATTACATTAAATTAGAGCATGAATAAAGTACTAAAACGAGAAAAAATATCATTGAAAATCTGCATCGGTTTCAGTCTCTTCGAAGCTTTTACAGTACATACAGTATAAGGATCGATGAAATGAATAAATCAGCCAGAAAACTCAAAAAAAAGAAATAAGTTAGATTCTTGAAAAAAAGTTAAGGGTGTCATTTTCTTTAAATTGGATTTCATGTTGATTATCGGAAAAACCAAAATGAAAAAAAATGGGTGTGGCTTCAAAGGCCACGCCCTTCTGCCGGAAAATTTTAACTCTGTGCCCCCCCAAAAATTTTTTATTGCTCTGCCCCTGGAGGGCTAGGCCTAAGCCCAATGCTACTAACTATGTATAGCTGGCCTCTATCTGCTTTCAATGTCATTTCATTTTTCGAAGAATAGTTTCAATACTCTGATATTTTTCTGAATTTCTTAGAACATTCAAATTCAAATACTTAGAAATTTTATTTGCACAACCACAATAGTTTCTTTTGAAGAGTTTTGTTGATTTAAAATATATTTACTATTTATTTGAAATCCTTGATGAACTTGATGAAAAAGTTGATATCCTAAAAAAGAAAATTATTGTTGAAATGTAATTGTCCACCGCCTTTGCTCTTTTTGATCGGAATCCCCACCTAAAACACCAACTTTTTGCAAAGATTTCTAAAATTCTCTATGAACTATTTTTAATCATTTACTGTTTTGTACTTTAGGCAAAAAGGGAAGAAAAGACCTTATTATTGGAAGCTTGCCCACAGAATTCCTTCCTATATATAGAAACACGAAAACCAAAGCCTAGATTCCCTTTGCATCGCGAATCAACTGACATTTTGCCAGTAGTTTACAAATATGGCGACTTGGAGGATTTAAAAAAAGACTGTTACAAAATAAAGTCTCCTTGGTTGATCATTAAACAGACTGAAAGCAATATCGTGATTGGTTGTATAAATGATGATGAACAAATATATTTAAAGGTGTCAGTAAATGAGGCCCTTGAATTTACTGCAGAGTCCAGTTTCATTGAGTTACCCATACTTCATCAAATTTACAAGAAGTATAGACACAGAATTTCAAAGATTGGAATCCATTGGTTGCTAAAGGAACTTCTAGAATGGAATTTATGCCCTTGGATATGTGAACCAAACTTGAAAGATTTTGGGGTTCAAATTGTTGAAAAAAAAGGTCAAATTGTAGATTATTGGTGACCAACTGCAAAGAAAAAGAAGAAATTGTCACCAAATTATATAACAAGGATTGTTGTGTTTTGGTAAAAGGACCAGGCACTTGCGCTGAATGTAAGAAATCTGGTTTGACAATCCAAAAACTATTTTTTTCAAACAAAGTATTGGCTAAGAAACCTTTGGCTTTAAAAAGTCCTTTAACAAAGTAGGCAAAGAGCGACTTTCTAATGCTGTGAAAATATTGCGAAAGAAAGAGAAAAATTTGAAAGAAAGAATAAGTCAACTAGAAAGGGAAATAGAAACCAAAGCTGTTGTTATAGATAGTGAAACGCACAATGACCTGAGTCAGATTATTGCAGGGGTTGAAAACACATTTAGGAGTGAATAATTTGAAAAGTTGTTTTGGGAACAACAGAAGAAAGCTTTTGACTCAAAATCTAGCAGAGCATTGCGATGGCATCCAATGATGATAAGATTTGCCCTGCACCTTCATCTGAGATCACCTTCTGCTTACAGGGCATTAAAGGAAAGCAAGGTGATCAGGCTTCCTTCCGAGAGGACACTAAGGGATTATTCAAATATAGTTCACCCAACTGTGGGCTTTAACAAGTCCACATTTGATGATCTGAAGCACCAAGCCTCAAAGTTAGAAGGCATTGCAAAGTATGTCACGATCATGCTTGATGAAATATCTGTGAGAGAGGATCTTGTCTTCGACAAAACGACTGGAGGGCTTGTTGGTTTTGTAAACCTGGGAAAGGATATAAATGAAATCTTTAATTTAACATCCTCAGCTGGCAAAATAGCATCAAGTATGGTTCAACACAGCTCTCCTGCAATTGCTTCCCATGCAATTGTGTTCATGGTCAGTGGAATCGCCTCAAGACTAAAATTTTCCTTAGATTATTTTGCAACTTGTACAGCAACATCAGCAATGCTTTTCCCTTTAATGTGGAATAGGATTTTGAGAGAATTATGCAGACCTCAAGGTTATCACTGTTGTTTTTGATAAAGCAAGCAGCAATCAAAAAAATGTATGGTATGCACGCTTCTGATAAAAAAGAGCCAATTTACGACACCCAATGTTTTCAGTAAAGATGAAGATCCTTTATTTCTTTTCTCTGATCCACCACATCTTGTAAAAACAGTTAGAAACAATTTAGCAGGTTCTGATTATGAAAAGAAAAGGTTAATGTGGTACAATAAAGACATCACATGGAGACATGTTGTTGACCTCTATGAAGCCGACAGGTTAGGCGCTGTCAGAAAGAAGCCCAAACTTACCAATGAGCATATTTTTCTCAACCCTCTCTCAAAAATGCGCATGAATTTGGCAGCACAGGTTATGAGTGAAACGGTCTCAAAGGTGATGAAGGCTTATGGAAAAGAAGATGCAAGTGAAACAGCCAAGTTTATCATGATGATCGATAAATTCTTCGATTGTTGCAATACAAGATAACTCACTGAAGGAGAACATAAACGAAAGTCCTATTTAAGACCATATACAGATGAGAAAGATGAGAGATTTTCTTTCATTAAAAATGATTTTCTAGGCTATCTTTCAGAATGGAAAAAGGCGATTCAAAACAGACAAGGAAATTTTTCTCAACAAGACCGTGCAAAGATGTTTTCGAGTGATGCAACATATAATGGCCTGCAGACAACAGCACATGCATTGGTTGAGTGCGTGCAATTTTTGCTAGGCGAAGGCTTCAAATATATCCTGACAAACAAATTCAGTCAAGACCCGCTTGAAGATCATTTTGGTAGGCACAGAGGACTTGCCAGGCAATCAACAAATCCAACAATTTACTCATTGGGCTTCCAGGAAAATAAACTCCAGATACAAAGAAGTATTGCAACAAGTATCAGCTATAATTTTATTGATTAATTAACATGTCAAATTTATGGTATTTTATAAAGAAATGTGTACTGTATGCAGTTATTTATGCATTCATTTCATTTTGGCACTTTGTTCTGTTCACTTGCAAGTTTTAAGTTTTTACACAATGCTTTGGCTTTACGTTCCTTCTTTGATGTTTCTCTGTGGTACTCAACTAAATTTTTTGCATGAGAATATGACCTAATTTTTACATACAAAGTTACACAGTGCTTAAGTGTTGTTAACTTGATGTTATCTGGCACAACAACTGTTTCTGAAAACCTTTGGAAAGTTTCAAGTCAACTCTTGCTCAATGATCTAGATATGATTTCAGCACCAATTATTTCTGTCTTGTTGATTTTGACAAAAGCTCTGAATTCTTTCTCTACATTTAGAAATATGTCATTATTATCAGACCACCCCGGTTGAGTGTTTCAATGAGTTTTGATGAACCCTCTGTATTGCCACTTTCTTCTTTACAAAAATTCAACACCAATATTTTTTGCTGGAGAATACTTCTAGATGGATGCTTTGCATCTGATTTTCTCATGTCATCATATGATTTTTGAATAACTTCTCTAAGAACTGCCCCACAAATATAGGTAAGAGTGTCCTTTTCATCAGTTGTTATCTGGGCTGTCAATATTTCTGTGTCTTCTTTCTTTTTGGTATTAAAACTTTTTGCCACAACCTCCTGGCTAGTCAAAAGAATCCAGGAACAAAAATCTTTTGGGACACTTAGACATGATTGAAGATTTGTGGTAACTCTGCCATCTGTCCAAACTTTATTGAACTCTACCCACATGGCTTCAATATTGAATGATTTCCCTGTTATGGTCTTCTCCAATGCAACCTTCAAAAAATTTAGTGGGGGAGATGGCTGTTCGAGTAACCTTTGAATATGATGACTATACAGGGCATTTAACATTTCATTATTCTGCATTGAATGGAGAGCATCTTTAAAAAACAACTCTATGTTAAGAGATAGTATGGGCTTAGCTGCTAATGACTTGCTTTTTTGGGGATTGCCTTCCTTTTCTGTGAACTTTTAATATTGTTCTTGTCTTTTTTCCGTTTTCTGAAAGGTTGCAGCAGTTATCTCTGGTTCAGGAGGTGGATTCCTTCCCTTTCCTTTTCGGGTAGGCCTAGCCCTAGCCCTAACTATGAGGTTTTTCTTGTCGCATTCTTGTATGATCGGCAGGGTCTCGTCATTGCAAAATGTTACATCCAATGCCTAAAGTAACGAGAACATGGATATTAATACTACTCGCAAATTTAAATAGCTAGATACTGATTAGAAAGCAAGACAGACATACAAAATTGGCCTTGCATCTAGAGAGGGAAGAAGGCTTACTACAGCAGAACGAGCACATTTGTTTATGCTATAAAATACATCATTTTCCTCAATAAAGCAGCATATTCTTATTTCGTAATAAATCTTAAAAAAGCATATACTTCATACCTCGTTCAACTTATCCACCTCATCAATAAAACCATCATCAAAATCTGTTTGAAAAAGTCGAACTCCTCCTTACTTGCAGCTCTCGTGCAGCCACTTCTAAACCGGAAATGAACCTTGCCTTCAACTTCAAAATTTTGCGAGAATTACAGAGGGCACGCGCTATCTATTGTTCTCAGCCTACTTTCCTATCCAGTCTCCTTTCCATAATCTTTGATTGTAGGCTAATTTACATAAAGTAAGGAAATTTTATTGAGTAATTTCGAGAAATGAAAATGTTGTGTCCTTCTGTAATTAGATGTTACTCTTGGGCGGAATAAAGAGCCTAGGATATACCCTAGCAGTCTTCCACTGATTGATTGTAGGCTAATTTACATATAGTCAAAAAATCATGTCCTTTTGTAATTTGACGTTATTTTGGTGTGGAATAAAGAGCTTAGGATATACAATAGTAGGGGCTGATTGATTTGACGCTACTTCACATCTATTCAGTAAATTTTATTAAGTAATTTCGAAAAATTAAAAAATCATCTCCTTTTGATTGCTTTAACGCTAATTCACATGTAGTCAGGAAATTTTATTGAGTAATTTCGAAAAAGGAAAACTCATGTCCTTCTCTAATTTGACGTAATTCTTGGATGGAATAAAGAGCCTAGGATTTACCCTAGTAGGCTTGCACTGATTGATTTTAGGCTAATTCACATATAGTCGGGAAATTTTATTGCATAATTTCGAAAGTTGGGATGTCAAATCTTCCATGAAATAACAGGATGTTTTTCTCATTGGAACGAATTTTCAACTGCTGCTTCTGATTATCTGTATGAGGGAAAACTGTTTGCAATTGTTTTATCCACAACATCTCTGCATCTAAGATCTCATCGGCTGAAAGTGCTACTTCATTTGAGACAGATTTCTTCTTGCATGCTATCATAAATCGTAAAACAAATGCTGTAATTCGAAAGAGTTTTATGGAACTTGCATATCCAGTTAGATGAAACACATCTGCCAATCCCATTCTGGTTTCATTTTCATTGATGACTGATACCAAGTTTGTTTCACAGCGTTCTTAATTCACTGTTCCATCTTCTGTGATCATAGAGGTACCTGGCCATTGGTCTTTACCATTCAGCCATTCAGGTACCTTCAACCACAGGTCACAGTTCTGGAGTCGTTCTAATGTCATGCCCCTTGAGCCAATGTCAGCAGTATTTTCACTTGTAGGGCAGTACCTCCAACAGATGTAATCTTCGCCGAGTATCTGATTAACACAGGATCGGACAATTTTTTTCCCTTTGCCACAATTCTGAAGCAAGCATAGATCAGTCTTGCTGTCTGTCCAACAATAGGTATCGTTTATATTCCATGCTTTTACAAGTCTTGCCAACATCTGAGCTGCTACGAGTTGTCTTGGAACTGAAAGATCTATTCTTGCGACCATAGCCTTTGCTGTTAACAGTTTGGCCACGTTTCTTCCATTTCACTGACAACCAGATATACCAAGGCACAACAGGCTGTAACACTGGAATCTGAAACTCCACGCATCTGGTTTTCTGTAGACTTGCTTGGGTTTCTAAAATAAATATTGTACCAGTTGAAATTTTAATATTAAATAACAACGACATTTCGAGGATGAACTCGTTATGAAGTAGTGAAATAACAGAAAATATGAAGTTATATCAAATGAATAGGGATTCGAAAAATAGAAAAATAAAAAGAACGCAAGATACAATCAAGAGAAGAATGAAGAATGAACAGAAAAGAATGAATGTTCCCAGTCAAGAAGAATGTCGACAAATTCCAAGTCAATCATGATAGTGAAACGTTTTTCCGACGTCTTCGTTTAAAAGCTCATTTCCACAACAACAGCTCTGAAGACAACAGCAATTCTGAAACAGCAAATACATCAAGCAATGGTAACAAAGATATCAATGCGCAAAAGATGAATATTGCCAAGCTTTTCCCAGACAAGTCCACTTGGACCCCCAGAGATGTTGCATATCAAGCACTGGACCTCTACATTGAAAAATGCAGATATGAAATCTCCCAGCTCAACTTCAACGCCAATCACAACAAATTGTACGGGACTAGAGTGGTCTACCTTGAAATGACCAAAAGAACGTGAATATTAGTGATCAAACCTGCTGACTAAGGTGGTCGTATTGCGGTGTGGAGTAAAGATCTCTATTTTAAAGAAGGAAATTCGCAGCTTCTCACAGACTCCTACCAAATCCTGCCAACGAATCCAACCAAGACCTTCAGAAAACCATCATCACCTGAATCAAAGAAGAAATTAACAACAACAATCTTCCTACCAACGCATCAAAGCTTTATCTCCAACATCCTCGTACTTCAGTTTTCTTCATGCTGCCAAAGATTCATAAACCTAATAGTCCTTGTTGCCCAATCAAAGAAATCTTTCAAGCAGCAACCGCTCCAACAGTTCCAAACAGGCTGAATGGACTGTCCAAGCACGATTGTAATGGCTACCTGAAAGATTCAAATTCAAGCTACACGTTGAGCAAATACCAGCTTGAAATATGGTATCTTCAAAGTCTTTGTTGCTTATGATTTTTCCAATGACAGCTAAGTTTTCTTACATAAAATGAAATCTTTGCAATGTATAATAACATTTTTAAATTGATCTTGAAAGTTCCATATTAAGTTGTATGCATTGATTGCGGTTCGAACATTCAAAGTTACATTGATATGGCACAGTGTTATGTTTTACTTGTTTTGTTTCAGAGGGTTCAATTGTTTTGCGATCATAAGTTACTTTGGAAAATAAGCTTTTAGGGTTAGAAATGTTTGCTACTTGGTACTTTTATGCTGCCCACATTTTTGACATAAATGATCATTTTCCTGTGACCTCCACGGGTTTCTTGGGATTCCTTGGGGGATTCTGGATTCTTCCAATTTTTGGGTTTATTTAATTTTTTGGTTTCCTGAAAGATCTGCTGGGTTTCTTTTTGAAGAATCCTCCTGAATTCCTGGGAATCCTTCTGAATCCTTGAGGATCCCATGAAATCCCCATGGAATCCCCCAAAATTCTGAAAGACCCCTAAAATCCTCAAGAAACCCATGGTCATAGTTATTCTGATAATTAAAAAACTGACATGCGATATTTTGTTAAATTCAAGCAATCATTTCCACATTACAAAGCTGTCTCATGCAGGTTTCTTTGGAGTTCATGAGTTCAGACTTAGTTTCTTGGGATTTCTGAGATAGGATGTTGCTATTCCTGGAAAAACATTCTGGTGATTCCTTGAAATTCTTGGAGATTGTGTTGGTTTCTTGGGAATTCAAGGGGATTCTGGAGGTTTTGGGGGATTATCAAAATTTCAGGGGATTCAGGCTGATTTTTGGAGATTCTACAAAAATTGTATGAGGTTTCTGGTATTGTGGTGCCCCTCGTTTGCCATAAAACTGCAGCAGTCTAGCAGGGTTAACTATATTAAATGATGGATTGGAGAGTCAATGCAGTGTGGCTTGACAATTTCAAGAAAAACTACTGTAAAAATTAACTATTTCTGCATTAAAACTTTTATAGGTATAGACTTTATGCATTTTCAGACAAAATCCAGAGCAAATTACACATTATGCGGAAATGTTCATCTCCTCAAATTGTTCTGTTAGATAAATGTATGCATTTGCTGCATCTTCAGGTTCTGTTTCTGTTATATTGGGCAAAAGTTGTTGACAATTACGTAATTCTTGATCAATATGGTCATAATTGCTTTCAAACACTGCAGACAATTCAGTGACTTCTTGGAGTTGTGCATCTGGGACATGATAAGCACAATTTCTAGCTCCATTTCTCTTTTTGGAAAGCTATATATATGCTCTGGCATGCCACAAGGTAGCACTTTAGCTCTCTGTTTGAGGCCATGATGATTATTCCAGATAGTCCTCTGGAATATGTCCAGCTGTTTTTGCACTATATGCACATATACACATGCCATGAGGCACCTAGGAATAAATATATTTTCTTGAAATAATCTTTTTTATATTTGGAACCACACCATAAGAATAAGAACCCTATGAGAAGAAGCCCTAAAATGTAATAATATTTTAGTAGCAAAGACGATATTGCCAAGAAATTTTCAATTTTAGGAAACTTTTTTCAATTTCAAAACAAAACAAAATTCACAAAATATTTCTATTGAAGGAAAAAACAATAAAACTTCCGATGGAACTTATTGTCCTTGTCACAATGGTCATCTTCCAAGAGTTTTTTCAATTGTTCAAAGCGTTCAAGCAATTCATTCCAAAATGATTCTTTACGATTTTCAGTTGATGGGCCAAACATAGAGCAGAAATGTTTATGCCGCTGACCAATTGGCTCTTGCGCCTGCAAGGATGGGTCAAAATGGAGGGAGGAGGGAGGTGCAGAGCATTTTTTCACAACAGGAACCCAACAGCGTGATCAGGCATCTTGGAAGGCGTGAAGTGAAAAGGGTCATCATGATGCTGTAGACTGAGGAGGTGGCTACAGTCAAGTGGAGTTTCATGGAGATCTATAGGATTTAAGTGGTAAGGAAATGCTTATATTTCATCAGCAGGGAAGACTGTTTTTAAAGCGAAATTTCTGGAAATGTAAATTAAAGATATCTCAAAACTGTACCCTGCCACAAGATGAATTTTTCACCAAATGATTCTCCAAGATGAGGACGACATTCTGATACAAGTCTGTATACTTGGAAAATTGGCAAACTATTTCAAATTTCAGCTCAAACTGGCATCAGTTGAACATTGAGAACACACTTCTCCTATCAATCTAAATTCTTCACTCACAAATATTTTGATACAAACCTAACTTTCTGTGATTTTTTTGTTACCAGGCCCAAGCTTAAATGCTCAAGTTTTCAAACTGGAGTGGAGATCGAACAGAACAAAACATTATTGTACACTTTCGTAATAAAAATGCAAAACTTTACATGGGTAAATTCAGTTGCAAATTGTGAAAAATCCCTACCCTGCCAAAACACAAATTTGTTTTCAGCATATCTCAAACTCCTGAAAACACTATAAACCACTTATGGGAAAATTGGCAAACATACTGAAATTTTTCTCCAAACGTATTCATAATTTTAAGCTTTTAATGACATGTTGCCTAGGCCCATTCCATTTTATTTTTCAAGTACTGATCTGCATAATGTAATGTAGAATATTGATAAAAATTCTTTTAGCAAAGCATGTGAATGTGATAAGGGCACTGGGACTTTTTACTTCAAACAATTATTGTGTTTTGTAATCCTAGGGTAATTAGTTTCTGTTTTTTTTTCTTTCAGGTCACCTACGCAATGTTCTGAAAAGTGCTGAGTGTTCGAGAGTCAGTACAAAGCTGTTAAAAAAAATAATTTTTATGGGGAAAATATTCCAGCTGTTCGTAGAATCTCACTTGTGAACCACACTTCAAGCAACAAATGATGCATAATAGTAAACAAAACTGGCCTGTATTGTGATATATTCTGTGGAGCAGATGCATACTGTAACTGATAAGACGGGCAGTTGCTGACAGGATAATTAATGCTAAAGAAGGGTGCTGTTAGAGATATCTCTGTTTTTGTTTAGAATAGAGAATGAAATCCAAATTTCAAACATTTAGTTTGTTGAGTTTGTTAATTTGTCATTTCTGGATGAAGCTAAAACACGAATTTTTTATGTAACTTTCTTTACTTTATTCATTTTTTTGCATTTTTTATACATTTCATAGTGTTCTTCTAAAACCAGAATATATAGGATACCGCTAAAGGAATTTTCTTAGAAGGCCATGGTCGACCAAGATAAATGAAAATAAGTGCTGCCATCTTAATTTATCATGAAAAACGAAGAATGAAAAAATGAACTGAATTTTTCTACACAAAAGAGTAATTTATTGATTTTCCCCACCAAGAGAGTTAATATCATGCCCATGGTGTGGCCTAAACCAAGAGTTGAGAGTTGTGTGCATAAAACAGCCATCTTTTTGGAAAACTTAATCATCCATTATCACTGATTTCCCCAGAAGATATCATTGTTTTATTTTCATCTTGTCTGAGTTTCCAAATCTTTATTTAACACAAATAATTAACCAAAATGCAAAACATAAACACACAAAAAAAATTCTCACAGCTTTGTGACTTTGCTCAACAGCAGAAAATTTAACTCAATTTTCGTTTTTGCAAGTGCAGAGGAAAATGCGCGCGCATAAGTAACATTTCTGCTCTATGTTGAAGGGCCATATATAACACAGTCTTTTGATTTTCAATGTCCCCTTGCATCCCCCTCAAGTAACAGTGTATTGTAGCCATTGCACCTGTCTCTGTGCCCTTGTCCACCCTCACTCTTGATGGTAATGCTGAAAGGAATAAAATTATAGTGAATCAAAATATACGTATTTATTGTCACTTGACAAGTCTTTTGAGCAGCCTATAAATTAAAATGACTTGAAAAGAGTGAAAATGATAGGCGCAAAGTAATAAAATGAACACAAATATGCTCACATCTTCTGACAATCAAATGTTCCAAATAAAATTTTCCAATCACACTTGGATTATTGTTTGTTGTCCACAGTCTTGAAAAATGAACTTTGCAAATTAATATGTCCAGTGCTCCGTAAATACACAAAGGAAATGTGGATTTTCGGTAGCCACATAGCATATCATGGCCATCAAGTGACATTGTCCAATCTAAGCCCTAAATAATGAAAATAAAATCACTAAAGAATGATATTTAACCAATCAAAACAAACATAAAGAGAATAAAATAAACATTATGGGCATAGGCAAAAACTTAGTAGGGGCTTTTTGGTCAAGCCAATTCTGGGAAATTTTTAGGGGGCTGAGAAAAACTCCCTGGAAAAATCATGTATTTTATTTATTGTATAGCTTTAAACAAACTTTACACTTGCCTTTTAGCATGTTTACGCCTATGTATGCGGGATGACCCAAAAAGACTAGGATTACAATTTAGAATTAAATATTAATCAATGAAAATTGAACACTGAAAATACGTGCCTTAGATTTGAATGTGTTGGTGGTCTCATGTGACGCTATTGCCTCCCAACATTTCTCCTACTTTCAAGGCCAGAAGGATTATCATCAAACATCATGTTTTACACCAGATTTCTAGGTACCTTGAAACCATAAACCAACCAAATTTTCTGGTGAAGAGCACGATATCCTAAATATTATCCAGGCCCATTTAATTCTCTTTGCACAATATCATGCAGCTCATCGAGGCTTGGACAAGAATCGATATATCTTATATCCATAAACGAAGATGACAAGCCAGGGTACGTATGCTCCACTCATACTGAGAATAATCCCTCTTCATATAATCTAGATTTTCTTCCCTTTTTAGATTCATCTCAAAGTAATTTGCAAGGGCATTGTGCAAATTCTGGTCATCTTTCCAGGCAGAAATTTTGGTTGGAATTTTCAATTGCGGTAATACTTTGTTGCTATGCACTTGTTTGAAAGCAAGGCAGACGTTTCTATGGCCTTGATGGGCCGCTAGAATTTTTTTGATGAAAATTACTTTGCATGAAAAAAAATAACCATATTTAACCATAACCTGGATAAATATGTTCCAGGCATCCAACCATGGCGAAAAACTTGTTATCTTCTGCTTCAGATTTGAGGAACATAATGCAACAATTTGCTCTAAAGCACCTGAGGGGTTTAATGTGAACGTAAGCTGGCCAGGAGTAGTGTTGCTATCATACAAGGAGGTACGTAGCAGGGACTAGAAATCAATATATTCTTTATTCTGAATAGCCTTGATTATTTTTGAAGACAACAGAGGCAAACAAGCTCTTGGTGTAGGGATTAAGACAGTTGGATTACCTAATTGAGTATCCTCGATGACTGTGGGGTCATGATAGACTTACTCTGGTTGATTTGTCTATGCAGGCGACAACCCACGGTTGGTTTCACTGCGTCTTTCTCTATGGCTACCAATTTCTTGCCTTATTATTTGTTTCAGCTCAGCAATCAGAATTGTGACAGCTTCATCTTGTATTGATTCATTGACTGACTGCACATCGACATCCTCAGCGGTACTCTGCCCTGCTACAGGCTCTGATGACATTCCCATTAGGGCAAAAAATCTCAGAAGACGCTGAGCAAGTATTTGTTTCGTTCCCCTTATTTCAAGGCTATATTACAAGATGCTTTAAATTGTTCTTTCGTCAGGTTGAACCAGTCCACCATCGAGCGAGATTTTTCCCTAATGTGATTCGACGGATAAGGGTTATTTCCAGCCATCATAAATTCAAGAGAAGTGATTGAAAATTCGACTAGTATTAAACTTTAAACTTGCACAACTTGCTTTCAGAACCATCATACGTTTGAATGACGCTGAATGCAGAAGGACTGGGACCAAATGACAATTGATTCCTCAATTAGCGACCTCAGCGTTAATCAACGTTTTCACTTGCGCAAATCCATTAATAAAAATAAACAAAAGTAAAGCAGAGAATAAAAATTTTTCAAAGCATAATAAAAACTTTTTTCTTAAAAGAGCAAACAGATACTTTAATATTCAGTTGGCCTTAATGAGCCACCATAGAGAAGATTGGATCAGGGCAATTCGTTGAGATACTGGAAAAAGATGACAGGAACTCAAATAACGCAGCAAGCAATTTGTGGAGAGCATTTTATTTTGGGTAGATATTAAGTATTTTATATGTTCTTTAAATTTCCTCTGAACCATCAAATTTTTAGAGTAGCATCTATCTCAAACTGAATTTGATTCAAAATCTTTTAGGCAAAAGATCAGATGATCCAGAACAACCAAACTGGATTCCAACAAAGGAAGCTAAAAAGTTAAAGGAAACAAGGAGAGAATGTTATGAACAGCTAAAAAGGAAGCAACAAAGTTGGAAAATTGAAAATCTGGGGGCAACATCCTAACAGAGGATGTAGATTTTGAAGCACCAATGCAAGAAGACCAGGCTTTATCTATTGGTGCTGAGGTACAATGTAATTTGGTATTGGAAGATGAAAAACAAGAGGTGAAAGTTACATTTTCACAAATGAAAAGAGAGCTTAGGCAGCGAAATGAAAAAATCTACATGCTAGAACAAGAAAATGAAAGCTAGAAGAAAAGGATTTTTGGTTCTGAATCAATAAAGAAATCTGACAACTTAATCAGTTTCTGCACTGGCATTCCATCTCTATCTGAGTTCCTCTAAAAAGGGAAAGTATTGAAATCAAAGCTGAAGAAAGTTACAAGCAGTATTTCTTTTGACGACCACATCCTTCTTGTTATCATGAAGCTACAACTTGGCTTGTTGCATATACACCTGGCATACAGATTTGGCATTGAAGAAAATACAGTATCAAAGATATATCGTAAATAGCTCCCAGGTATGGCTGCTGTGATGAAGAATCTGCTGATATGGCCAAGTACATCAGAAGTGAGGCTAAATCTACCAAGTTATTTCAAGAAGAAATACAGAGATTGTGTGTGCATAATAGACAGTGCTGAAATATTTCTCAAACACCCAAAATCTTTGACGGCAAGAGCTCAGACATGGTCAAGTTATAAGCACAACAGCACAATCAAATATTTGGGTGCAATATATTATTGTTTATATATATACCGAAATAGGAAAACCAGCAACTTATTTACTGCTGGTTTGCAATTTTCGTAGACAAAACTTCGATACCAGCAATTAACTAACTGCTGGTTTTCAATTTCGGTATACCAAACTTCCATACCAGCAATTAACTAACTGCTGCTTTTCAATTTTGGTATACCAAACTTCCATACTAGCAATTTATTAAGTGCTCTGTTTTAAATACAACTGTTCTTTCCCCATACCAAATTTCAAAACTAGCCAACAACTAACTGGTTCCTTACAATTTCCAGAGATAAATATTTCCTGTGTCTTTCAGGTTTAATTCACGTCACATCTGCTTTTAGTATATTGCTCGATCTCTAACTAGCCGTTTTGGTTTCAGTTTCTAAATATTGCATTTAAACATTTTCATAGATTTTACTTCACATGTAGGCTACTTGACATTTAGCTTTCTTTTCAAATTCAAAGTTCAAATAAACAAGAAGCAGCAACAACAACAAATTTCAAATAAATTTATATCATGAAATAAATGAATACTGATTATTTCCCAGAAAAAAACAGGAACATCAATTAAGGAAAACTCTAAAGTGAATGTTTAGCTTAACGGCAATGTTTCTATACAAGTTTTACATTGTCACTGTCCAGATTGTCCAGCCATTCACTCCATTTTCCAAATTTCTTCCCTTCATTTTCTTTCTCATCATACGTTACAAAATAGCCATCACGCCTAGTAAAGGCAACAATAATGCCGGAAAGCCAGCCAAGATAAACTTTCTTCTCGTGACCATAATTTTTTTTCCTGGTACTCGATGTTCACTCTCCTGCTGATCAAATTCTTCCCTTCTTCTCTAGTTTGCTTCTTCTTCTCTTTCTCTGCATTCTCCAAATGTCGCCTTTTATCAGGTGGAGCACTTTCCTCGCTAGAGAGGCTTACTCACCAGCGCTTGCCTCTTCCTTTCTTGCTCTTTTGTGTTGGGGTTTATGATATGGTGACATTTTCATCTGTCGCAGCCTGTTTTGCAGTGTGTGCCCTGTCTTCTCTGTAAATATTTTCCAGTAGTGAATACAAGCTGCATCCTTTGCTCGGTTAGAAATATGTTAGAAATACGTTCAGGAACCAATATTCCATTAACGTAATCCATGACAAACAACAATAATGCAAACTGCTGTTTATTTTTGCACAAACTGCATGGATGTCATGATAGCTACTGAAACACTTAAAACTTATACGTTCGTAGTTGAAACAAAAAATTGTTACCAAAACATAAGAAATTAGCCAATCAGATCACTATGAATTGAATCAAATCAAAAAGGTGTGAGCTGATTATTCTTGTTGCTACAAATGAAAATAAACACACATGCTCAGATTTCCAATCCTACAGTGATAAAAACAAAAGAATGAAGAAAACAATTGGGCTGCAAGAAGCAAAACGAGATCATAGGTCTAAGCAGAGATGCTGGATGATGAGCATTGAATGAAAATATTTGTAACGTGAAAACTTAAACGGGATGTGATATTGTAAACAAAGGATAAGCATTTTTGCTATCAAAAGCGATTAGCAAGTTCTTTGTGGTCAATTCACAGGATATTTTTAGAGAGATATTTGTTTAGGCGCTCGAGAAACAGCTCTGCATGAGTTATTTTAGGCAAGCTCTAGGCGTGCGACGTCTGTGGGGTAGGGGAGCCATCGCCCCTTTGTTTTTCCCTCTCTGCTGTAGACTCTGGGCTGAGTGGGGCAAACCCTTCTTTGATGTGCGTCACTGGTGCGTGTTTGAGCAATCGCCTGATTGTTCTCTATACGAGGATTACCACTGAATAGCACCAAGGCACCGCAGCTCAGTCAGTAAGGTGGCGTGTCTTGTGAGTTGCAATGCTGAGTTGAGAGTTCGACTCCCCCAGGAGAAAATCTTTTCCCTTTGAATCTTTTTATTTCTGTTATTTTCGTGTTGGAAATGCATTCAAAAGGCCAAGGAGAGGTCTGGTAACTAAAATTTGCTTTCGGTATAATCTTAAAGTTTGTTTTGGACATTATTTTCTAACGTGCTTTCTTGATCCCTTCCATGAATATTAGGATCACTAGGAGATTATTGTCAACAACGCAATATGGCTGTGTAGCTGAGTGGTTAAATGCTCGCCCACTACCGAGAATGGCTTGAGTTCACATCTCCTCAAGGGCATATTTTTGGTGATTTTGTTTTTGTGATTTAAATAGTTTACAATCTTTTTCGATATCTTAGAGTCACTTCGACAAAACTAGAAAGCTCTTTGGAATAACTAAAGTCTTTGGATCTACTTTTCCTCATATTTTTTTTATCATAATATTATTTTCAATTGATCTCTGGACACTTTCTCACTTCAATTTTAATTTCATCTTCGATTTTAATTTAAAGTTTATTGCAGCTGAAGAATTTAGAATAATATTGAAATTTATTTTAAATTAAAAATTTATTTCACTTTTCCTAATAACATTAAGGCCAATACTCTTAGGTACCGAATAAACGGAGGTCAAAATAAACAGGAGGGTGGGAAATATTTTTCTAAGGATTCATAAACAGGGGGGTCCTTATAAGATCTGCGGGTGAGAGAAAATTAAAAAACGTAGTTTTATTCTTTCACAGGTGAAATTGTTTCTTTGAAAATTAATAAATGGGGGGTCCTATTAAGGTCCGGGGGATGAATTAAGATGATGATAAAGTTTAAGATTGACATTATTGCATCTGGTGATAAACAACAATATTAACATTAATTGTAAGTTTCAATGTTATTTCAGCTTTACATCAACATTAACATAAAGGTTCAGATTAAATCTGATTTGAAAATGAGCTTCAGTCTACAAATTAAGAATACCTTTAAGTTTAAGTTCAAAAATGAAAGACTGATACTTAGACCAAGACTAACACAGACTAGGACTAATATTAAGATAGAGTTCAAGATTTGCTAAGACTAAGATTAAGATTAACATTAAGATTAAGAGTAAGAGTGAGATTAAGATTAAAATTAAGATTCAGATTCTGATTAAGATTAACATTTAGATTGAGATTAAGGTTAAGATTCCAATTGAGGTAGAAGTTAAGATTAAGATTCCATTCAAGTTAAGAGACTAAGGTTAAGACTAGACTAAGATTAAGATCAAGATTTAGATTAACAGCAAAAATAGCCACCTCAATGCACAGTGCCTTTTAAGTGGAAGTTGTTATTGGCAGAGTTCATTGGAGGCAGTGGTCCTCATGAGGCGGTGGTCTTACAAGGGCAAGGGCTAGTTGTTTATTATAAAAATTGAAACAACCTGAAACGACATGAAACGACATGAAATGACCTGAGACAAGCTGTGAAATTTGAAATCAAGGCTGAAACGACCTGGAACGATCTGCCGTCTTAGCAACGAAGTATAAAGGTCAAGGAAATTTTATTGTTCCTTACGCATTGTCACATTCTTTTCTTATCACAATAGGAACATGTGTCATTATCAAAGCGGCCATCCCTCTGGGAAGGTATTGTTCTTAATCTGTTAAAGAAAAATCACTGGTGGAGCTAAAATTGATTGACTTAATGTGATTTCATGATCAAAACGAGGAGTCTATTTTCAATAAAGATATGTGGTTGTTGTCGTTCTCATACAAATGCCCATTTATAAGCTTTATGCGTACCTTTTTACAAATAACCAGGGCTTTCTGAATTTTTGGCCTTTTCTTTTGTATTTATTCAGAATTTCGTGTTTAACGCTAAATTCTTTAGATGAACCAGGTATAATAGTGGTTGAAAACGTGTTATTAACCATTAGCTAACTGAGTTCCTCCAAATGACCTTTTTGCTGTCTGTTTAAGGCTTATTTATTATGCCTAGCCTAGTAGCACTACTACTACTCTACTATATCAATCTAGGCATAACCTAGCCTATTTATACTATTTGAACTATTATTAATGCTTTTTGCATCAGTTAGGTTATATAGATATATAGGAAAATGAAATTTATGATTCCTACCGCTGTAGGAATCTGTACAGACTGCTAGAACAAAGGTAGGATTGACTCATGTGCATTTTTCTTCTATAAGACAAATTCCTTTATTATAGATCCTTGTAAAAGATTTGATATAAACCAGGTGAAGCAGATGAAAAGCAAGGTATTTATGTTTGGATGATTATGTTAATGCTTGTGGAAAGGTTTGATAGTGATCAACCCCTTGCTCAAACTTAAATGATGTTGACATTGTAAACCTTGCGAGGTGTTTTTTTGCTGCTTTATATTATATTTTTGAATTCAGCATATCTGATTTAACATATGACATATTGTGTGTCAGGACAGGAGGATACTTTTCCTGGATGCAGAAAAAATTAATTCTTAAGTTCTCAAAAGGACCAAAAGATTCCAAAACGAAAGTAATTGACATGTAGTGTACATATGGGTAGATGAGTCTCTTCATGCACATGGACAAGACAAGTCATTGATGAATGAAGACAACTCTCTCTGCCACTTATTTGACCTAGATTTGTTATTCTCTGAGCTCATGTATGTTCTTATGTGTATGAATGCATGAGAAACATAATCAATATGTATTTCGCATTGTTTGGTGGGTTTAAATGCCCTGTGTACGTACCAAGATTTGATTTTGATAGACCTTGAAGTTGACATATATGCAATAAATATATTTTTGGCTTTGCAGATAGAGAAATAGTATTCAAGGACCAAGGCATCAGTTGCTTCTTTTGCATTCATTAAGGGCAAAATATTTTTTCAGGTATGTCTTTACAGATTTATTGTAGATGAGAGGTTTTGAACTGTAGTACTATTTTATAGCACTTAGAAGGTGAAGATGGAATTGTGTTTTAGCAAAAATCGCTAGGGTCTCAGTTATAGGTTTACTAAATGAGAACTTGACCCTGGCTGTGATGCTTCCATGGCTGGTTTTCAGCCCTGGCCACACCGAGCTCTGTTACCACAATTCAGCTGGATAACACACAACGCCACAGCACTTTCGTAGCAGAGAAAATAAATGCAAAATAGTTTTGTATTTATTGTCTCAAGAAGTTAGAATTTCCTACCTTCTATCAGAACAAGGAGAAGTTGCTTGTTAATTTACACCATTAAGTTCTATTTAATGAGTAAATTTACAGCTTCACCAGACCTCAGAACTCTTTGTGAATACCCACTTGTCATGGGGAAGATTGTTAATCTAATTGAAAAGGGTGTCAATGCTGAAGATGAAATGGTCAACTTTTTCTGCTTCCAGTTATGCTGTTATTGCCCAATAATTTTTGCTTTGGTATTCTTTTTTCCCTTGAGGTATTCAATGTCCAGAACTGACTGTCCTGTTTAACTGGAAGTCAAGAAACGTTGCTTTCAAAAGAACTTTAGTAAAAGAACTTGTGACAAGCAAAGGTTGGCTCTCAATGACACTGAGCAAACATTATTTATTTACATCATTTTGTTTAGCTTTACTTGTAGTTTACGATTAGTATTGCCTATGTGACTATAACGTATTTAAGAAATATTTTCTAAATGAATAGTATGATTTTCAACAGGAAGCAAGGCCCCACACTAGGGAAAGGAGGAGCACAAACCATTCTGGTGGCCTTGAGATGTTCTATTTATTAGCCCAAACGATAACCGCGTTGATTGTCTGCATAGAGTGTAAAGGCTTGATAAGATCATATATGCTTTTCTCACATCTAGACCTTCAGGCACAACAACAACTAATACCAATCCTGCCAACATCCAATAAGCTGACAATCATACAGATGATAATGAGGGGGAGTTTGATTCTGATGATGACAATTATGATGATGGTGTAGTTGATAACATAGCTGATGCTGATAACTTTATTTCTTCAGTGGACAAAAAATTGGTTGACACTCTATTATCAGTATGTAGCAAGAATATCTCCCTTCATACACTAGGCCTACATTAATTCTATAGCTTTTTGAGTGCAAGTTTTGATTTGTGCATTCCTCTTTTGGTGCACAGGATGATGCTATTAGATACAAAAATGTAAAATAAATAGCACGTTAATAATTTTTTATGGATTATTGAGTGGTACTCCCAGCCATTCGACTTATTGTGTTCCATTTGACAGTAACATACTTTTTGTTTATTCCAGTACAACTCTGTCATTGAAAGGAGTCCCACATTTGCGCAAGATGAAAATAATATAATTATGATTGCTTTTCCAGGAGACTACAAGTGATAATGCAGAGAAGGTCCTTCAACACATGACGAGAATGAGTTGGAGTCATTTAAGGTTGTTCTGCACCAAATTCTCTCCTTCATTTGCGACCAGTTCTGGGCAATATTGAAACTTGCCACCTATGCCCAAGCAGTTATCGACAAAGTTGTCATTATTGAGAAGGTATTTGCGGCTTGTAAGAATTAGGTAGTGTCAGAATCTAGACATTGCATCATTTGCTGACATCTTTCCTAACATATCTGTTGTACATTTTAGTTAAAGACAGGTTTTCATGGTCTTTTCCCTGTCGATGTAATGGAGCACATCAAACGAACAAGCGACATAATTTATTATGTAAGTGAAGGGGCCGATCATGTGCAATGTTTTCCGGATAGAGATACATTAATCCCCAAAAGTTTCGGCGGATAAAGATTTGGCGAAAAAACTTCAGCGCAAAAGCTTTTGGACGCATTTCTCGAAATTTCGGACAAACACGAAATTTTATTTCAAAAACATTTTTCGCATATAAGACAACTGTCATTCGAAGATATATAATACAGTTTCCAGAGCAGAACAGAGAAGAAGGACAAAATAGAATAAAGGACAGAACAAAAACAACTGTGTTTAAATCAAATTTCCACAGTTCAAGCAAGATCTGCAAATGAGTCTTCCGATGGTAGTTCCATGGTCAAGGCCTCTTTTATTCCTGCCATTTCGAATGCTTTGATGATTGTATCAGAGCTATTTCTAAGGTGATTGTAAAGACCTAGCAGCCACCTGACGTGAATCAGTTTGATAATCGAAAGCTTCAACGGCACACTCACATAGACACTAATCCATTAGAAAATTAGACACTAATCCCACTATCGATTTGGTGGGTGACTTGTTGTGCATACCAGCATTTAAATTTACTCTTGAGAAAATCTTTGGCGTGACCATTGACGTTTAGATACAAAGGCTGAAAATGATCTGTCATATTATTAGGGACATGCACGATCACACAATCATTTTCCTCGATTAACTTGTTGACTTGTTCTGTGACTTGGCCCTTAAAGACATAAAAAATCAGCATGGCCTTTTGCTCTTCCTGTAACTCTAACTGAGTCTTTCTTTTCTTGAGGTAGGGGAAAACCACTCTTTCCAAATTCTTGATTGCCTTTTCTTTGTTGCTCCAACGGTTTGCAGTACATGTGACATTCCAATCATCAGGAAACTCTACCCCTTTTGGAAGACAACGATCGGTGGTTCCTTGGTAAATCAGTTGCATCGGTAGAAACTGGCCTGACATGGTAATAGTGAAAGTGCCAGTTATTTGCTTTTTCTTTCCCTTGCCAACAAGTGGAACATTAGAAAAGCCTTGTGTGTGATAGGTTCACTTTCCCATGCAAACATAGGGGAGAGGTTTTTGGTCAAAATTCACTATGAGATCTTCTGATTTCATGCCACACTTGAAGTCCCTTTATTTTTCTTTGAAAATCTAACTTTTTTTCGTTTAGTAAAGCTGGAGCAATGGAAAATTAAAATCATCAACACTCTTCTTTGTTGCACACTTGTGATTTGCTAAAAATCCGCTCCGTTTTGAATTGGACAAGCTGGGCTATTCTAATTGCCTGCTCAGGGATGTCACTTCAGATTGAGTCCCCAAAAAGATAGCAAATTTTGGTTGGTAAAAAGTACGGTCCGCTTAGTGTCCTGCTTATCTAAAAATTAAAGAGGCCTAATGCCTATTTATACATCAAGACTATCAGTCAGCATGTAATCGTTCCACCAAATCAAACTTTGCTGTTCGGTTCTCCGATCATCTCCAGTGGTAACCTTTTCTCCCTAGAAGAACATCAAATGCATTTCGTTTTGGGTTCACTTCCACAGGAGTCTGTGTTTCTTATAGCCTCGTTAATCAAGAACAAGATGCTAAGGGTGGCACTACTTATCAGCTTGGACAAGGGCATATGTTGTGGTGCTTCTGTTAGATATTTTTTGCTTGTGAACTGAGCATTCGGAATGCCTTTATTAGCTTAGTATCAGGACAAAGTTTGTTTCACTGGTATCCAAAGTAATATAACAGTGCAACTTCATTGAGCTTCAGACCATTTGCTGTCAATAGTTTGCCACTAAAAAGCTAGGAGCAGGTGTTATTTTGTTATTCAAAACTATTTTAGAGAGAAGGTTTGAAGAAATGAGCCTAGCTCAACTACAAGTAAAATAAACTAGTTAACTATTGTAAGTTAACTGCTATTTAGTTTCTTGATTTTTATGCCAGCCATGGCGATTGAGGTTAAAAGGGATAAAGAGGTTGTGAGAGTTGGTCAGGGACTGCAATTTCCAAGGAGCTATTCATTCTTTGTGATCTCCTACATCTGCAGCTTGAAAACCAATTGTTTTTGTAGGAATCTTGTAAGAATCCTTTTGTTTCAGTGGAAATTTTGCACATTTTTTCGAGAAGTGAAATGCTGTTTGGTGTTTTATTTCATTTAGCACATTTGTGAGTGTCAAGAACTAAGTTACTCTTATTCACAGCCCAAAAAAATGTAAAGAAATTTTAGGAAATTTTGTAAGCTGTGAATCAGGCTAAACTGCATGTAAGACCAATCCTACACTTAGAAGAAATTTTTATCTGCCTGTACTGGACCGTTTTGTAAGTGAGTTTTAAGAGGTTTCCAGTGATGCTTGTAGTGTCCTTTTTATACGCCAGTGTCTTTTATCCTATCAAATTTGATGAAGCAAATGTGAAGAATGTGGTCAATATAGAAAATTTTCATGGCTTGAAGAGCGAAATGGCAACAAATTAAGTCGTACTCCTATCTAACTCAAGAGAGGTTGCCTCTTGGAAGAAAGAATATTTCCGTAATATCAAAGAAAAAGAAGCGGCAAGAATGGTTATGCTTTCCAACCCTGTTGAAAATCTTTGAGACCAATGGTCTTCACAGACTACATCCAAACATGTTTGATACTGTTAAAGTTGTAGCTATCCTCGCAATCACTGTAGCATCATGCAAAAGAGCCCACAGCAAGTTGAAAATCATAAGCAATTATCTTCAAGCTTCAATGTCTGATGATAGACTAGAAAACATTGTACCAACCTGTATAGAGGGTGACATGGTTGGCATAAATTTGCTTGCTTCGCTTGCTAGTCCACCCAACATTAAGATTTAAAGGACCCCTAAAGTCAAAAATTTTATTTCTGATTATGATGGGAATGGACCTCCTGAAAAGGAATCTGTTATTATTTCTTTGATATCTAGCACCGTTTTGCTTATATAAGCATTTGTATTTCGAAAATTGAATTGAATTGTTATTTTCGGAAAATCCTGAATTGACGTCACACTGCCAGTCGGCAATCGCCAAATCTTCGGACAAAATTTTCGGTTAGGCAGCGAAAACTGGACTTCACTTTGTCTTTGCAAAGATGGCGGATCGATCTGATCCGAGCAGCAGCGCCAGCAGTGATGAGGCCAGTTTTGTTTCCAGTGTGTACGTCGGGATGTCTGATTTGGATTCAGAGGCTCAATCTATGGATTCTCAAGGCTCTCCAGATATTATAGTTGAAAATGGCAATGTCTTACCGTACCAGTTTGAACCTCAATATCTGGTAGAGCAATTGGAAGAGTTGGACCTAGAGCTGGAGAATAGAGAAAGGGGAAACGAAAATGAAGACAGACTGCAAGATTTATCTTGGTGAGCTTTCTTATCAATGACATATAAAATTCAATTAAAAAATACCAAACTTCTAAAGCTTTCAATTTCACATAGAATTAAAGCATTCATACCATTTTTGTTTTGCTGTATTTTGGCTTTGTAGAAGTTCACCATCATTGCTCAAGTGCTGAATGCACAGCCAAGAGCTCAGATATGGAATTCCTTGACCCAAAAGCAAGCGAGCCTTATGTCAATTTAAATTTACATGCAAAAATTATTATGTTACTAGCTTGTTGTCTGTACTTGTTATATTGGGTAGTTGAACACCATCATTGCTCTGACACATGAGCTCAGGTGTGGAATTCCTCAGCCAGTTATGGCTCAGATTTACTGTTCTGATGTCCCTGTCCTTGTATGTCAGCTGTTATCAGTATAATAAATATTATTAATCTAGATACCTACAAAACAGATTAGTCAAATGTTCTCTGAAGGTCCTTGTTGCACTAACAGCATTATTCTAAAAAAGTTCAGAATGTGTCCCATTTATAACTAATTAATACACTTTGATTAATTGGATTAATGGAAGATGAAATTAATCACTCACAAATAATTTATCATAAATTTTGTCTCAAAGGTGCACCTGTGATCATTGCCAGATCATGCCAACGGCACATGAATGTATCTGCTGTGATGAAGTTGTGGAGGTGGCCAACAAGCTTGAGGAAGTTGCTGCAACCCATTCTGAAGAAAACCAGCCTTCGTGCATAACTGATACGGATGCTTTTCATGCTGTTTGTTTGAATAGATGGGTTCTTCAGACAGCATGGTTTCAGTATCGTACACAGTACCAGCAGCACTACAACGGTCCAGAGCACAAACAGAACAGGCATGTAGCCTATCGTCAACTTGCCAGATGGTGTTGGGGCTTTCTTGGCAGGGAGGTGAGAGTAGTGCTTCCTGCTTGTGCTGTTTGCTGTATTCGGGCAAATTTTCCTCCACCTGGAAATGAAGAAGAGTTTGGGCAGCATGAATTTGTTGGTTATCAAGATGTAAATTAGTTTGTAATATATGTATATAGTAGTTTTCATCCTTATTTTTCATACATGACCAGGTTATAGTTTTTGCAAATTTTCACACAGAGGGTAACAAAATCATTAGATCAGTAAAGCATTTGCCAGGAAAAGAAAATGGTCAATAGCCTTCATTTTTAATCATTTGTGGCAAAGCTTGTTGCTTAAAATGGTGTTGATTTGAAATCGCAAATTCAATTAAAAATTCAATTAGAAGTATAAAAAGTAGATAGGGAAGCACTTACATGCGAGGTCTCCTCTGCAGCATGTCTGGCCCTTTTCTGTCCGAGCCCAGAGCTACTAACAACAGTAGCAGGAGTAGCGTTGGGTAAAAGATGGAGTTTTGCAGCTGTACCATTTCTCCAAAGCTGATAGTTTCTGAAGCAGTTCTCTGTGAAGTGAGCACTGCAGATACGAGCATTACTGGTCCACTTTAGCTGGAAGCGTTCAACTCCAACGAAGTCAGCCCAGGCCGACCGAAGTGGTTCCTCACGAGGGAACTCGAACAACGCTACTTTATGTGGCAAAGAAACACTGCCACAGTCTTCCACGAACACTTTCTTGGCATTTCGCAGTTTGGTGTTCAAAAAAATAATAAAATAATATGATAAAGGAAAAAAAATCAAACAGTACGATTATTCTCACACTATAATTTGAGAGCAAAGCGAAAGCGTCTGACGACTAGTAGCAAGTACTCCCAAAAGACTGAAAACAGTATGCCACATGCGGTCTGTGCCTGTCTGTGCTTGTTTTCTCGGTTTCTGACCGATCAGGAATCGTCATGGCCGAGTTACGCGTTTTACTCACCGAAATGATAACAATAGACCCGTGTGGCGTAACAATAGCCCGTGTTACGTCACACGGGCTTCGAGAAAATTTCTCGGATTTTGCCCGCCGAGTCCAACTTTGAGCGCTTATAACAGGCAGAAGAAGCAATATTTCTTAAAAAACTTCAGGATGGCTTTCAGGGCGTTATCCACTATCGAAATCTTAAAAAATTTTTGACTTTAGGGGCCCTTTAAGATGAATAGATGTTGATAGGAATCTTTTGCTTTTTCCTCAAACAATCTGTTTTTGTGCAATGATACGAGTTTTAAGGGTTATATGTATTGATATATTTGTATTTACAAAAATTTTAGGGTTTCATGGCAATCTCCTGGTGACATAAAATGGCCTTACACTGTGATGCAGCAAAATTTTGCAGGCATTGTACTGAGGCTGTTCAGTAGTCTATGAAGTATTCAATACTTACACTCATGCTCAAAACAATTTGAAGATGCAGACAGAAATTGATAAGAAGCTACAACATAACAACATAACAGCATAACTTGTACTGTATGTGGTCTACTCTCAAGCAGAACAGGTTCCTCTCAATGACCAACTGGAAACTCACCAGGCCATAAGTTTCAAGGTAAATTGGCTCTGGAAAATGTCCATATATTGACTGCTAAGATCATTATACTTCACATTAAACATTTATTTCAGGAAATTATAGAATTCTTTATTTTAAGTTAGGAAACTTTGCAAGAAACTTTTCTATAGGTACTAGTACAATTTGTGCTCAATGTTAAGAAACCCTACTATATGGCTCAAAGCATAGCTTCTTGTGAAAAATAAATGAGTGCAGTCACTCAGATTTAAGGGGTCTCACAAAAGCTCATGGTGAGACTTCTTAAACTATGTCATTAGGAAAGACATGAAAATTATCTCTGGAAAACCCTAACCCTCATTGGACAATTGGTCAATCTTGTTCATCAAATTTTGAAACAGAATCAAATTCTAGAAACAGTTTCTAGATTACGTTTTACTAATAACTAAGAATAAACTGAGAGCAACTTTGGTTCTTTTTTTTAACTTTCTCTTGTGTACATACATACAGTACTAAACCGAATGAATTCATCTTGAACTTAGCAGATGGGGCAATCAAATGGTTGAGTTTTACAATAAAATTTTAACGATTTATCCGTTTTTTCCATCAAAACAATTCAATTTCCACTGGTTTTCAGGCAGTCCAACATCCAACAATCCAGCTTGACCATAACGCTGCACTTACCAATTATTCAAAACTTTTAAAAAAAACCTGGGTAACTTTAGATATTCTGTAACAGGTGTAAAAGACATTTAAAAGTAAAAAATACTACACAAATTTAAAATGTCTCTTGCGGATACAGAGAATTCTCAAGATTGTCACATAGCAGTAAGGCCAGTAGATCCTTCTGCCAGCACAGCAAAATAAAACTGCAGCCCAATAGCCTCTTTTTCGCTTGCTCCACTGTACATGCTTCAACCCACTTCATACCCCCCCCGCTATTAACAGAACTACTACCATTATGGCTGCTGACATTGTTTTTTGTCATTTTGGCAAGTATCAAAATACATTAAAAATTCACTTCTGATTTCCAGGTAATATGGAGACTGTTATTCAATACGGAATCATCTGGAGACCATGGTACTCTTTTTGCAGCGAAGAATTTCTTAAACGCCAGGAATGTACCTGTTCAACCAATGGAAGATATAGACGCTTCTTTCGACTTTTTGGATAAGTACACATCAGCTTGGTTGTAACTGTATTCTATACTGTCAAATTTTTATGTACATTCAATTATTTATGTCCTTGGTGTTGCATGTTATTTCACATTTCGAAAAACAGCAGCAATTGCCATGTTGGCTAGCTTTGCTCGTCAATTTCTTCGTTCTGAACTTCAGATTCAGAAAACTGAAAATATGATGAAAATTGTGCAAATGTTCGAAGAAACTTATGAATAGGAAAAAACGTGTAAAACATTTTTTTTACAAGCCTTGAAAATTGCAAAAGAAAGCCTTAAAAAGAATCCTAAAGACAGACATTCTATTTACCAGGTAAAATTTACATTTTATGTGAAAGATATCTTGGATCAATCTTTATCACCATTATCAAGATAGTTCCATTCAAATAAGCAGAATTTATTATATCAAAATAGAGATGATTTTTTATCTGTTATCCATGCTATTGCTATTGGCATTTATAACCTTATCCAAAGCAATTTGATAGAATTGAAGCAGAAAGAAAATGAAGTTTAAAACATAATTCAAGAACTTGTTCCACTCAATCCTGTTATATCATTGTTGACACTTGGTGGTGGTTGCTTTGATAAAATATACAAATGTGTGAAGCGAAGAATAGGGAAGTTAATGTGACACAGTTACAAAGCAAAGGAGGCCCAGTGGAAGTCATTGATTGAATTTAGAATACTTATGTATTGCCTTGTAATAACACCAAAGAGGAAAAAGAACACTCATGCAATCCCAGCTGCATTGTTGGACAGAGACAGAGGATGGCTTTCCATTCCCAAGTGGGTTTTCATGCCATACCTGAGGTTGTTAGATCAAACAATAAATCTTACTGTTCATCGTGGTGGTATGAAAATATATGGAGACAAAATTATTCAGGTGAGCATTGGGCAATCTAGGTTGTAACACATATCAGTTTCTATCTTCACTGTTCACATAGTTGAACCCAAAAGATCAATAACATGATGCAATGCTGCAAAGAGAAACTTATCTAAACTGATAAAAAAACTTGATTTAAAATGCATCTTCAACTTAAAGGGTATTTTAAGGTGGGGAGAAACTAACTATGTTCAGTTTTTAATTTTTTGTCAATAAAAGTTGAGAATATAGTGTTTACAGATGTGAGAATGTCCTATTTTGTTGACCTCTAAAAGTACCTGCAGCCTCTCCATCTTCCTGTGTTTTCGGATTTGTCCAACGCGACAGGCTGTCTGTCTACTTGCCACATGCCACTTGTAGACCTAAGGCTGTTGACTCATCTCGTCAAAATAGGCTGGCAATGATGGGGGGGCTTCATACGAGATTGGCCATTACAGGTGATAGAAGATTTTGCTTATCGAAAACTGGATATAAAGGAAGGTGGACATAACAAGAGCTAAATAAATATGCAACAAAATTATTATAACATCAAGTTTCTTAATTATTCCTCTGCTCAAGGTTTAGGGTTGTAAAAACTCTTTCTGTAAAATAGCGGAATGGCTAGGCCCATTATATAAAATTAAAGAAAACTCTAAAAATTTGTACCTGTGACAATTTCCTCTAATAAATTGATACATTGACCCTTGTTTGGTTGCAGAATTGGCATAATTTTATTCCTCTGATCGAGGTTTAGGGTTGTAAAATCTCCCGCCGTAAAATAGCAGAATGGCTAGGCCCATTATATAAAATCGAGGAAAACTCTGAAAATATGTTGCTTTGACAATTTCCTCTAATAGATCGATACATTGACCCTTGTTTGGTTGCAGAATTGGTGTAATTTCATTCCTCTGCTCGAGGCTTAGGGTGGTAAAATCTCCCGCTGTAAAATAGTGGAATGGCTAGGCCCGTTATATAAAATTGAGGAAAACTCTCAAAATATGTCCCTGTGACAATTTCCTCTAATAGATTGATACACTGACCTTTGTTTGGTTGCAGAATTGGCATAATTTCATTCCTCTGCTCGAGGTTTAGGGTGGTTAAAGCTCCTACTGTAAAATAGCGGAATGGCTAGGCCCGTTATATAAAATCGAGTTTTACAAAAAATGTCTTTGTTGGTGAAGCATAGATGTACTCTTACAAATTGTAACATCGGTATGAAATAATTACAGTAACTGCATACTGCAACTAAAGTTCAACTCTGTTGGTAACATTTTACGCAGAAAATGGAAAACTACACTACAACTTCGATTTTGACAACGTTACAATGTAATAAGTATATTAATGTTAAGCATTCAAGTGTTGTAGCGAGTTCACATGAAAATTTTAAATCTATTACTTGATTGGAGTAAGGGAAGAGCCAGGCAAACTTTGAGCACTTTTTACTTATCTTACGAAAAAACCAAATCAGTG
This sequence comes from Chrysaora quinquecirrha, assembly GCA_014526335.1. Lineage (NCBI taxonomy): Eukaryota > Metazoa > Cnidaria > Scyphozoa > Semaeostomeae > Pelagiidae > Chrysaora > Chrysaora quinquecirrha. Next base: position 8,904,372 of record JACTAT010000010.1, read on the forward strand.
TCAGAGGAAACGATGGACTCATGTTCACCTGTCTTAATGACAAGCAATAATTTTTTTCCAGATTTCTTTTCTCCCTTTCTCTTTTGCGTGTCTTTTTTGAATCGCCAGATGCATCTGGCGGGGAATGGAGCATTCTCCTCTGTGCAGGTGCGGGTCTCTGTTCTGAGGAAGTTTAGATCTTCTTCCCTGCTCTTAAGGTTGTGCGAGTTTTCTGTTCTGCTTTAGAATAACATCCAGAGCATTTCCAGTGACTACTTGCATAATCCCTTGTTTCATATTTATTGTCAAACCATGCTGTAAACAGAAAGCACACTGTCATTTCGTCTTCTATGAATGGCATCCTACAGTGGCAGTACAATTTGACATTGATTTCGTAAAGAGATTTTGATTTCGCCCGAGGTGTAGATAACAATTGCACACTGCCAAAAGATCCAGTCTCAAAGCAATGGAGGAGTTTCTTCTTTAGTCCTTGATATTCAAATGTGACTTTTCTTGGATCAATATTTCTGCTCAGGCATAATGTGTGGAAAATCACTGCTACTACTGTCAAACTATTTTTGTTTACAGAATCCACTCATGCAACATTTATTGTGAATCTATTATCACTTACAACATTCAGCTTTGCAGCAAAGTATTCAAGGGAAAGGTGTGCCCCAGGTGCAGCCGGGAATTCCGCTGTGCCAAAGAGGAATGTTTTGGATGAACTTTCAGAACAGGATGATCCCTTTCATGCTGTTTCATATTGAGACTTTTTGCAACCCCCCAAAATCTCCAGACCTGCCTATGATTTGCATTGCTGCATCACTTTTAGGCTCAGTTAAGAGGTCTCGTGTATATAATACAGATATATCATGCTGGTGCAATGAAAGGTCGCACAACCAGACCACGTCCGATTCTCAAAGCTGCAATGTCCCTCATCAATTAATTTGAATCGTCATCTAGTGATAAATTCTGCTCAAACGAAGCTTCACCCCACAGTGGCATTTGCTGCCTTAACTGGGGAATTTTTAGCATGAAAAACTGGGGTTTTAAATGCATGGTCTGAAGTCATGCGTGTTGGCGTTTTGATACCACAAACTCCAGGTGACTGCAGCTCATGGCTGCTTTTAAGATCACTTATTTCTGACATGGAGCTTAACTGGACACTGTTGATACTCCCTGCTTCTGATTCGATAGTCCCACTTTGGGCCTGTCCTTCATTACCCTGTACAGGAGAGGCAAAATTGCTAAAATTGAAATTCGATGAATCCGAACCAAATATTTCTCGAATCATCAGCTTGTTCATGATTATCGGGCAGAAATTCGTGTCCAAAAATTGCTCTACCTAGTATATCATAATTTACTACAGGATCAGTATGTTACAAAGATAACATTGGTTTCTGTGGATCTTCTCAAGATCTATTATCAATCGAGAGAGGAAAATGTGATTGGCTGGCTTCATTTGATTCAGAAAGTGTTTGTTTTTGTTTAAAGATGCATGCATCTACTTGGCTATTTATCCTACCTTCATGCTCTTTAACGCATCCTATGCGCCTCAGATTTTCTATGTCAAGCCATGGTTTGATTGATGGAAAGTACCAAAAAGAGCCATAGTTACATTACTGCCAGTGACCGGGTGATTTGGCATTTGCCCCAACTGGCTGTTAGTCAACAAAGGAAAGGATATTTTCAGGGTCCTTTGTTTTGCATCATTGATGTTCTGCTCCATAGCCTCGGCTACTCTTCCGTCATACGGTGCAAAAAAGTCTGCTTGAAAGTGATTGCCATGGGCTGCAACCATGTGGGCGAAGTCGTTTATCAAAATGTTTGGTCTATGTTTCAAACTTCTCAAAATGTCAATATAATCACAAGGGATCTCTGCTCTTAGCAAGAATTTGACGACGTAAATGACACCATGTGGAAATGCTACGGCAAGCCACCCTTCTGAGCGACCGAATCATTTTGCGAATATTTTGTTCACTCTATCATTTCTTTCACTCAACGCGTTGCGTACCCTATTCAAAATGTCTAGCATAGAACCCTTAACACTGATATTTAATTTTCTTGCAAGTTTCTTAATGTCATTGGTTTTGCTTTCATACAATTCTTCGAATAACCGTTCTTGAGACATGTCTCGGCCATCCGCCACTCTGGCTTGCCTGTTTTATGTGAACCTTTCTGTGTTCACTGCTCACAATATTCTCTCCTTGCTCTCAGATAAATGCATACATCAATACGGAGTAGAATAGTGTAATCGGAATTATGCACCCCATTTTATTTAATGTTAGTTTTGACAATAGTGATGTGACACTAATTTACACTAACATGAAGCAAATGTTACACTTCGTATCGATCATCCTTCCCCATCTCTTCCAATGTCCAAAACCTCTATGGATGTCAGAGATTGCATTAGGTCATTATTTGTTGCAAAACGAGCAAGCGCATTTGTTGCAAAGAAACCACGCTTTTAGCAAGTTTTTAAACTGCCTTGGGCTTCGAGCTGATGTTATTTCATCCGGAAGGGCGTTCCAGATTTTTGGTCCTTGGAAACTTAGTGATTTGATTCCATAGCTTGTAGTCCTGACTTTCGGAATTTCAAGGATATTTCTTTTACGGAGGTTGTGATCTACTTGCTTTGGTGAAAAATAGCTTTTCATAAATGCTGGATTAATATTATTAAGAGTTTTGTAGACTTCATACGCTAGAAGTCTAATGGATTGGACATGGACAGTAGTTTCTCCACATTTTGCAAGTAACCTTTCGTAGGAGGACGTGTAATCAGAGCACGCTAGTCGCAAAGCTCTTTCATTTATTTTTTCAAGCTTATCTTGGCTACCCTTGCTACATAGCATCCATATCAATGGGCAATAATTGAAATGACAGAGGATAAATGAATTTATTATTATCTTTCTTTCGCAGCTTTTTACATATTTTGTCAATGTGGGAATCAAACTTTAAGTTGTCATCCAATTGAACACCAAGAAGGGTAACTTGATTGTCTACTTTTATGTTTAGATTTGCGTCAATTTCAAAGCTATCTATGTGTTTATCTTTATTTCCAATAGTTATTGCTTGAAACTTAGAAGGATTTGCTGTCATTTCATTTTCTTTGAACCATGTCATACATTTCTTAGTGTTGGATTTTATCAGTTCTAGTAATTCGTTTGTATTATCTGCAGTGACCGATATCGTATTATCATCTGCAAAGTTGCACAAAGATCCTTCTTCTAGATGATAAAATATGTCGTTAATGAAGACATTAAAAAGTAGAGGTCCAAGTATGGATCCTTGTGGTACTCCTTGCCCTAGTTCACCCCATGAGCTATATCGTCCTTTGACTTTAACTTTTTGCTTTCTGTTGGAAAGATAGTTCTGAATTAACAGGAGAGATCTTAGTTCTATTCCGTAAGCATGCAGTTTTGCTAGAAGCAGATTTTTTTGGAAGGCAATCAAAAGCCTTAGATAAATCCATAAGGACAGCGCCTATATGTTTGTTGTTTTCTAAACCTGATTTCCAATCTTCAATTAGCCTAAATAGAGCGTGTTGTGAAGGAAAGTGTTTTCTATAAGCACATAGGTACATTGAGTACCGATCCTCGAAAAATAGAGAGAGTTGAAGCTCAATTGCTTTTTCAAAAACTTTTGAAAAAGTTGTCAGTAAACTAATGGGTCTGTAATTTTCTTTATTAAAAGGATCTTTTTTCTTATATACTGGTGTAACAACTGCTTGTTTTAAAGATTTAGGAAAAGTCCCTTGAGAAATACATTTGTTCAAAACATTAAGCAATGGCTGTAAGATTAAATCAACTGAGATTTTTAGAAGTTTAGCGCTTATCATGTCATGTCCAGTTGCTTTTTTATCATCTAGATTTGTAATAATATATCGAAGTGCTCCTTTAGGAACAAGTTTAAAGTTTAAGCTGGAATCATTTGATAAATTAGCTTTTATTTTTCTAACACGTGGATGGTCTTGGAAATTGTGTATTATATCTCCTATTGTTAATTGTTCTTTATCTTTATTAGTATCTTTATTATTACCAATGCTTATGAAATGCTTGTTCATGATCTCAGCAACTGATTGAGGATCACTAACCAAACAATCATTATCAGAAAGGGTTATGTCTGAATCTGTGTTACCCTTACAGAAGAAGTATGGTTTCAGTTTTTTCCAGAAAGTTTTGGAGTCTAGTGTACCGTTCTCACAAATCTTAGTGAAGTAATCTGATTTAACACGTTGTCGAAAATTAGCACAATGGTTACGCTGTTTTTTATATTTTTCAAAGTTTTCCTTTGTCTTACATTTGTTATAGCAATTTTTTAGCTTAGTTCTTAGCATTATTGCTTTCCGATGTATTTTACTAAGTGGTTTATTATTTGCTCTAAGTGTTTTGGATTTTAAAGGTGCATGTTTGTTAACAATTCCAATGAAGATATTTTGAAAAAAGTCGAATGCTTCATTACCATCTTGCATTTGGTCACAAAGATGGAATGGTGCCTCTGACAGTTCTCTACAGAAGGCTTCTTCATTGAAATTACTAAAATCTCTATAGTGAATAATGTTAGGATGATGCTTTGGGAGAGCCGACTTCCATGTTGTAAGAATTAGTTTATGAAAGTCGCTTAGACTTGTTTCAATTGTCATACTGTTTTTAAAGTTGTGCTTTCGATTTGTGAGAATAACATCAATCAACGATGGATTACAGTTTGGTTTATAGCAAGTTGGTTCTTTTATGAGATTAGTTAACCCTAAAGTGGAGGTTATTGTTTTTAGGTATTGATTGTTAGGAATTAGATTTAGGTCTCCTATAATGATAAAATTATCATAACGTGAAGTGCATTTGTCAGCTGAGTTTATGATAGAATTTTTGAATATTTCGTTGTTGGCATTTGGTGGATTATATGTAGCAATGATAGCCCATTTTTCCTTACGTAGGTTTATTTCAAAACAAATACATTCAATGGCATTTTCCTCAAGGTCTTCAAGTCTTTTGTTTCTCAGAGATTCTTTTATATAAACAAGTAGACCACCACCATATGCATTTCTGTCGGCACGATAAGGTATTTTATAACCTGGTATCAAGAATTGTGAAGTTGGGAAATTTTCATCTAGCTTTGTTTCACTTATGACAACGCAGTCATAAGAGCTCGTAGCAATTAAGTCCTTTAGTTCGCAAAATTTATTTCTTATGCTATTAATGTTCAGATGCGCAAGAATAGGATTTTTTGGATTTTTAAACCTCGCTTGTTTGAGCTCATTATAACTTTTGTTTTCGTCTGACTGATCCCTATTCGGTGTTTGAGAACCTGATTTGGATTTATTTTGATCTGCACCTTCATCTTTAAGTCACGGGGCGTGACTAGCCTTAATGCAATCTCTGAAGATGCATGCGAGTTTAGCATCGCCCTTCTTATTCAAATGTAGTTGGCTACCATTAAGATGCTCTGATTTAACGTTGCTGTTGTCAATGTACATAAAATCCGTTCGCTGGCATACTTTAATTAGATGTTCATTAAGTTCTTCTACACTACTATTAAGATTTTGATACTTAGCCTGATGTATTATACTTGAAAAGAAGATTTTGCACGTCGGTGATTCACGTTTTATTGTATCCGCAATCTGCTCTAGATTTTTTCCAATTTCTTCGGGACTGATTTTCGTATTCATCAAGTCATTTATTCCGCAGTGTATGACACAAACATCAGGGTGTTTTGCAATGCTCGGAATAATGTAGTGCTTTAGGTCAACACCTCTCATCCCACTTATACTGATTTTGCTCACCCAAGAGTTCAAAGTTTTTGAGAGTTTGTGTGGGAGTACGTTCTTTATCATCGAGTCATCGATTAATACAACATTTTGCTTGACATTTGAGTTGCTACGGTTGTAAGTTCCATCGTCATTACTAGACCTTTGCTGCTGTTGTTGTTGCTGATTGCCATCACCTGCTGCATTTCTTTGTCTTTCAATCAGAGGAACATTAGGTTGTGATGTAGCCAAGGTAATAGGTGGTATTCGAGATGTAGTGGTTGGAGTTCGTGCTATAGCTTGGGCGGTTTCAGATGGTTTATGGATCGCTCTGTTGGCATTTCGTGGAATGGTTTGGACTGGATGTACAGAGGAATTTTGAAGGGAGCTTAACGGTGTATCTTGAGGAATGAATTGAAGGTTATGGAATTTATTTGGATGAAAGAACATTTGCATATTATTTGTTGGTAAATTATTAAAGACTGGTTGGTGGAAGGGCTGTTTTTGATTATTATTGTGGTGTGAATTATAGTTATCATGAGTGGGCTTCTTAGGTATTGTTTGCCATTGATTTTCTTTTTCAAGTTTCCTGCTATTTTTCAAATCTTCAACTTCTTTTTTCAGCATTCTAATTTCGGCCAGCAAGTTGGCTTTTTCAATTTTTAGTTCTGTATTTTCTTTTCGTAGTTTTTCTCTGTCATCAGAGGCATTTTCTTTTGATGACGTAATTTTTGCCATTTGTATTTTCAAAATCTCAATTTCCTGCCAGACAGGCTTTAATGCGTCACCCAAATCTGATTTATTTCTGGAAGAGAAGTCACTTTCAGGGGTACTAATAAGAATAGGAACGTCATTGACTGGATTTTCTTTATTGTCTGAATACAAAAGTTCTTGCTGTTGATTAATTATATTTAATAAACATTTTCTGAAATCGTTTGTTCCTTCACCATTTATACAGACTGTTGCAGACGGGATATAAATTCTTATATCCACCCAATGTTCATTGTTTTTTTCAATTTCAATAAGTATTTCATCTAAAGAGTTATCTTCAGTATTTATCAAATCTGTCCATGCAAAATATCATATTCCTTGTCCTCTCCAATTTTATCATAAATCTGCTTGTGATACGCAAAGATAGTTGTCGCAATGCGAGTATTATCAGTGGTGTAAGAATAGTGTGGTTTGTTCTCAAATTGGTTGAGAAAGGATGATGGGTGCTTTTTCGGAATGGGCTGATCAGTTTTGATATCATATATAGAATAAACACTTTTTAGATCAGTTATTTTTTTCGTGGATAATAGAGGTTTCTTGTTTTTCTTCTGTTCTTTTACCGATCTGGCTTTCTTGTTAGCAACTTTTTTCCCTTTTTGTTTTACAACGATTTCGTCTTTCTTGGACGCATCAGAAGAACTAGGCTTGAGACGTAGTTCTTCGCAAGAACCACATAAAACAAGATCATCTTGACATAATTTCCCCTCAGATATTTTGCAATCTACACACATGTCACCTGTATCAGGCCCTGGATTAAGTTCAATGTCTCCGCTTAAGATTAGCAAGAGAGCAAGGTAAGCCTTGTTTCTTCCTCGACTCTTCAAAGGAGGCCTAGTCTTGAACGGAAATTTCTTACACGAGATACCGAGATGACACAAGAAGTTATCAGATACTTTATTTGAATACATAACATTATTATAGTTAGCATCATACCTGACTTTGCTTCTTAAACTGCGTTGATACCGTATAATCAAAGTATACAGCATCACCAAAGTGACAAACCAGGGCAGCGTGCTCGTCGCCATTACGCATCCTACATATAAATATTGTACTATGTAAATATTGCAATATGTACTACATATTGCGGATTTGTACTGTAATAGAGCTTACAGGCTAAAGTGGGCGGGGGCCCTATGTCAATGGCCTGTGTCTCACTGGGAAGATGTAATTTTCTCGGATGAATGCCGATTTTCCTTGAAAAATGATTCACGCCTTCAGAAAGTGTGGAGAACAAAAAATGAAGTGCAGCAGCCAATTTTTTTTTACACCCACATTCTCAAATTATCTGTCTGTGATGGTGTGGGTTTGCATCGGGCCTAATGACGTTGGACGCCTTGTTGTCTGCAACAGATCAGTGAACTCTGATTATTACATTGAGATCATCGAAAATAATCTGAAAGCCAGTGTCGAAGTGATCTATGGTGATCAAGATCATCCATTCATCTTCCAAGAGGACAATGCTCCTTGCTATGCGTCCAAAAATCCAAGGAATATTTCCAACGAAGCAACGTGATGTTGTTACCTTGGCCTGCTGAAGGTCCTGACATGAATGTTATAGAAAACCTTTGACAATGCATGAAAAATATCCTCAGGCGTGATCCTCCAAGATCAAAAGATCAACTGATCGAGAAATTGTTCCAGATCTGGTATGCTATTCTGAGCGATTACCTGAGAAAGTTGTACAATTCTCTTCCATGAAGAATGAGCGCCAGCAGAAGATCTTAATGCTACCCAACAAAATATTGAAAATAACAACCATGTGTCAAAATAAGTTTGAAAAAATGTTAGCTAATTAAATTTTATGCATGCTATAATGATTGGTTAAAATAAGATTGACAATTAACCCATGTAGAATGTCAGTCTTAGTTTCTTTTGTTCTGCCTCCTTCATAGATTTTAGCTGCGTTTCCATGTTGGCTACGCCCATCGTTTCCATACTTTTGTCCCCTTAGTGTACATGATTGAAACACACCCAACAATGCAGGACCCGGTAACAGTTCTTTAGGGATGCTTAGAATCTAAATAGGAATTATACCAATTATAAAGGCCTGCTGAAAACAATTTCTCAACACGATAAAAAATATTGTTCATTGATCAGTTGCTAAAATTTCCGTTCGGGTATACTTATTTTATAATCAAAACTTTCCTTATTGATGAAACTTGTAAACTGTGCATGAAATGCCGCTTTTTCCTTTAGAAAAGAGAACTTCATATTCGCGCAATCCCTTTAGCAATAATTTCAATCTAAATAAATAGGTTTCTTAGAAAACTATGTAGGATTAAAGTATCTCTGAGGTAATTTCTTTGTTAAGAACCATTAAGATTCTTGTTGACTAACATAGTTTAATTACAGTTGTAACTTAGGGGTACCTGATCGAAACACACCTAACAAAGCAGGACCCATTAACAGTTCTTTAGGGATGCAAGAAATCTAAACAGGAATTATACCAAACATAAATGTCTGCTGAAAACATTTTATCGATGCAATAAAAAACATTGTTCATGTATGAGTTGCTCAAATTGCCGTTCTGGATCTACTTATTTTATAATCAAACCCTTTGTTATTAATGAAACTTGTAAACTGTGCATGAAATGCTGCTTTTTCGATTAGAAAAGAGAACTGCGTATTCACCCAATCGCTTCAGCAATAATTTCGATCTAACTAAATAGGTTTATTAACCCAATTTCGGTATGGGCTATTTTTTGCCTCTCTAGGTATGGGGGGCTTTTTGGCCCCCCCTTGTTATCTCAGCTGCTATTTGTCTGATTGAGATGAAACTTGGTAGACATGTGCAAGTACCCAATTGTAACTAATTAATACTATTGTTTGTACCCATTTGTAACTAAGCTGTTTTTTTATAAAGAAAACGTTTGCAAATATGCTGCAGTGATGCTATTCGATAAATGTAAGAAGCATTACCCTGTGTTTCTCTGTGTCAATGGCACTGGGAAGGTGAAAGTGAAATGGTGCTTTAGCGCCAGTCGCTAGGATCTTAGTAGTAGGTTAACTAATCGAGACCTCGAGCCTGGCTGTGACGCTACCGTAGCTGGGCTCGAACCCTGACCACACTGAGCTTCTGACACCATGAGTCAGCTGGATTACACCACGACGCCACAGCACCTTCATTCTAAAGAAAATGGTTGCAAATATGCTGCATTAATGCTATTTGAGAAAAATAAGAAGCATTACTCTAAGTTTCCATGTGTCAATGGGGCTAGGTTTGTGAATTGAGTCTGATCATACCTTTTCCTCATCGGCTCCATTTTGTTCTTCAGGTGACAACTGATGCCTACTCTTTTTAGCCGTTTTCGTCTGAAAAAGATGTTGTAAAAATGCTACAGTAATAGTATTTGAGAAAATAAAATGATGACAACTCCAGTTTCCTAGCCATTTTTTTATACAGAAGACAATGCAAATACTCTGCAGTGATGCTTTCTGCCTGCAGACTCAGTTCCTCAAAAGTCTCCCGATGAGTGGCTCAGTCTACATGCAGGCTAAGAAGGAAAAGAATTAAAGGTTCTACCTGCTTGCAGATTCCAGACAGCCAGTGCCAGCCAATTTGGACTCTGCCATCAACGATGGGTCCCATAGTTGCATCAACCGGTTTCGGTTTGGGAGCCTAAGCTACTCCTTTGCGAAAGCGACGATTTCTGCATGCCTGACTATGTTAGGAAACAATGGAAAAGCAAACCATTACTACATTATAAATGACACTAATTAAGAGTTAATGATGGCAAGTACACATTTTCTTGAATGTTACACTTACGTATCGATCATCCTTCCCCATCTCTTCCAATGTCCAAAACCTCTATGGATGTCATCCATTTCAGGAGAAGTACTTGTATTACCTGTATTGGATTTTGGATATGTGTCAAAATTGCAAAAGGAAACTTTGTTTCATGTAATGTTGTATCTTGTACTACATATTGCGGATTTGTACTGTAATAGAGCTTACAGGCTAAAGTGGGCGGGGGCCCTTTGTCAATGGCCTGTGTCTCACTGGGAAGATGTAATTTTCTCGGATGAATGCCGATTTTCCTTTAAAAATGATTCACGCCTTCAGAAAGTGTGGAGAACAAAAAATGAAGTGCAGCAGCCAATTTTTTTTTGACACCCACATTCTCAAATTATCTGTCTGTGATGGTGTGGGTTTGCATCGGGCCTAATGACAGTGGACGCCTTGTTGTCTGCAACAGATCAGTGAACTCTGATTATTACATTGAGATCATCGAAAATAATCTGAAAACCAGTGTCGAAATGATCTATGGTGATCAAGATCATCCATTCATCTTCCAAGAGGACAATGCTCCTTGCTATGCGTCCAAAAATCCAAGGAATATTTCCAACGAAGCAACGTGATGTTGTTACCTTGGCCTGCTCAAGGTCCTGACATGAATGTTATAGAAAACCTATGACAATGCATGAAAAATATCCTCAGGCGTGATCCTCCAAGATCAAAAGATCAACTTAACACTGTATTCTTGAAGAACTGTCATGCATTTTCGATTAAAAATGTATACATGTATAATTTGATAAATTTTGTTTACCATTGATGTTTTTAAATGTTCAGTCGTCTTTTAATGTCCCTTTTCTAGTGTATTTACTTGTAATTGGTTGTAACATTAATTGCTTTTTTTAATCACATGTTTATAGCTTTTTTTTAAAAAAAGTCAATTTATGTCTTTGTAATAAGCTTACCTTGTCTTGTTCAGTGGTTGGATCTATCTACTTTCCTTGTTTTTGTTCTGGACATTGCTATTCTATTTTCTAAAAAGTGAATAGGCAGGTGTTTGAATAGAGTACCATGTGAATGGCTGGTTTTACGACTGACTGTTAGTCTTTTCTCACAACTTTGCTACTTGCTAACCAACAGTGACTATCATGATGCTGATGGAAGCAAACATACCATTCCATGTCATGGGTGTTAAGGCTATCTTTCCTACTCTTTTTTCTAGTAATGTGCATTCCTCTGTTTTTAGAAATGTGCAAAATGTTCATTGGAAGTAGATATCAATTCCTTTCAAGGGTGTTTGTATGAGTCCATCTTCTACCTTTTTCTAGATTCCACTTGCTGTTTTTCAAAAGGATTTCAAGTTGATATGTATGAGCTCCATTTTCATGGGCTGTTTTATGTGTAACTTTCCTATCTCCTTTTTCAAGAAATTCTACTCCTGCTTTTAAAAATGTCAATATGTTAATGCTATTTGGAAAATAAAGTACATTTCCATTCATGTGCAGGTTGGATTGTTCTTTTCCTTTCGTCTTTTGTAAATGTCTATTTTGCTATTAAAAGTTTGAAAATTAATAATAATTGAAAATAAAATTGAAATCCTTTCCTAGCCTTTTTTTCAAAATCAAATCTTTCTTTCGCCTAGAATTCTAAAAGTTCCCAGTGCATCAAGCGGCAAGAAGGAAAAAATAAAGGTTCACTGTTGCATTCCAACCCTCCCATTTGGACCTCCTAACTGGCCAATTGCATCACGGTTTGGTTTGGGACCAAGACTTAAACATTTCTGCCTATAGGAAAGGAAAAGAAACATCATTTAATACTAATAAATTAATAATCAATTTTGATTTACTTAGATCTCCCCTTTTCCATTCAAAACTATGGATGTCACATTTCAGAGAAACTTTTTACTTTGGATTTTGATATTGAAAATTGAAAGAAATTTGTTCAAATGTGTCTTGTATCTTTCGATTTGATGTAAATTCGGAATGCGGGCCCTTATGCTTGTTCATGGGAGAATTTGTGAATGTTTCCTTTAAAATTTACCCTCAAAATTGGAAAAAATGGAGCATTTTTTTACCCCTTTAATTCGCTGGATGGTTGGTTTGATCGGGCTAATCATGGACCCTTTTGCACAGTCGAATCTGATATCATTATCATCAAAATATGAAAACCATGTCAATATCTGAAAATCACATTATTTCCAAGAGCAATGTCTTGCTGCGTCCAAAAATCCAGGAATATTTCCAAGAAGAACTGTTGACCGTTGTTAAGGCGTCTGAAGTTATGAAAACTATGATCAAGAGAAAATTCCCGAGGTTCTAAACAACAAAATTGAGAAAATTGTTCCAGAGTATCTAATTGTAGCATTAAGATTTTGAATTTAATTTGTAAAATAGATTGAAATTGACCATGACAATTTATATTAGATATAATTGCTCAAAATATTGCAAATTTCATTGAAGTCAATTTTTCATCTTTTGACCTTAAAATGATTTAACCCATCTAAATGCAGCTCAGTTTCATTTTTGCCTCCTTCATAGATTTAATGATTTACACAATGGTAGGCCATCGTACAATTTTGAACCCTATTAATGTTATAATTCCAAAAGGCCGTTGAGATTCTTTTATCTTAAAATTATTGATTGAACCTTGTAAATGCCTGAATACATTTTTCATAGATAAAAAACTTTCATTGATATTGCTAAAATTCGTTCAGGTAACTATTTTTAATAAAATTTTATTGTTTGTACCCATTTGTAACTAAGCTGTTTTTGTATAAAGAAAACGTTTGCAAATATGCTGCAGTGATGCTATTCGATAAATGTAAGAAGCATTACCCTATGTTTCTCTGTGTCAATGGCGCTGGGCTTGTGAATTGAGTCTGATCATACCTTTTCCTCATTGGCTCCATTTTGTTCTTCAGATGACAACTCATGCCTACTCTTCCTAGCTCTTTTTGTCTAAAAAAAAGAGGATGCAAATATGCTGCAGTGATGCTATTTGATAAAAGTAGAAGCGTTACCCTATGTTTCTATGTGTCAATGGCACTAGGTTTGTGAATTGAGTCTGATCATAGCTTTTCCTCATCGGCTCCATTTTGTTCTTCAGACGACAACTCATGCCTACTCTGCCTAGCTGTTTTTGTCTAAAACAGAGGATGCAAATATGCTGCAGTGATGCTATTCGAGAAAAGTAAGAAGCATTACTCTAAGTTTCCATGTGTCAATGGGGCTAGGTTTGTGAATCGAGTCTAATCATACCTTTTCCTCATGATCTCCATTTTGTTCTTCAGATGACTCCCGCCCACTCCTTCTAGCTGTTTTTGTCCAAAAGGAGTTTGCAAATATGCTGCGTGATGCTATTCGATAAAAGTAGAAGCGCTGCCCTATGTTTCTGTGTCAATGGGGCTAGGTTTGTGAATGGAGTCTGATCATACCTTTTCCTCATCAGCTCCATATTTTTTCTTCAGATGACAACTCGTGCCTACTCTTCCTAGCTGTTTTTGTCTAAAGAAAATGGTTGCAAATATGCTGCATTAATGCTATTTGAGAAAAATAAGAAGCATTACTCTAAGTTTCCATGTGTCAATGGGGCTAGGTTTGTGAATTGAGTCTGATCATACCTTTTCCTCATCGGCTCCATTTTGTTCTTCAGGTGACAACTGATGCCTACTCTTTTTAGCCGTTTTCGTCTGAAAAAAGATGTTGTAAAAATGCTACAGTAATAGTATTTGAGAAAAATAAAAATGATGACAACTCCAGTTTCCTAGCCACTTTTTTATACAGAAGACAATGCAAATACTCTGCAGTGATGCTTTCTGCCTGCAGACTCAGTTCCTCAAAAGTCTCCCGATGAGTGGCTCAGTCTACATGCAGGCTAAGAAGGAAAAGAATTAAAGGTTCTACCTGCTTGCAGATTCCAGACAGCCAGTGCCAGCCAATTTGGACTCTGCCATCAACGATGGGTCCCATAGTTGCATCAACCGGTTTCGGTTTGGGAGCCTAAGCTACTCCTTTGCGAAAGCGACGATTTCTGCATGCCTGACTATGTTAGGAAACAATGGAAAAGCAAACCATTACTACATTATACATGACACTAATTAAGAGTTAATGATGGCAAGTACACATTTTCTTGAATGTTACACTTACGTATCGATCATCCTTCCCCATCTCTTCCAATGTCCAAAACCTCTATGGATGTCATCCATTTCAGGAGAAGTACTTGTATTACCTGTATTGGATTTTGGATATGTGTCAAAATTGCAAAAGGAAACTTTGTTTCATGTAATGTTGTATCTTGTACTACATATTGCGGATTTGTACTGTAATAGAGCTTACAGGCTAAAGTGGGCGGGGGCCCTTTGTCAATGGCCTGTGTCTCACTGGGAAGATGTAATTTTCTCGGATGAATGCCGATTTTCCTTTAAAAATGATTCACGCCTTCAGAAAGTGTGGAGAACAAAAAATGAAGTGCAGCAGCCAATTTTTTTTTGACACCCACATTCTCAAATTATCTGTCTGTGATGGTGTGGGTTTGCATCGGGCCTAATGACAGTGGACGCCTTGTTGTCTGCAACAGATCAGTGAACTCTGATTATTACATTGAGATCATCGAAAATAATCTGAAAACCAGTGTCGAAATGATCTATGGTGATCAAGATCATCCATTCATCTTCCAAGAGGACAATGCTCCTTGCTATGCGTCCAAAAATCCAAGGAATATTTCCAACGAAGCAACGTGATGTTGTTACCTTGGCCTGCTCAAGGTCCTGACATGAATGTTATAGAAAACCTATGACAATGCATGAAAAATATCCTCAGGCGTGATCCTCCAAGATCAAAAGATCAACTGATCGAGAAATTGTTCCAGATCTGGTATGCTATTCTGAGCGATTACCTGAGAAAGTTGTAAAATTCTCTTCCATGAAGAATGAGCGCCAGCAGAAGATCTTAATGCTACCCAACAAAATATTGAGAATAACAACCATGTGTCAAAATAAGTTTGAAAAAATGTTAGCTAATTAAATTTTATGCATGCTATAATGATTGGTTAAAATAAGATTGACAATTGACCCATGTAGAATGTCAGTCTTAGTTTCTTTTGTTCTGCCTCCTTCATAGATTTTAGCTGCGTTTCCATGTTGGCTAGGCCCATCGTTTCCATACTTTTGACCCCTTAGTGTACATGATTGAAACACACCCAACAATGCAGGACCCGGTAACAGTTCTTTAGGGATGCTTAGAATCTAAATAGGAATTATACCAATTATAAAGGCCTGCTGAAAA
The DNA here is from genome assembly GCA_014526335.1 of Chrysaora quinquecirrha. Classification (NCBI taxonomy): domain Eukaryota; kingdom Metazoa; phylum Cnidaria; class Scyphozoa; order Semaeostomeae; family Pelagiidae; genus Chrysaora; species Chrysaora quinquecirrha. The sequence goes on from JACTAT010000010.1 coordinate 8,919,880, forward strand.
CAATTTCTCAACACGATAAAAAATATTGTTCATTGATCAGTTGCTAAAATTGCCGTTCTGGGTATACTTATTTTATAATCAAAACTTTCCTTATTGATGAAACTTGTAAACTGTGCATGAAATGCCGCTTTTTCCTTTAGAAAAGAGAACTTCGTATTCGCGCAATCCCTTTAGCAATAATTTCGATCTAAATAAATAGGTTTCTTACAAAACTATGTAGGATTAAAGTATCTCTGAGGTAATTCCTTTCTTAAGAATCATTAAGATTCTTGTTGACTAACATAGTTTAATTAGAGTTGTAACTTAGGGGTACCTGATCGAAACACACCTAACAAAGCAGGACCCATTAACAGTTCTTTAGGGATGCAAGAAATCTAAACAGGAATTATACCAAACATAAATGTCTGCTGAAAACATTTTATCGATGCAATAAAAAACATTGTTCATGTATGAGTTACTCAAATTGCCGTTCTGGATCTACTTATTTTATAATCAAACCCTTTGTTATTAATGAAACTTGTAAGCAATAATTTCGATCTAACTAAATAGGTTTATTAACCCAATTTCGGTATGGGCTATTTTTTGCCTCTCTAGGTATGGGGGGGGGGTTTGCCCCCTCGTCATCTCAGCTGCTATTTGTCTGATTGAGATGAAACTTGGTAGACATGTGCAAGTACCCAATTGTAACTAATTAATACTATTGTTTGTACCCATTTGTAACTAAGCTGTTTTTGTATAAAGAAAACGTTTGCAAATATGCTGCAGTGATGCTATTCGATAAATGTAAGAAGCATTACCCTATGTTTCTCTGTGTCAATGGCGCTGGGCTTGTGAATTGAGTCTGATCATACCTTTTCCTCATTGGCTCCATTTTGTTCTTCAGATGACAACTCATGCCTACTCTTCCTAGCTCTTTTTGTCTAAAAAAAAGAGGATGCAAATATGCTGCAGTGATGCTATTTGATAAAAGTAGAAGCGTTACCCTATGTTTCTATGTGTCAATGGCACTAGGTTTGTGAATTGAGTCTGATCATAGCTTTTCCTCATCGGCTCCATTTTGTTCTTCAGACGACAACTCATGCCTACTCTGCCTAGCTGTTTTTGTCTAAAAACAGAGGATGCAAATATGCTGCAGTGATGCTATTCGAGAAAAGTAAGAAGCATTACTCTAAGTTTCCATGTGTCAATGGGGCTAGGTTTGTGAATCGAGTCTAATCATACCTTTTCCTCATGATCTCCATTTTGTTCTTCAGATTACTCCCGCCCACTCCTTCTAGCTGTTTTTGTCCAAAAAGGAGTTTGCAAATATGCTGCGGTGATGCTATTCGATAAAAGTAGAAGCGCTGCCCTATGTTTCTATGTGTCAATGGGGCTAGGTTTGTGAATGGAGTCTGATCATACCTTTTCCTCATCAGCTCCATATTTTTTCTTCAGATGACAACTCGTGCCTACTCTTCCTAGCTGTTTTTGTCTAAAGAAAATGGTTGCAAATATGCTGCATTAATGCTATTTGAGAAAAATAAGAAGCATTACTCTAAGTTTCCATGTGTCAATGGGGCTAGGTTTGTGAATTGAGTCTGATCATACCTTTTCCTCATCGGCTCCATTTTGTTCTTCAGGTGACAACTGATGCCTACTCTTCCTAGCCGTTTTCGTCTGAAAAAAGATGTTGTAAACATGCTGCAGTAATAGTATTTGAGAAAAATAAAAATGATGACAACTCCAGTTTCCTAGCCGTTTTTTTATACAGAAGACAATGCAAATACTCTGCAGTGATGCTTTCTGCCTGCAGACTCAGTTCCTCAAAAGTCTCCCGATGAGTGGCTCAGTCTACATGCAGGCTAAGAAGGAAAAGAATTAAAGGTTCTACCTGCTTGCAGATTCCAGACAGCCAGTGCCAGCCAATTTGGACTCTGCCATCAACGATGGGTCCCATAGTTGCATCAACCGGTTTCGGTTTGGGAGCCTAAGCTACTCCTTTGTGAAAGCGACGATTTCTGCATGCCTGACTATGTTAGGAAACAATGGAAAAGCAAACCATTACTGCATTATACATGACATTAATTAAGAGTTAATGATGGCAAGTACACATTTTCTTGAATGTTACACTTACGTATCGATCATCCTTCCCCATCTCTTCCAATGTCCAAAACCTCTATGGATGTCATCCATTTCAGGAGAAGTACTTGTATTACCTGTATTGGATTTTGGATATGTGTCAAAATTGCAAAAGGAAACTTTGTTTCATGTAATGTTGTATCTTGTACTACATATTGCAGATTTGTACTGTAATAGAGCTTACAGGCTAAAGTGGGCGGGGGCCCTATGTCAATGGCCTGTGTCTCACTGGGAGGATGTAATTTTCTCGGATGAATGCCCATTTTCCTTGAAAAATGATTCACGCCTTCAGAAAGTGTGGAGAACAAAAAATGAAGTGCAGCAGCCAATTTTTATTTACACCAACATTCTCAAATTATCTGTCTGTGATGGTGTGGGTTTGCATCAGGCCTAATGACGTTGGACGCCTTGTTGTCTGCAACAGATCAGTGAACTCTGATTATTACATTGAGATCATCGAAAATAATCTGAAAGCCAGTGTCGAAATGATCTATGGTGATCAAGATCATCCATTCATCTTCCAAGAGGACAATGCTCCTTGCTATGCATCCAAAAATCCAAGGAATATTTCCAACGAAGCAACGTGATGTTGTTACCTTGGCCTGCTCAAAGTCCTGACATGAATGTTATAGAAAACCTATGACAATGCATGAAAAATATCCTCAGGCGTGATCCTCCAAGATCAAAAGATCAACTGATCGAAAAATTGTTCCAGATCTGGTATGCTATTCTGCGCGATTACCTAAGAAAGTTGTACGATTCTCTTCCATGAAGAATGAGCGCCAGCAGAAGATCTTAATGCTACCCAACAAAATATTGAAAATAACAACCATGTGTCAAAATAAGTTTGAAAAAATGTTAGCTAATTAAATTTTATGCATGCTATAATGATTGGTTAAAATAAGATTGACAATTGACCCATGTAGAATGTCAGTCTTAGTTTCTTTTGTTCTGCCTCCTTCATAGATTTTAGCTGCGTTTCCATGTTGGCTAGGCCCATCGTTTCCATACTTTTGTCCCCTTAGTGTACATGATTGAAACACACCCAACAATGCAGGACCCGGTAACAGTTCTTTAGAGATGCTTAGAATCTAAATAGGAATTATACCAATTATAAAGGCCTGCTGAAAACAATTTCTCAACACGATAAAAAATATTGTTCATTGATCAGTTGCTAAAATTGCCGTTCTGGGTATACTTATTTTATAATCAAAACTTTCCTTATTGATGAAACTTGTAACCTGTGCATGAAATGCCGCTTTTTCCTTTAGAAAAGAGAACTTCGTATTTGCGCAATCCCTTTAGCAATAATTTCGATCTAAATAAATTGATTTCTTAGAAAACTATGTAGGATTAAAGTATCTCTGACGTAATTTCTTTCTTAAGAATCATTAATATTCTTGTTGACTAACATAGTTTAATTAGAGTTGTAACTTAGGGGTACCTGATTGAAACACACCTAATAAAGCAGGACCCATTCACAGTTCTTTAGGGATGCAAGAAATCTAAACAGGAATTATACCAAACATAAATGTCTGCTGAAAACATTTTATCGATGCAATAAAAAACATTGTTCATGTATGAGTTGCTCAAATTGCCGTTCTGGATCTACTTATTTTATAATCAAACCCTTTGTTATTAATGAAACTTGTAAACTGTGCATGAAATGCTGCTTTTTCGATTAGAAAAGAGAACTGCGTATTCACCCAATCGCTTCAGCAATAATTTCGATGTAACTAAATAGGTTTATTAACCCAATTTCGGTATGGGCTATTTTTTGCCTCTCCAGGTATGGGGGGGGGGGCTTTTTCGCCCCCCCCCCTTGTTATCTCAGCTGCTATTTGTCTGATTGAGATGAAACTTGGTAGACATGTGCAAGTACCCAATTGTAACTAATTAATACTATTGTTTTCTAATTAGTCAGGTGACACGTTGCTTAGCGACCGTGTAGAGTGTGAAATTTTGACTATTTCATCTATGTTGCCGAAAATCAAGCTAAATCAGACTGAAATAGGTAAAAGGCACTAAAAATGTTAAAATCTCTGTAGAAAGTTAACTTTTTCTATCATTTAAGCTAATTATCAGCTAATTGCTGTTTCCTATCAACTTTTACAAACCATTATGACAAAGAAAAATTTTGTTGCTTACTCAGCATTTCGGAAAACATATATCACAAGCTTTATTTTCAGTAAAAATCTTCAAAAGCATAGTTTACACAGCCTTATGCATGACTCAGTTACATCAAGAACAATAGAACTTATTGAACCCAATTCATGAGGAAACCATTCTGACAGATCTTCATCTTCAAATTGTTGTTCCGCATTGTCATCACTTTGATAATCATCTTCTTCATTTCTTCTTCTATACGTTCCAAAATTCGACATCATTTTGTTCGTTTCAGTATTAAACATTACCTAATCATTCCCCGATTTCACTATTTACTATTATTATGACTCACTATATATTATATTTTATTCTGTTTGATTGATAGCTTGTCAAAAAAATGATTGATTGATTGATTAATGTCATAAAAACGCATGTTTATCGATTTTTATATCATTGGCATTATGTCTTTCGAAAAGGAAAGTGAAATTTTTTTATGCGAACAAGAGTATAGATTAAATCTACGCTTATTAAGAAAATATGAAATACTGAAGACTTATTTAATAGAGACAGTTTGCATGAAAGAGAATATTATTGAAAATCTAATTGAAGAAGAAGAAGAAGTTAAAAATTATTATGCATTACTTCTAAGATGCAAGAAAATGGATGCTCAAACAGACTATATTGATGAAGATATATTAAAGCCAGAGAGAGCGAAATATAACAATATAATAAAATATATGAAAGAAAGCAACATCATACGAATTCATTAAGAACAATTTGAAAAATCAATTAAGAAATTAGAATTACAATGTTCACTTGCTTCTCAATGCAAAAATATTCTATTGAAAAATAAACTGGAATATTTGAACTCAAATTTAAAAAAATTCAATACTTTTTTGTATATGTCAAACTTTTTTGAGCTTTATAGATTTTGTAATTCTTTAAATTCGTATTCATCCAAGTGTCTTTTACGAAATTCAGCTCGCATTCTTTTTCTGAACTCTGCTGCCTTTGCCGCTCTTATACTTTCCGTATCAGAATAGTCGAAAAATAGTTCTTTATAATTTTTCTAATGATAAAGTGATCAAAGTCTTTATCGATTTTACTTCTACAGTTAAATAATAGCATAATCAGTTTTGCTTCAAAATGTTTTTTATTTCCTTCAATTTCATGCACAATCAAATTTCTTCTGACAGCATTTTCGCAAAATGTGAAATCAAATTTCACTTCATCGAATTTATATCATACTGTTAATAGCGGAATTTGTTGCAATCCAGAAAAATTTCTGCATTGCAACACTGATTCTGTGTTCTTGTGCCAATCCTCTACTATAGCACAAGGATCGATAGTAGGGAAATAAGATTTAATTTCTTCCAGCGGGGTTTTTCCACGATCCAGCAACTCTGCGCTTTGTTCATAACCTTCTTTTCCTCCATTTATGTTCAAATTTGTCTGTTTAATAAGTCTTTTAAACAGTTCTGTACCGTTTAAAATCAACAGTGGTGTAAAATATTTTGGATCGGCTTTACACCTTCTGTTCCACTCTTTACATAACGGATTATAGTTGTGAGTATATTGCCTTTTTATTTCTGGATCTAGTTTTGTGCATTATACTTCTTCACTCTTCCTTACAATTTTATACATTTTCATATAAATGGTTGCTGCTTCTGCCACAAAAGTAGCACAGCCTTCTCGCCTTGCTGTTTACATTTTGCCTTCCACAAATAATTTGAGGCAAAAACATGGTAAAAATTTTTGCTCACACAGTGCAGAGTGAACAAATCTCGTTCATTGCAATATTGACCAATTTTTGATAAGATGTCTTCTTGTCTTGCTGATTACTGTGAAGTAGTTTGCCGACTTTATACTCTTTCATAATTGACAAGATTAACATTTGATTGATTGACTGATTGATTGATTGACAGTTCTATTGTTAATAAAATCTATTTAAAGTTCAGAAACATTAGTAGGATCATAGTTAACATTTGCAAATAAGAAAATATGGATAGTAAGAACGTACAAGAAAAAGACAAGAAAGCAATAAACAAGAAATACAACACTGTACTTTAGATTGGAGTGAGCATATTTGGTACTGTGGAGAATGCCTACATTTCGAAAATTTCGAAGTTTGTCCAGATTGGGTCAGAGACGTGGAAGAGATGAGGAAAGTGGAAGAGGAAGAAGAAGAGAAGAACAAGGAGAAATGGCAAGCACTCTTGAAAGCAGACGAAAAAGAAAAACAGAAGAAGAAGAGGAAAATGGAAGCAAAGCAGAAAGCGGAAGATGGGAAAGAGAAGAAGAAGAAGAAATAATGTTAATTCTAGATTAAGAATTTGACGAATGCAAAAGAGAGGGTAGACAAAGATTCTTCAATACATTATACAGCAGATTGCTACACGTTCAAATCAGAAGAAGTTTGAGCAGCGCTTTTCCTATGATTTGCTTGCAATTGAATAAACTTTCTGAGATGCATTTTGTATTATCAATAATAACGTTGTTTGCAGCTCAATCAGTTTTTTTATTAGCCTATGCCTATCAGAATAATATTATACTTGAAATGATTATGCTGCAATTGGAAGAGCTGAGACAAAAAAATTATATTTCAGACACTTAAAGAAATCAAACTTTACAAAATCAAACTTACATCAATACTACTACTACTACTACTATTACTTAAATTTAAGTTTAATGAGTTTCAGCAAAAAGTTGTTGAGGGTGATTGTTTATATCGTCTCCATTTTCAATGCTGCTTGCTGATTTTGACAACCTTTTAAGTTAGCTAAAAAACTATTTCTTTTTCGCTCATATCTATATTCGCGACATATTAATCCATCAACATCTCCAATTACTGCTGTTAAAAAACTATAAGCATTTTGTATAAGTAATTTACTATTAAAAATTCTTCTTAGAAGATATTCTTGTAATTTTTTTCTACTTGTAATTTACTTTTTAGTGCTTTTCGAATCAAGTCAATTTTATAAAAATAACTTCCATTTTGTCCTCTAATAAAGTTATTTACTACCAGCACTCTATCATTAACATTGCGAAAGTTATGTCGTCCGAAAAAATCCCGTCTTGCTAAATCAGCTTCAGACAAGCCTTCTGTCCCAATTTCTTTCATTAATCAATCGAATAAAATCTTGACATAACTATATGATATTTGACCAAAACGAAAAAAGCGAACTGTTGTCATTGGTATGCGACCTCTCCAAAGATTTTGGTTGTCCCATTCGAGTCCTTTTAGAACATCGCAAAACATCATGAATTCTGTACTCATTAACAATCTATATAACTTCATCCATACTGGTATTGTCCTTTGCGTGAGTTGTCCTCTATCGATTGGTATAGACCGTTTTGCTCTTGCTATTGTCACGTGACGACATTGTTTCAGCAATTAATATATCTCAAAATAAGATATATTTTCAATATGACCACAATCAATGTCTAAATTTGCGTCACATTTATTCTACCAATATGCAGCATTTATTTCACAAAGTTCTTTTATACGACTGTTTATACTCAGCAAATTTCTGACATCATTCAAGTTGCAGTATTTCATGATAGAAAACACAACACATTGATTCTCCATTTTTTCTCAAAATTAGCTCGTTAAGGAGTGAGAGAGATAAAAAGTAAAGTGTTTATAACTCATTTCTTATATCTTATTTATACTAAATATTTGACAGGTCATCAATCAATCCATCAATCATTCTATTATTGTCATAAAAATCAATCAATCAAAAAAACAATGGTTCTTTGTTTTATTGTTCTTATAGAAAAAATTCAGCCAGTGGTTGTGTAATGAGGTCTTGATTTAAAAAATTTTTTGAGTTGTAATTTTTCTTCTTCCTGTTCATCTAATAAAGTATCACAAAATATTAATGTTTCAGGTTCATATGAAAAAATATCATTTCCATCAGACAAGGTGGTACTAAAGGAAGGAAAAACGCATATTATTGGTGCATTTACCTCCCAAATATGTATCCTCCACATTATTACTATACATGAAATAATCATCTCCCGATAGTGTATTTGCTAATGCAGATACTGTACTCACTAGTTCGCTTTTTGATGTCGCTAGAGAAAAACCTTGAACCATATAACTGAAGTCATGATTTATTGTTGCATTATCAGACTACGTCTTCCTTCAAAAAGCATTTGCCTGCCATCATCCATCTTTAAAGAACATAATCAGTTTTATCGACAGGATACTCTAAAAACTAAAAACAGATAAGGCATGCCTATCATATCACATACAGAAATAGGTTGAAATTAAAATAATTGCAAATTCATTTACATGAGGGTAACATATGGAAGTTACTCTTGCTTTCCTGGCTTGGTACTTCAAGTATCAAAAAATAAATAGGTAGGCCGATACATTTTTATATATTAATTTATTTTGTAAACAAAAGTATTAGGCCAAGATGGCCCCTAACTCACAAACAAATCAACTACATTAATTAGGGTACTAAAAGTTAAGGTTTAATGTCAATAAAAAAAGAAAATTTATCTATAAGAAAGCATTTGGCGACAAAGGATGAGACAAAAAGAAGACACACGGTATCCTCTTGGCCTTTATTGGCCTATTGGACATTTACAGGCCTGTTGTTAATACATGGGTATCGGCGGGATTTGACGGACGGCGAATTTGCCGGACTATGGTCATTAAAACGTGCTTTGCTCAGTAAAATGGACATCAATGAAAACTTGCATAATATCTGTGTGTGCTCCATCTTTTTATCTATCTTTTGATATATTTTGACTCTTGCAAATGCAATGCAGTTATTTATAAAAGATCATAATAAAAAAGTATCACCGCGACGAAACGAAAATTGCGACGCTGATATTGTTGTTGTTAATTTTAGGCCCCGGGATTACATCACTGTACTTAAGTTGAGTTGGCTAAAAAAATCCCAAATTCCAGTCAGTGACAGTTTATCACATCATTAAAACCATGGCACTTTTGAATTTACATTGGCACTCCATTTGTGGATGGATGGGGAACCTTTACAAAACTAGGTCAAAAATTTGGCTTTCGTTATTTACCGGACACCCTCCGCAACAAAAGAAAACAGGGCAATTTCTAAATCTTTTACTTGTACCATATTATTGTGTTTAATTCAATATAAAGTAACAAATTCATTACAAAATTCAATCAAGCAGATTTGGTGTTTATTTTCATCCACTCTCATCTGTCCCGTGGCTTTGCGTGATAACGAAATTTTCTTTCCTCAGAATACGGAGGTCGCGAAACAGGCATTTAAGAAAATCGAAATTTTAATATTAACGATATAGGTAACCTAGAGTAATTTTGAAAAGTTAATACCATAAACGTATGAAATTCTAAGTATAATAATCGTGTTTGCTACATTATGTAAATTCAGAGATAAAACTATGAGTCCAGCAAATCCCGCCTCGCCTCAATTTAGGCCAAAAATACGGATGCAAAAACAAAGGTTACAGGAACCACAAAAATTAACGGAAATTTACAAGCTACCAAGAAAGTAAACAATTATGCCCTTATTTAAACGTGCATGTTTTGTTTTCGATTTTTTGAGCTCAGCTCTGGGAAAAACAGGCCAATAAACCTTAACCGTCTGGCAAATTCCGCCGATACTCTACATGGATAGAAATCACTACAAAAAGGCTAATGCCTAATATAGTGTAGTTTAGAACCATCAGTTGATAGGGTCCAAGAAGACTTAGGTAAGGTATTAGGCCTGTCTCTTGTGGTGTTTCATTTATTTCAATCCCTTTTTACCTTATCGATTGTGCGGAGAAAAAAGGCCGAAGTTTGGATCATTGTTGCTGTAGGACGGTGAGAAGGCCTAGATCTAGATATATCTAACTTTATATCTTAGTTAATCAAAACTGGAATATGGCCAAGTGCCTGGAAAGAGAGCTAGGGGAAGACCAAGAAAGAACTGGCTGGAAAACATTGGAAGTTGGACCAACTTGTCTATATGTCAAGCGATGAGAAATGCAGATGATCGGAAAATGTGGAGAGGACTGGTAGCTTCAAACAAAGTGCACCTACGGCCGCAAGGCTACGGACAATGATGATGATGAATCAAAACTAAAAGCTAAAGTTATAAGATAGAAAAGCACTCATCTGACCTCCTTATGCTTGGCTTTGGATTAAGTGAACATGGGCCTGTCTCCTGTGCTATTTTCATCAAGGCATGATAGTTTTGAAACCCACTTATAGGCAGGCCTGACAGGCGAAAAGCAGGCCGTAGCAGTTTCAGTGACGGTTGAAAATTGAAGTTCTACTACGTATGACGTAGGTACTTGATACAATGCTTCATATTTCTGTCCAATAATATCAAAGACCATTCCCCGAGTAACCAATCAGCAACTTGAAACCATAGAAACCTTCGACCTCCCCAGAAGAGACAGCTGACCAATCAGAACGAAGATTACTAGAAGTTCACCATAATTGATAAGGTCCGATCTATGGAAACTTTTTAATTGCTTGTGAACACGAAATACATAAATTGAACTTTATAAAGTCAAGCAGTTATAAATTTTTCTATATACTACCATTTAGTTTAGCTTAATTTTTCATGAAAACGTCATATCTTAAACATATTCCATTCTCCTATCTTTTTTGTCTCTTATCTCATTTATTTCTAACTCAATAAGCGCATAAAATCGAAACAAAAAAATAAATATGAAGCATAGAAATAAAGATAAAATTACTATAATTGCCAGTAGAAAAGCACGGAATTAGAATTACTAGAATCGCCAGCTCAACCACTTTTCACAAAGACAAATTGGAATATGCTAGTTTCGCCAGACGTACTAGACAAGTTAGACAGACTGGGAGTGACACGTTTTTTCAACTTTCTAGCTTCGTCAGGAATTGCAGTATTACTAAATCTCCCAATAATTTGAAAATGGAAAAATAGAAAGGCATGAATAGAAAAGCGCAGAATTAGAATTACTAGAATCGCCAGCTCAACCACTTTTCACAAAGACAAATTAGAATATGCTACTTTTGCCAGACGCACTAGACAAGCTAGACAGACTGGAAGTGACACGTTTTTTCAACTTTCTAGCTTCGTCAGGAATTGCAGTATTACTAACTTTACCAATAATTTGAAAACAGAGAGAAATAGAATAGTATAGTTATAAAAAGTTTCCGAAATAAACGAAACGATAAATACGCTACTCATAATATTAAAATAACTATAAAAATGAACTAAAAGAATAAAAACGAAAGAATCATAAATGTTCTAAACATAAAATATAATTCTCAAGCAAGTAATTTTAATTTAGAAGGTATAAATTATTTATTAAAAGTACAAGTACTTATAAACTGAAATATAACGAAAATAGTTACTTACTCGTTGAAGCTACTCGCGTCTGGCTCCTTCCACTTCTTGAAAACTTCTGTCTGATTTTGAAAATAATTCTAGACTTTAACTACCTTACCTTGTCATATGACTAACTCATGATTGTAATTCCAGACTTTGTTTTTTGTTTCTAAGGAAACCTGAATTCATATTTCACTTCTTGGCTTAACCTCTGACCTTGAAATAATCCTGAAAGAGAAATTCAAATCCTGTTTAATCAAATTTACTTTTTAGCTGGTTTGTTGTTACAAAAACAAGCTTCTCCTATTAAATTTTGTAAAAAAATGATTACAGAGGAAACCCCGCAAACGTTTTTACATTTTAAAATCTTATAATTATTAAACTAAAGCTAGAAATTCAATTAAGAAACTTTCAGAGATTGTTCAGAAAAAATCTAAGAATTTTATAAATTTAATACAGCGTTTATATACCCTATACCCCCAAAAAAATTTCAAATTATTCGAACAAAAATCTGGAATTTTCTCGTGACCCTATATATACTACTCGAGTCTAATCATACCTTTTACTCGTCATCTCCATTTTGTTCTTCGGATTACTCCCCCCTACTCTTCCTAGCTGTTTTTGTCCAAAAAAGGAGTTTGCAAATTTGCTGCGGTGATGCTATACGATAAAAGTAGAAGCGTTACCCTATGTTCCTATGTGTCAATGGTGCTAGGTTTGTGAATTGAGCCTGATCATACCTTTTCCTCATCGGCTCCATTTTGTTCTTAAGATGACAACTCATACCTACTCTTCCTAGCTGTTTTTGTCTAAAGAAAATGGTTGCAAATATGCTGCAGTGAAATGGGTCCTTAAATACACCAGAGAAGTTATTTTGACTACTGAGGCATGAATGCGACAGCAGACCATCGTTTCCGTACTCGAAATCAGAATCGTGAAGTTGTTTGCAGAATTTTTAAGGGGATACTGTTGCAAACCATAACGCTCTACGCTAAATTTATTGTAAGCTTGCTTATGACTTGCCTAAACCTAGCATAGCTACATCCAGAACTTAACTTTTAATACATAAAAATAGTCAAATAAGATAAATTAGAAGAAATCGTCCTCAAAATACTCCGCAAAATCATCCTCTACAGCAGATTTCCCCCAGATTTCCCAGTTTTGTTCTCTTTATCAAAATCTATGAGAAGCTCGGTGACATCTTTGGGATAAAGTTCGCTCCACACGTCTCGTCTGTACTCGTCTCACCACGATGTGCAGCATTGTCAAGATTAAGCATTGAGAAATTCACCTTTCCCCACTTTAGATGCAACTGCAGGTTCACCTTGCAGGATAGTAAGACGCTAAGATCAAGAATTTTCCCTTCTTTTTCAAACTTTTCAACAAACAGCTTGTGTTGTAGGGCATCAACTGACTCGACTCTTTGGTTGCCATATAATCTACAAACATAGCTATCTCTCTATCTGTTGGCAGAGTTTATTGCAAGGATATGCCATGTTGCCTAACTCGCAAAACATGTCAACGTAGTCAGCTCGCTTCAGTATTGTTTCCAGACGACTGTCCTCCCCTTTCCAAAAATGATACATAAGCGCTACCAGAGAAGGCATGCATTCCAATGATTTGCTCATCTTGGTGGTAGTGTAGAAGTTGTAATATTGATTATCTTTCTATTTTTGTCAATTCTATTGGCGATAAAGACTTGACCCAGACTCGATAAGCTTTGCTTCTTCTGGGGCATATGAAATCGTATGTAGTTAGTTTTAACACATATGTTTTCATGAATCATTATCATCATCATCATCACTTGAACACCCCAAAATTATGTGCCAAGAAAATAGCCAGAATATCTATATCACCTGATGGCGACCTTACCATGACAGCATCTCTGGAGGTACAGTAGAAGCTTGAACTAAAGCAACCAATTTAGTATCGGCTTCTTCTTGATCACTTGCCAGCTCATCCGATATCAAAATTTCTTTAGCAGTAATCTTCTTGCATTGAGACTTATTTGAAAACAATAGGACTATGTTGCCAAGATCTTCTTTTTCCTGGTCAATTGCTTGTTCTATAAGGTTAAAGAGTGCCTCCTTGTTTTCTCTATTTTTCTAACTCATTGAAACCATAAATTGAACTTTTACAAGTTTACAAGTTTCATCATGTTTTGCGAGTTAGGCAACATGGCAAATCCTTCCAATCAACTTTGCCAAGAGATAAAGAGATAGCGTTTGTTTGTAGATTATATGGCAACCAAAGAGTCAAGTCAGTTGATGCCATACAACAGAAGCTGTTTGTTGAAAAGATTGAAAAGGAAGGGAAAATTCTTGATCTTAGCGTCTTACTATCCTGCAAGGCCAACCTACAGTTGAGTCTTATGTGGGCAAAGGTGAATTCATTAAGGTTTAATCTTGACGATTCTGTACATCGCTGTTGGGACAAGTACAGACGTGTCGTATGGAGCAATCTTTGCTACCCTGAAGATGTCACGGACCTTCTCATCGATTTTGATGAAGAGAACGAAACTGTAGAAGGGGAGGAATCTGCTGTAGAGGATGATTTCGCGGAATACTTTGACGACAATGTCCTTTAATTTATCTTATTTGACTATTTTTATGTATTAAAAGTTAAGTTCTGACCCGACGTAGCTATGCTAGGTATAGGCAAGTAAGTTGTAAGCAAGCTTACAACAAATTTAGCGTAGAGTGTTATGGTTTGCAACAGTATCCCCTTAAAAATTCTACAAACGACTTCATGATTCTGGTTTTGAGCACGGAAACAAGGCTCTGCCGTTGCATTTATTCCTCAGTAGTCAAAATTAACTTCTCTGGTGTAATGAGGACACGTGATTTGCGTCAAGTGATTTGCAGTATCACCAGATCTCCCAATAATTTGAACATGAAAACATAGAGTAGCATCGATAGAAAAGGGCAGAAACAGAATTACTAGAATCACCAGTTGAAACCGTAGCTCACAAAGAAGCAATAGAATGTGCTAGTATCGCTAGACAGAGCTAGGAGTGACACGTTTTTTCAAATTTCTAAAGTCATCAGGATTCGCAGTATCACCAGATTTCCCAGTAATTTGAAAATTTAAAAATAGAGTAGCATAGATAAAATAAAAAGTCAAACATAAACAGAAAAAATAAAAAGGAAAAACTACTTATACTATTAAAGTAACTAAATACATAAACTAAAATAGAACAAAAGGAACGAAGGTTCTAAAAACGAAGTAGCGAATTTGGAAAATAAAACTGCCCATATAATTGTAAAAAGTAATAACATTTTAATATAAAAGCTATAAATTAATTATTAAAACTATAATAACCAAATATAAGATGTTTCGAACTGAAATGTAACAGAAATAAATACTTACTTGCACAAAATGAAAAACATCCGTCTTCTTCGCCTGTGAAATAAAAACTTATGAAATAAAAACTCTCTTACCTTGTCATAAGACTTTCTCGCAACAGTAATTCTATACTTTGTTTTTTTTGTTCGTATGGGATACATTCATCATTCATCCTATGGGATACATCTGGGATACATTTGTCATATCACTTCTTTGAGTTAACCTCCAATCTGTAAAATAATCTTTTCTACTATACTAGTGGTTTATCATATCACTTTTTACTCAAATTCGCTGGTTTTTTGTTACAATCGAAATAGAAAGGTTTCTCTTGTTACATTCTGTTAAAAATAATTGCAGAGGAAACCCATGAAACGTTTTTACATTTTAAAATTTTTTAATATTTTGAGAAAAACTTTGAATTTGCTCGATTCAACGGCGCTAGCAAAAGACTTAAAGTGCCTCTTCACTAATTTTTTTCTTTGAGTTTATTAATAGAATTCGATTCGCTGATGTCAGAAATGAAAAAATTATTTTAATCAGAGGTGTGGTTCATTAGTTATGACGCCCGAAAGTTGCGGAAATTTGCTGATTACGTAATCTTTTATGATTTAGTACCGCGCAGAACTGGGGATTGGGCAGAGTCGTGTTTGACGTCATAGTAGGGACCCATAAATTCATTCATAAGTTTGCAGTAGTAAACACTACAGAAACTTAGGTGAAACAAACTGGAAAAATGCCTTTTCGATGTGTTTTGCCGACTTGTGGTAATACTCCTGAAAAAGAAAAGTGTATAGCGCTTCACAAGATTCCTTTTTTCAATGATGATCGTCCAGAGGCGAAGAGAAGAAGAAAGAAATGGGTAGATTTTATAAATTCAAAGCGAGCAGACAAGTGGGAACTAAATAAAAACACAACTGTTTGCTCTGTACATTTCACCCGCGATAGTTTCATCCGTAAAATCATGGTGCCAGGATCAACTCCAAGACTGATTGTTGATGATATTGGTGTAGTTCCTTACCCTACGATACTGGAATCAAAAAAGACGAGGCGAGATGTCGGCTCAAACAAGAAGAAAGGTAAGAGGGCCTAAGTTGCTCACGTGGGAACTTCATCTTTCTAAGAATCTCAGTTCAATTAAAAGTATCTTGATAAAAAATTTATGATTCAAAGTCATGTTAATCCATCAATTTTTTTAAACAAAAAAACATTTTTCCAGATTATCAAAGACTTTAACAAATCTGCTGCCTCATCAACCCCTCTTTCGCTGGTCTCAGTGCTAAGCACTTCTGAGGAGCCCCATGAACAACAGTTGGTGTCACCCCATCAAGCAACAGCAGCTGAGAGTAGTTCTATCATAGACCTTGGGGCCCCAAGTGAGAAAACTGATGAGGTATGTCAGAATGAATGCAGTATTTTACTCTATTTCATTATGTTCAGTTATAGATACATAGTGTAATCTATATTTATTTAGGCTACAAGAGAAACTTTCTAAGTACAGTTGTATCTTTTTTTTAAGTCTCAAGATGCCAATATTGAGTATCCAGAAGCAGAGTCCAGCATTTCAAGTCAAAAATCATTGAGAATGTCAAAGAACAAAGTTATATCTTTAAGACTTTTGCTTCAAAAACAAACGTTAAGGAATCAGAAACTGCAGAGTAAGTAATTTGCTTCCTTCAAGTATGTCAATTGAGAAAATATATATAAATTCATCAGTTGTCCATTTCAACCTTGTACAGGTAAGTTTCAAGCTCCATAAATCCCTTTTTTCAAATGCAGGTACATCACGTTCTTTTGTAATTTGTAATTACCAATCCCTGAACAATTCTTTGCATGTTTGATCTTGTAGAAAAATCAAGCTGGTAGTAGCAGTGCTATGGAGTTCTATGCATTCAAAAAATGATTCAAATTTCTAATAAATAATGGTATATCAATATCAAAGTTTGTAACTGATCGACATACTGGTATCTCAAAATTCCTGACTGATAACCATCCAAACATAAAGCATCACTTTGATCTTTGTCATATTGCAAAAAGTAAGTTTAAATCTATTCCTTAGGTGCAACAGATCATGGTTGAATACAATAACTTGATAGCATAAAATTAATTGTTGAATTCACCAGGTTCTTGTCTTTTTTGTAGAAATAAATAAAGTTATGACAAAACTTGGCAAAGAGAAAGGGCTTGAAATATTGAATGACAAGATTAAATCTTGCAAAAACCATTTATATTGGAGTGCTACATCCACATTTGATGAGAACGGCAAAGTTATTCTTGCAAAGTTTAAAACCTTTTTCAGTCACATTGTCAACAAACATGGAAATCTTGATGATCCTCTGTTCAATAGATGCCCTCATGGACCAAATATTGCTCCAAGAAAATGGCTGCTAAAAGGTTTGCAATCAGATTGAAAACGTGTAGATACTCAGCAGTGAACGATTCATCTGCTAAAGGGTCAAATTGATGTGGTCCTTCATCATCGCCGAATTCGCCGCCATTGGCCAATTGGAATTTTAGGCCTATCACTAGCAGCTGCTTGACTTCCACCATTTTCTTCCACTTCCACCGCAGAAAATCGTCAGATTGATACAATTCATCATCAGAAACACTGGAGATGCTACTATCCGTTGAAGACATTGTTGAAAACAGACGAAATCGTAACAATAAAGTAGTGATTTAGAGAGCTGTCACCAACGCTCAGAACTTCGAAAACACCAGAAAACACTAACTTCTCTGATGCAGAATCAAACGGGTCCCTACTATGACGTAGAAATTGACTAGTTCCCAGATCCCCAAATGCCCGGTCCTGAATCAACGAGAGTCCAGTTCAAAACCATGATAACTCAAAAACTATTTATCTGACAAAGGAAATTTTTTCAGATTCGAATTCAGCGTACTCGATTCACTTTACGCAAATCATAAAAAATTTTGGTGCAGAGGCACTTTAAAAAAATTATTCGACCAAAAACTCAGAATTTGCTCCATTCAACGTCCCTACCCTATACCCAGAGAAAACTAGACCCAGAACTAGACCTATACCCAGAGAAAAAAATTATTCGCCCAAAAATCTTGAATTTTGTTGTGACCCTATATATGCTACTTATTTACGATCATTCTCCTAATTGACTATGCTTGTTGGACCAAACAGGTGAAAAATCATTTCTTTTCAGTGATATCTTGAAGCAATCTGCAAAGCTGACACAAAACAGAAATGTTGGCCAAAAAGGTAAAGAGTGCAAAAAGATGTCTTTGATAGTTATGAATCGTTTTTTGAAATTGGAACAAAAGACATCAATCAGATGGACACAGGGAGATGTTGCTTGTACAGATTGACCCAAAGTTCAAGAAAGTGATATTGAGAATGATTGGATTAAGGTGCAATATACATAAGAGCCAGATCAAAATTTACAAAATTGATGTGACATCTTAAGTTGCAATAGGAAACAGAATTAAGTCTCGAATTTCTTAAACAAGATTCTTTATTTCATAATAATCCATCCAAGAAAGATTATTCCTTACTGCATGGTCATGATTTGCAATCATTTTAAATATTCCTTTCAATGATTTAGTGTTTGCTGCAGTTATGCATTTTTTCCTCAGCTATCACCATAAATTAACAATTTATTATTTTACTTTTACAGTATAGAAGATTCTCTGTAAATTTCTTTGCTTTTTTTAATTAAACAGGTACTGCAATTCGACTCCAAACAAAAAGTCTCTAGAACACTTTATAATTTTTGTGTCAACTTTTGTTCAAAGTATAGGGTGTTATATAAGACAGGCAGGATGGAAATTTTGTCTTGAATAAGTGACCTAAGTCTTGAGACCTGAATAAAGAATATGCCTGCAAAAGCAGGGGAATGGTTGGAATAAGTGGTAGGCTCTTTTTGTATTTTAACTACAGTGACGTAAATTTATCAAAATTTGCCATATTTAAGGAAACACAGTGAATTTAATGTGTTTGTGCTCAGCTATCGCATCAAAATCCTTAAACATTAGCAGAAACAATAACATACATAAAATAACCTAGAATAAGAAAGGCTTTCTATCTCATGAAGAAATAATTGTTTTTGCTTGTTAAAACAAGACAATCAATAAGCAGCGGTGGGAAAGGTTCCTTTACCCATCCAATTGCTTTCAATTTGAATTTTAACTAGTGACAGCAATGGTTTTTCCTTCTCTACAACTAAAGCAGTTTCTCTCTGTTCAGCACCAAGAAAAAATAGAATTTTTATTTATTGCCTTGGCATTCACCACGTTATCATTAATCAGTAGATTTCCTTTAAGACCTCAATGGTTTGGGGGTTACTAGCGTTGGACTCATTTTCACGGATTCTGAGGCAATTTCCAGCAAAGAAAGTACAAAATTTCAACCTATCCTCACACCCAGTTTTATGCAATAGATATAAAACGTAAAGCCTTCTACGCTGTCAATATGGTAAAAGGTTGTGCAATCTACTGCACATACCTGCAAATTTTTCTCGATGGCAGATAAATTTTTCTAGCTGAGAAAGGGAGAACCATTCAGTGGCAGCATTAAGAAATTTGGAGCTTGTTGGATTTTCACCATTAAAATGCAGAGCAGTCAGACTGATGGTAATGGTAGTCCTTTAGTTGGCAATTCAACATGAGGGGGAAATGTTTATTACCTACAAAACTACAATATAGATAGTAAGGTCCAGGTATCTACCATAGGTCTATTTAGGCCTAAATTAAAAATAGGCCAATCATGATATGATAGAATTTTTATTGTTTGATGATCTGGTGACTTACTCTTAGGATATGTATCAAAACTTTGCTGATACTAGTGTTTTTTCCAATGGAGTGGTATGCTTTCCATAATCTTTCGAAGCATTCCTGGCAGTAATGTAAATGTGTAAGACACTAGTATACCTGAGAAAATAGTCAGGCATTTTGAGGTAAAGATAATGCCATGGCTTGTTTTATGTTTATGTGAGACAAAAGAAATACACAACGGTAGACAGAACTATTATGAAAAAACAATCATCAGCATATAATATAGTAGAATGCTGCGTGGAAGTAGAACTTATTTCCATACCAATTTTTAGTGACGACAGTGCTCTTGCTCTCTTCTAATTACTCTGTATTTCTTCTTCAGGTAAAGGCCATAAAAGATCAATTTGCAATGTAACAACCTAAGTTTATAACTTAATTGCATATGACATTAGGAATATGCCTTCTCTTCAAGATGTTTTTATACCACACTTGGTAGGTGTAAATGACTTGCACCAAGCTCAAAAAAGATATTATAAGATCTCCTGTTCTTCTCTAGTTGAAATGTAGCTGTATAATAGGCGGTAAAGTGAAACCACAGAGAGTGAAATAGTTTGTAACATGTGTGAATTCCACAAATCTAGTCCATCCTGATCATAAGCCTGAAGCAACCAAGAAGAGTTGGGAACCGTGAATGTAAGGTCAATTCCTAATAAATGTGGTTTGTTTATGGATTATATCGTTGAAAATAGCATAAGCATTTGTACTCTCACTGAAACATAGTGGAAATATGAGGATGAAGTTTTTCGAGCAGAATTAAATGCGACTGGCTATACATTTAAGGATGTGCGATGGTTGGATGGGCAAGGAGGTGGAATTGGTATCCTTCATCGAAGTCATCTTGTTTCTAGCGTGGTAAATAATGGGGTAACTATTTCTTTTGAATTTTCTGTATGGAGAATAACACTACCATGTTCAACTTGGCTGTTTTATGTTATCTATTGGGCTCCATATAGTCACACACATCCAGTATCATCAGATATATTCTTTCAGCAATTCTCAGACTACTTGCAATCCGTAAGAGTAGGACCTCAAAATTTTGTCATAACTGGTGATTTCAACATACATGTCAACAAAGGAAATGATAATGACTGTAAAAAATTCAATGAAATATTGGCTGCCTTTAATCTAACTCAGCTTGTAACAAAGCAAACCCATTCCTCTGGGAACATGCTGGATCTGTTTATAACATCTGAACCGAACAATAAATATTTAACGAACCCAAGGTGGTTTTCTACACCTCAGATCATGCCTTTGTTACTTGTCTGATTGGGGGCTGAGAGACCGGGATTAGAAAGGAAGGAAGATTTAATCTATAGATAAAAAAGCAATTGAAAGTGATTTGCAAGATTTTGTTGACAAGTGCACAGAGATAAATGAACTTGATGATCTAATCAATACCTACAAGGCTAGACTAACGAGTATCTTGGATAAAAATGCGCCAATAAAAAAGAAGAAAATTACAGTAAAGCCTTACCTTCCATGGTATGGCAGTAGATTGAGAGTTATGAAAAAAGCAATATGTAAAGCTGATGGTAAATGAATAAAGAGCCACAATGTGGTGCATATGATTGAATTCAAGCAATCAAGGTGTGGCTACAATAACAAAGTAAAAATTTTGAAGTGTTCATTCACAAAGTCTAATATTGAGGAGTGTGACCAAAACAGCAAAAATTCTTTAAAATTGTTAACCAATTAACAAACAATACAAAATTGAACCCCCTGCTCCTGAGATATAAAGAAGATGTTGCAGAGTCTTTTTCAGCCTATTTTGTTGGAAAGATTGAAAAAATCATATGAGAACTTGATAGAAAAAGCTGCTCTATCTAGCTTCAAGTTACACCTGAATGAAAATAAGCTACTTCCTGCATATCATTCTGCATACAGAGAAGATTCTAGGACTGAGATGGCCCTAGTTAAGGTACAAAATGATCTGCTTCTGGTGATGGACAACCAAAAAGTATCATTCTTTGTAGCCTTGGATTTATCTGCTGCTTTTGACACAGTAGATCACAACATTTTGAAGAAGATTCTTGAAAGGCGCTTTGGAGTAACAGGGTTAGCACACAGGTTGTTTTGTTCTTATCTTGAATCTAGATCACAAAGAGTTAAGATCGAGAACTTTTTCTCTGATTTCCTGCAGCTGAATTATGGCGTACCTCAAGGTTCATGTGCTTGCCCTGTGCTTTACAGTATCTATGCAAGTACCCAAAGTGACAACAGTGCTGTCACTCATTGTCTGCTAATCTCACCTACAGCGCATGTGTTTTCCCCCTATTTCTCCCTACATCAATTTTCCTATTTTTCATCTACTTTCCCCTACATTCGTATCAATTCCCCTGCACAAAATTCTACAAAAACCTTATAAATTGTATACATAAAAGATTGTATACCTGAGATTAATAACAGGTTGTAAACATGAGATTCATAAAAGTAATTTGTGTGTGGAAAATCGAGAAATCAAATCAACAGCTACTTTACGAAAAGTTTTTTTTTTTAATTTGGTTAAAATGCAATAGAAGAAGAAACAAAAAACCCAACGTTATACAAAATGATCTCTAAAAATGATAACATGAAAAGTGTAATTGAAAAATTTTGAAAAATTAGAAACAATAGTTGTATGCTTAGAAACGAACTGTGTTTCTACTCAGTTTTTATTAATGATTTGTATTTGTCACAATCTGACGATCTGCTTCAGTAAATTTGTTCATATACTCACGTTCATTGATGTCAAAGTGCTCTTTGAAACCTTCACCCACTTTTATGATTGATTCAATTGTACTGACAGCAAGACAATTTCGGAACTTTGTTTTATTGTTATTTACTTTGCAAAATGTTCTTTCAACTCCTGCAGTACTTCGAGGCCGAGCCATGATTTTCAACATAAACTTTTAAAGATCTTGGTATTCTTCTGCAGGCTTCGTTGCTTTCCAGAACTCCACAACTCCTTTCTCTCCACAACTCCTTTCTTCACAATGCTGTCCATCAGAGTTGACCTCCACTGTCTATCAATTGTTTGGATACTGCTTTCTCCTATGAGTTGAAGAAGCTTTTTTGCCCACACCCCTGCTGATGTTAAAGATGCACAACCCTTGACAACCATACCAGGCTCAACATCTTTCAGTGCTCTGAGAACTGGGTCGGTGATATCCACACGACTCAGTATCTGGGTAACTGCCTCTTGATACCAAGCCCGACATCTTGTTGGAAAACTTTCTCTCTCGTGTGGTCTCGTGTCCTCTAGTGTATTGTTGACCATTATGCCAGGGTAGACCTTTTCTAAGGGAAACCAATTTCTTTGGTCTTTAAAATCTATTGAAACAGTTGTCATGAAATTCTTACAAAACATCTAGATAACTCTCTCTACCTCTGGTAAAAACCGGTGCAATTTAAAGGTATCCAACTGAAACATGGTATTCAAGCCTGCCAAGTCTCCAAGCACAAAATCCAGGGTAGCTTTCAAATAGGGAGACTGCAGCGCATATTCTTTCGGCTGTCGGAGATTTGGTTTCCATTGCCTCAGCAATAAAACACAGCTTCAATGCAGGCCACTGCCTCAGAACCCTTTTGACGCATTGTTACACTTACAATTTTATCAGGCTCACATTCAACAAAGTGTTGGAACTCTTCGTAGCTTTTCTGTCTGTTAGGAGAGTTCTTAAAATAGTTATATACATCATGTACAAGCTGGTCAGCTGTCTTTGACAAAACATCGCATGCATGACTTGACACAAGGTGGAAGGAATGGCAAAAACACTTTAACACAAAAAGATCAGGAACGGCATTCTTCATTCTGGTCAAGAAAGAGTTATTTTGTCCCTGCATCATATTTTCTCCATCTAAGGCATCCCATCCAATCACCTCCTCCGAGCCAATGCCATCTTTTTCAAGAGCTGACTGCAAGGATTTAAAAAGGGCATCAGCATCTCCTTCTTCTGACAGGAAGCAAACGATACAAACGAGTTACAAGTGCAGCAGATTCTTGACACAAATAACAAAAAATTGACACAAAAAACTTTTTCATAGTAATGTCTGTTGCTTTGTCCCATAAAATCGAAATTCCGTCAGCATGTTTCACTTCTTCCATAAGCTTTTCATGGGAATAAACAGCCAAGCACTCATTCATAAGATAATTTCCTTTTGTTCGATTACAGGTCATCCCACGAACAGCTTTTGAGTCATCGGTAATAAAATGTAATGTTTGCATCAACTGGTCAAAGGAATTGAGAGGCAAATGTTCTCTAGCAATCAAAGGAACAGTGTTTAATTCTTCTTTGATCTTGGGATAACTGGCCACTTCTATGAAAGAAGTTACTGGACGATTTGTCGCAACAGTTTTGATGTTTCAAACCTGCTGAGATGAATTAGTGTGTCCAATTAGCTCTGACTTTCCTGGTACGAGATCTTTATTGGAAACGTAAGAGAAAGCAATACAGCAAAATCAGACTCAAGCTAAAGGTAGTATTGTATTACAGTAAGGGACATGACAAGCATTTTATTGCGTTTCTACAAGAGTGTTTTTACAAGGGTATTTGTAATCATAGCATTTAATATTTGTTTCTTGCAATACAGCAAAGTCAGAAAATGGCAGTGGATGGAGATCAGGTGCAGAGGTTTTGGCCTAATTTGTCAATAATGAGAGAAAAATGACAAATGTTAGCCTAGGTGAAAATGGTAGAGGTAAGATATTTGGAAAAATGGCAAAGGGTAAGAAGTTGAACAAATTTTTAAGGTAAAAAATGAAATAAAATAAAATGAAGGTAAGAAAATAAAATAAAATAAAATATTTAAGGGTAAAAGCAGGAAAATTGGCAAAGATTGCAAGATTTGAAAAAAATGCAATAAAAGAGAGTGGAAGTGAGTAATGTTTTGTTGATACTTAGGGGAATAAAGATCAAAATAAAATATGAAATTTCAGGGGAATATAAGTGAGTAGACTTTTATTTAGTTTTATAAACATTACACTCATTTTATTATTTTATAAGAAACTAAGGTTTCTTAACTTTTTGAGAATTTCACTCTTCACAAAGCTGTTCTAGTTTTCTACTGGGGATTTCCATGAAAACAATTGATTTTTGAGAAGGGGTGTCCGAGATTTTCAAGGAGTGAATCAACCCTGGGACTACTGAACTGTTCTTAAACAATAAACGCCTGTTGATCTTAGAACTGAGTTTCTTATAATGAAAAGGGGTTCTTGATTAAAAAAAAATTTATCCAAGGTTCCTGTTTTTTTAGAATTGTGAATGAATTTAGACAGTTTTAAGATCAGTATGCAAAATTAGATATTGATCAAGACGACCTGGTAGTGAAATACCCTGTTTGTCCAACACCGACTTATGGGATGGTGAAATTTTATAAGAGGGGTTGTAAGTTTGTGAAGATTTAAATTATTTTACCGTTTTTAAGTTGCTAATATATATTTATTTGGTTGTGCTTTAAATATGTTTTGTGCAAGATCAAGATGATTTGTACAAAGAGTTTACAGAAATGAAGAATGTGTCAGAATAATATAGAGCATGGAGAACTTGCAAAAGTCGTTCTAGATTTTTGTTGGGGATAGGAGCTCGTTACTTGTCGTAGCATTATTGTTTAGAACAATAGGTTAATTGCTTGTCTTCACCAATCAGAATGCAGAAGTCATATTTTTTGCATCGCGCATGTGAGCAAACTTTCGCAGGAAGATTGTGCTCTTCCATCGAAGCTTCCTCGGCATGGTGTGAGAGTAGGCCTCAGACGTTTTTTTTAGGCTAATGGTTGTATTGTAGTGTTCGGATGGTTCATTTTCATTGGTGTTTGTTTTCAGTGGTCATTGGTAGATAGAGAGCGTTCGACTTTGGCAGCGGGGAAACAGCACACAGCTAAAAATGATCGCCAAGCCTCGAGAGCTGTAGAGTGCTTGCGAAGTCAATAACCATCTGTTCAAGTGGTTCGAAGCCTCTTAGCTTAGGCTTTGTTTTTGATTTTTTGGGCCTACCTCTCACAGCATGGCAAGCGTCCGGGTGTAGGATTACTTTCAGTTTTATGCAGCAAGAACAAGACCTGGCAAGCACTGTGAGTACTCTAATTGTATTTATCTAAACCATCAAGGTCATTATCATTGCAAGTTATGTTGTCTCTCCTTCAATGGCCTAAGAACCCAAAGAATGTAAAAACATCTTGAAACTAAACATCCTGAAATTATTAGACAACAAGACCATGAAGAAAATTGTGTTGATATTCAGAGCTCTCTCTCTCTCTCTCTGATACTGATACTGATACGTGTTCCTATTGTGATAAGAAAAGAATCCGACCGACAATGCATAAAGAACAATACAAATCCCTTGACCTTAACACTTCGTTGCTAAGATAGCAGGTCGTCTCAGTTTGTTTCAGCCTCGATTTAAAATTTGACGGCTCTTTTCAGGTCGTTTCAGGTGGTTTCAGATGGTTTCAGCTCGTCTCAGGTGGTTTCAGGTCGTCTCACTGTTTATAAATTACGGACCAGATGATATACCCTTGAAAATTCTGAAAATGTCTATTGATCTTTTTACTTCATATCTCGCATATCTGTTTAATAAAAGTGTTGATGAATGTCATTTTCCATTAGAACTTAAATGTGCTGACGTATCGCCAATCCACAAAAAGGACAGCACAGCTTCAAAAGCTAACTATTGACCAGTTAGTGTTCTTCCATCGACTTCAAAAATCTTTAAACGAATAATGGCTAATCAAATGAATCAATATATGGAAGATAAACTCTCCCCGTTGCTCTGTGGCTTTCAAAAGGGCTATGGGACCCAACATGCTCTGATAAGATTAACTGAAAATCTTAAGAGAAATTTGGACCAGAAGTTCAAAAACGGTTTGGTTCTCATGGACCTTTCAAAAGCTTTTGACTACCTTCCTCATGAGCTTCTTGTCGCTAAGCTCGATGCTTATGGTTTTGATACGAGTGCTCTGAAATTGGTCAAAAGTTATCTACAGGAGCGAAAACAGAGAGTAAAAATAAATTCAAATTATAGTGAAGGGACCAGGATAAAACAAGGGGTACCACAAGGCTCTGCACTTGGTCTCTTTTTTTTAATATATTCATAAACGACATAAAGTGATAGACCCGAGAAAGAAGAAATAAAGATAAATGACAATCCTGTAGAAGAGGTAAATGAAGCTGAACTACTAGGTGTCACCTTAGATAAGCAACTTTCTTTTGATAAACATATTAAATCAATCTGCAAAAATGCTGGTAAAGAACTCAGTGCTTTAGCCAGGTTAGCCCCATACCTAACTCGAGAGAAAAAGGGTCTTACTTATGAAAACTTTTTTAATTCCCAGTTTAACTATTGCCCCCTAGTTTGGATGTTTTGTAGTAGGAAAAACAATAATTTAGTTAACTCTATGCATGAAAGAGCTTTAAGAATAGCCTTAAACAACCATTCCCTGAACTTTACCAAATTGCTACATATAGATGGTTCGTTAACTATTCATCAACTTAACATTCAAAAACTACTTATTGAGATATTCAAACCTTTAAATACTTTAAATCCAGATTTCATGAAAGAGCTGTTTCTCACTCATACTTCAACGTATAATCTTCGATCATCTCATTTTGAGATAAACAGACCTTCTACAAACAGATATGGTCTTGACACCTTAACCTACAGAGGCAGCTCTTCATGGAATCTTATATCTAATGCAACAAAGACAAGCAACGCAAAGCTTTCAGCAATTCCTGAAAAAGAAGTACAAAGAGGCTTCGTTATGCAGCTGTAGTCTTTGCAAAGATTTCTTGCCCAACATCGGCTTTATTAATGTTGAAAATTAAGTATTCGTATGTTATGTTATGTTATTGTTATTTGTGTATGTACTTATATCTTAATTATCTTAGCCATTAATACCATTGCTTGCTTGTTGTTAATTTTTCCGTACAGCAGTAGATTTACTTTTTTACGCGTTTTTTTTTTACAGTTGGTTTGTATTAGCTGCTAACATTAGCTATTTTTGTAACCAACTTAAAAGAAAGTGATTAAAAAAAAAGATATTGATAATGAAATTTGTTCTGATGTTTATATAAAGCAAGGTCAATAGGCCAATGTATCCAGGTGTCTTTCAAAAATAACTTTTTCCCTTTGCTTGTTGTTATTACTACTATTGTTTTCACATAAAATAAAATACCCTTTGAAAAGAGTTTGATAGCCTGCTGCCCACTTATTAAACATGGAAAACAAGCATTACCCCTAGCAAACACTGCCTGCCCATTGAGAGATGGACAACAACTGCTGTTTCAAAAGAATAATTGCCTGGTTATTGAAGATTGAAAACAGCCTGAATCCGAAAACAAACATTCTTCCTCTATCAAAACATGGAACACAGTCATAACACTTCATCAAAGATTTATCATGTATTCATTTCTCATTTCCCTTTTATTAACCTAATTTTAGATGGCTGGAGGGGGGAGCTAAAATCCGCCCCATCCCAACCAAACATTGTATAATTATTCCAAAAGCATGGGGCAAAATGTGATAAAACCTCCTGACTTTCACATAAAAGATATTGGGAAAGATATTTTATTATTTCTGTTGTCATATATTTCATCATGTTACCTCCAGATAACCATATTTGTAGAAATGTCAACAAAAAACTAAGCTTAAAACAAAACATCCTTGAAACTTATAACATCCTGGAAACTTGTCCAAATTCAATAAACCATACATAAATTGATTTGTCTTTGCAAGTGTTTATTAAAAGATGGGAATAAACCATACATCAATGGATTTGTCTTCACAAGTGTTTATTAAAAGATGGGAAAACCTGCTGCCCAACAACAAACATTCGCCGTTTATTAAATGACAGGGAAAACCATTAACACTGCAAGCCTTTACTCCCAGCAAGCATTCCCCGTTTATGAAAAGATGGAAAGGCTACCCGTTATGTTACCCCTAAACTCAACGAATATTGCCCGTTTATTAAAGGATGGAAACAAATCCTTTACCCCCAAAAAACATTCCCTGGTTATTAAAAGATAAATAAGACATCCGTTACCCCTCAACGAATATGGCCCGTTTATTAAAAGATGGAAACAAAGCCTTTACCCCCAACAAACATTCCCCGGTTATTAAAAGATAGATAAGACATCCGTTACCCTGCAACGAATATTGTCCGTTTATTAAAGGATGGAAACAAAGCCTTTACCCCAAACAAACATTCCCCGGTTATTAAAAGATAGATAAGACATCCGTTACCCTGCAACGAATATTGTCCGTTTATTAAAACTTGGAAAAGGCTGTAGGTTGCTTGTTGTAGGCTGGTAAAATAGCATAGCTACATAGCTATGCTGTGGTTGAAAGCTGTAGGTTGTAGGCTGTAGGTTGCAGGCTCGCAAAATAACATAGGTACATACATATGCTGTAAGCTGTAGGTCATAGGTTGGCAAAAATTATAGCTACATAGCTATGCTTTTCGTTGCGTGATTGTTGGCCATAGGTTGTAGGTGGTAGGTTGGCAAAATTATATAACTATGACCCTATGTTGTAAGTTCAAGGTTCTACGTTGCCATGATTAGGGCTCCCAACCTTCTGTAGGCCACAAATGCTAATCACACATCGGCTGTGTAGGTACATTTGCACTGATACACCCGTAGGTTGTATAGGCTCACAACATAACTTTGAGGTGGTCCTGTATTCTGAAGGTAATCCGTTGATCTAGCACATAATGCTAAATTCATTTTTGTGTTAAAATTGTGAGTAAACACAATCCTTCAAAATTAGCAGCACGTGCATCACTGTTTAAACTTCTTTCTATTCATTCTATCAGACATAAAATGATGGACTATAAAATAACACCTATTCAGAGAGTCTTATCAAATGAAGTATCACTTACATGCAGTAAGCATTTCATGTCAGCTTTGAACAAAGTAGGTCTCTCAATCTCATATTCTAAGGAGAAAAACAACGAACGATGATCAAGCATGGCAACGAATAATGAACGAACGAACAAGTATTAGATTTCACATAAGGCTAGACTTGTAAACCTGGCATAACAGCCGGAAAATGATATGATGTCATTATTTCGTAAATCTTAACACTCCCACTCGAAAAATGTAATCATATAATATAACAAAAAGACAAGAGTCAACAAAAAAGAATTTTAATTTGTCCTTTGATCAATTTTCTTCTTCATGTTCAGAAGACCCCAAAACTTCTCAAATAATGTCTTTGTCAATGCCTTTGTTAGCATGTCAACAATCATCTCAGTTGTCGGACAGTATATAAGAGATATTTCTTTGTTTTCAACTTTGTCACGTACAAAATGATGCTTGATGTCTATATGTTTAGTTCTTGCGTGGTACTTTTGGTTTTTAGACATTGCAATTGCACCCTCTTTGTCTTCATTGATGATAGTTGGCTCTTTCTGGGTGAAATTCATGTCTGGAAGAAGGTAGCGTAACCATGAGTAGTGCCTCTTGAGTAGCTAAACTCGCTGCAACGTCTTCTGCCTCGGAAGACGACAAAGCAACTGTAGTTTGCTTTTTACTTGACCAACTAACCACGCCTCCGCAGATTGAAAACAAATATCCTGATTGAGATTTGCGACCATTAAGATTTCCACCCCAATCTGCATCAACGAATCCTTTCAGTTGAATTCTTTCTTCTTTTGAACCATCAAACTCTATACCCTAATCGATTGTTCCCTTAATGTAGCGTAAGATGCGTTTTATGCTTTCCAATGTTCATTGCCAGGATTTGAGCAGAACTGGTTCACAGAACCTACAGCTTGAGCAATATCAGGTCTTGTAGGCATCTTCTTATCAGCTCTGTTACGTTCAATCTGGATACCAAGAAGATAATGAATTTCGCCAAGATCTTTCATGCAAAAACGCTTGTGCAACTCTGACTTCTCTTTCTTCAACATTTCAACACTGTTGCAGGCTATTAATAAATCATCCACAAATAAGGCAATTATAATGAATTCTTCTCCCACTCGTTTAATGTAAAGACAAGAATCAGATTTCGATTGCTGATACTCTTTGTTCTTCAAAAAGGAATCCATGGTCTTATACCAGCATCTTGAGGATTGTTTAAGTCCATAGAGACTTTTGTTCAGCTTGCAAACGAGATTCTCTTCACTGTTCTTGATGAAACCATCAGGTTGATTCATGTAAATCTCCTCCTGTAAATCACCATTCAGGAACGCGGTCTGAACGTCCATTTGGTGTATCTCCAGATCTAATTGATTTGCTATTGCAAGAACTGTACGGATGGTGGTATACCTTGCAACAGGAGAGAAAGTCTCCTCAAAATCAATTCCAGCTTCCTAGGAATATCCTTTCGCTACAAGACGAGCCTTGTACCTTTCAACAGAACCATCGGCATTGTATTTGATCTTGAATACCCAGCGACAGCCAATAGGTTTTCTTCCCTTTGGAAGCTCAACAAGATCCCACGCTTTATTCTTGGTTAATGATGAATATTCACTGTCAAGAGCGGCCTGCCACTTGTCTTTCACTGATGAACTTAAGGCTTGTTGTATTGTCCTGGGTTCTTCTTTGTTAGCATCAGCAGCATTGACATTCAGCAGCTCTTCTAATTCCCACCAATCTCCAGTGATACATCCTTCTCTGTCTGGAGCTCTTCTTACTCGATCTGAACGACGTAAGACAGGTATATCATCACAATTCTGATTGATCTCTTCATCTGCATCGGGATTTTCTTGCATTTCAGCAGCATTCTCTTCGTCATCAGGTTCTTCTCCATTGTTTTCTGGATCAGAGTCTGTTTGAGAAATGACAGATGTATTCACATCCTGTCCCTTAATTTCCGTTTTCTTTAAACGATCACCAATGTACCCAATAAAGATGCACTTCTTTGACTTGGCATCCCATTTCTTTCTATTTTCTTTATCAACATGCATATATGCATCACATCCAAAGACTTTGAGATGGGATACATCTGGCTTTCTTCCATAGAAACATTCAAATGGTGTCATATGATCCAGCGAAACTGTTGGACTGCGATTTCTCAGAATTGTTGCTGTTGCAACTGCTTCAGCCCAAAAAGCATAAGGTAATTCAGCAGCATGTAGCATTGACCTAGCACTTTCTTGAACAGTTCGATTCATTCTTTCAGCAACACCGTTCTGTTGCGGGGTTCTAGGAGCGCTTCTTTGTTTTAATATTCCTTTACTGGCCAAGAAATCGTTGAATTCTTTTGAACTGTATTCACCTCCGTTATCGGAACGTAAAATCTTTATCTTCTTGCCGGTAATATTTGATGCCATAGCTTCATACTCTTTGAACTTTTGAAATACCTCATCTTTTCGCTTCATGAAATAGATAGCCACGAATCTAGACTTGTCATCGATAAAGGTGACAAAATATCGACTGCCACCAAGACTAGCTGTCTGCATTGGTCCACAGACATCGGTATGGACGATGCCTAATACTTCTGATGCACGATTTGCTTCATTTCTTGGGAATGAGTTCTTTGTTTGCTTTCCTTTAAAGCATCCATCACAGAAATTAGCATCACTTGGATTTTGAAAATTCAAGCCTGTGACCAGATTCTTATCACGCAAGGTTTTGAGATTTCCCATAACAAGGTGACCAAATCTTTGATGCCACAATTCAGCAGACTCTTCACCAGCAGCACTATTTGCTTGATGTGTACAATCACTAAGACTGCAGTCAAGAGTATACAGCTTACCCCTTTTTTGTCCTGAACCCATGACATCACCACTTTCATTCAAAATGAAACATTTTTCACCTTTGAATACCACTGATAGACCTTTATCCACAACTGCACGCACAGAGAATAAATTCTTTGCCAATTTTGGAATGAACAAGACATTTGACAGCTCTGCATTTTTATAGTTACCATCAACGATAACTCTGAGAAAAATTGATCCTTTGCCATGTGCCTCTAGCGTACGATTGTCGCCCAAACGAACTTTCTCAGGAACTTCAAACTCATGGTAATTAACCATAAATTGCTTGTTACAAGACATATGTTGAGATGCTCCAGAATCAATATACCAAGTAGAACATTCACTCTCATCTTTGTTTGTCGAACCCCAAAATAGACAATGAGCTTCAACTGCATCAATAACATTTGCTTGTTTCTCACTTTTGTCGTTTGGCTTCTTTGGTTTCTTACAATCTCGTGCAAAATGTCCCTTGATACCACAGTTGAAACACTTTCCTTTTCTGTTTCCAAACTTTGCTCTCTGAGATGCTCCACTCGTTTTCTCCTTCGTAGCTACAAGTGCCTTTTCCATCGCAGTACCAAGTTCTGATGAAACATCCGAGCGTTTTCTTTCTTCGTGCAATAGGCGTGCTACGACAAACTCAAGCTTAAGATCATCAGCTCTTGACTCCAAAGCAACGATTAGATTATCATAGGAGTCCGGAAGACTGCACAGTAGGGTTGCCACCTGATCATCTTCACTAACTTGCGCACCCACAGAGGCTAGCTGTTCAGCTAGGCCCTTCCTTTTGTTGATATGATCCAGCATCGTGTCCCCTTCCGACATCGTAGCAGTGAAATATTTTTTGCGTAGAAATAACTTGTTTGCCAACGACTTTACCTCATAGTGATCTTCTAATTTTTTCCAAGCTTCTTTCGCTGTCTGTGCTGATCTGACCAAGGATAATTGACCATCTCCTAAGGACAAACAAATTGTAGCCATGGCCTTTCTCGCACGCTTTCGATATTTCTCAATTGAGACCTCAGTAGCTCCTTCACCAGTAGGCTCTTCTTCCTCACCACAAACGATACTCCAAAGATCTCTATCTTCAAGAACCATTTGCATTTTGAATTTCCACAGATGGAAATTCTTTCCTTCGAATTTATCGATGTGCGACGAAACGAAATCCAATGATTTGGCAGCCATAATTGAGATCAAAATATAAACACAAGATCACAAAATTTCGCAAGCAAATTTTACTTCACATAATTTCATTTCAATCTTACTTGATTCTCTGAATTTTCTGGGTTTCCTGGGCCCATAACCTGTTAAAATTATGAGTAAACGCAGAGAAAATACAACGAACGATGATCAAGCATGACAACGAATAACGAACGAACGAATAATAGATTTCACAAAAGGTTAGACTTGTAAACCTGGCGTGACAGCCGGAAGCGGATATGATGTCATTATTTCGTAAATCTTAACAATCAATGCCCACAACATGATCTTAGATCTGTTTGAGAGACCACAACCTCATAACATCAGCATCTCAGTTTTCCATCTAACATCAAATGAGAAAGTGCAACACCATGAATTCATCCAAAAATGCTTCACAAAGGTAGCAGATTCGCACCAATGCCTTTCTTGTGACAGTATTATTAGTGGTCTAGCCCAGTCAAGTAATCATGACAATGCAGATTTACCTCCACTGCCAATTGCTGGTTCTGAATTCCCATCTGTGCGAATTCTTGAAAAGGAAAATGTGCTTCCCAAATGTAGCACAATATATCTAAGAATGGAGAAACTTTGCTCTTCAAATATAGATAATGTGAAAAAATTATTACATCTAACATGCTAATGACTATTGTTTGAATGACCTATGTTATATACCCAGTGCCGCTTCTTCACCTTTCTTGTTTGCTTCACAACTTCTCAACAAAGAGGTTGCATCTGCGAATTCAGAGAATAACACCACACCTCCTCAAGTGTACTTTGTACCGTGGGGCTTTGTTTCTATCACAAAATCAACAGCTGATCAAATAAGATTTACAGACAGTGAAAGTGAACTGAAAAGAATTATAAGAAATCATTACTGAGAAGCTTAAGAACCGTAAGGATGGTGTATTTGTAGCTGCACAATTGGTTGAGTCAACAAGGTTACCTATCCAGGTCAAGCGAAATACTGCTATCTTGTCATAATGATATTCAAAACTGTACAGAGTTTCATTCAGATAACTTTATCATGATTCAGTCTGTCTCTCAGAGGCAATTTTGCAATTTGTTGTTATGCAATGCAGCTAACCAATGAGGAATAATTCTTTACTTTTACTTCTAATCGAAAGACTGTGCAATGACAAACATTTTCCCATCGAAATTTTATGCGAACATGGCCGCGTGACTTCAAGCCATTGTTATGAAGAAATGTTTTGTTTGGGCCTATGGCCGCTGTTGGCCGCCATTTTTGACGACCGTTCGAATACTTTTGTCCAGTAAGTGTAGGTACAGCACTAGTTACTGTCAACAGAGTAAGTGGTGAACGAAGTCGTCGTCTTCAATCAGTCTTCTGTAATATTCATGAAACTTATTTGCAAGATAGAGAGGATAGATCCATCTACAGATCGCCAAGGCCAAGCGCTAGCACGAAAAAGATGAAAATACAAAAAAACACCAATATTTAATGATGTGTGGGTGGCTTGATGATATATCACATGATTGAAGAGAAGTGCTGACACAATAGCATTGTGAACTCAATTCAGTAAAAATTCAAATAATACAATACTGTTAAATTTCATAGTTATGTGCATTTTTATAGAATACAAATTTTTGTTTTTATGCATTTCTATACATTGCAAAAAGTATTAGGGTCCTTTGGATTGGCAAAAACCTTAGAATCACTAAACTGCACACTATGAAGGACAATTAATTTTTTTTGCATTTGTTTGCTTTTTGTTTGCTGGTGCTAATGATACACAATCATCAGGTCTTTTAGATATTCATTATTTCTCAGTTTTTTCTTATGTCAGTTGAAAAGAATGTTCAGCACTATGTGTTAACACCAGAACTAGAAAAGCAAACTCCTTAAAAAACTCTTAGTAAGCTAAGAATAAAACAAATATAATATTTCTAATGATAAACAGGGAAATATAATTATGTTAGCAAGTGTGTACTAAAGACATTCAATCTATACAAGTGTCTTAATTTGATCCCTTTTTGCTTCTTTTCGTAGGAATTTGTCTCATCCGTTGCAACATGTCCATGCATGGAAAGCAATACCTGAAATAGATTATTAACAAGAATCAAATTTTTTGGTAACCAAAATAAGGCCCTCCCTTTGATAAATGCTTGTCCTTTCAAGAGAGACAGTGCAACAAGCATAATAGGAAATGAAGAGAAGAGAATAGTAAGTTTTAACATAATTGATATGACTTTGTTATGCTGGTTTTTTTAGTTTCTTGTTATTTTCTTTTCCTTCCTCCTTAAATGCTGTGGCACAAGCATGATGGGACTACAATTTCTAGGAAACATTTTGCTTTAAATTTGCACAGGAGTAACTCACCAGTCATCATTTGGTATTTCTGTCATTTTCACACACTTTCTGTGGTATTTGTTGTTGCCAGGGCACTGTGAAAGATGTTGCATCATTATGTCTTTTCTCTTAAGACTTTAGCAGTGTTACATAAATAAGATATAGATTGTAGCAGGTGCATCTGAAAATAGATTTGAAAAGTTCTACTAACATTTTGTCCAACACAGGCTATCCTGTCTTCCTCTGTTATTGCTTGTTTCTAAAAAGACGTTAAGTGACTATTTTTACATTTTATTTAATTGTTTTAGAATTGGGTTGCCAGCATAGTTGCAACACTATGTGGAATGCAAAAAAATTTTTAAATCTGAAAGAAACTTAATCATGACTTATGAAAGGGTGTACCAGGGCTCTCTGTGTAATAAGGGAACAAATCAAACAAATCAACAAACCCTTACACAAACCATAATTGCATACCAGTACACCCTTATTCATAGTCAACTTACAGTTTTGCAAATGCAGAATGTGGCTTCCTTGTGACCTGTCAAAAAAGATTTGAAATCAGAAATAGATAGATGATAGATAAGTAGATAGGTGGATGGGTAGATGGGTAGATAAAAAGAAGATTGCCTTCTCTCAAAAATATAGATTTCTGTGCTTAATACCAGTGGGGCATTGAATAGCCAATGACTAAAGCAGTTGAACCCTGGTCCTTCCTCTGATGATTGCTGAATAAAAGATTGCAAGTCAGGCTGTCATTCACCAATTGGCCACCACATTGTGATCAATCAAAGAAATAAACACCAGTCTGTCACCCAAAAAACATTTTAACAACAGATTGTCAGATGATTTCTACTCACTTTGTATTTCAAAAGATGAAGCAGGGTTTCTTTTTGCTGATTTGATTGATGAGGCTATGACGTAAAATAAGTTCTTAAAAACTGCAATAAAAAGCAATATTATATAGATTTAGAATCACTGTTTTCAAAAGCATTGCAATGAAATATTAAATGCAAAAAGGGGACAACTTACTTGCACAGGCAGATTCATCTTTTTCTGTCATTCCCTTTGGCACAGTGCTTGCTGCTAATATTAATGTTCATAGTGTTATATTCGGGTGTAGGAAAAATTTAGAAAAATTACCTTTTACTTAACATTTGTTATTCAATATAACTTGTTGGTAGTTGTTAACATAATCACAGCTGTTTCCTAATAGGAGCAGTGCACAAAATGGCACACCTTGTTGGTTAATAATTCCCAGGACAAATGTTTGGTCTTCGGTTGAAATTTGTGATGTGAATTTGCAATGGGGTTTTTCAGGTATTTTGATTGAAAGCAACTTTAAGAGCATTCTGTTTTTAATATTTCATTCCTGTATATCTAAGGAGAAAGTTTGGACAAATATATCTTTTCATTGGATTCTTGTTTTCAAGTTTGATTTTAGCAAATGCAAATGAATAATCTTTTTCTGTACTAACATGAATTATGTTGAGAATCTTGGCTTTGACTTGCAATGCCATCGTCATCCGCATCCAGTGATTCTACAATAAATAATATGTACAATTAGCAATGTAGTAATAAATAATTTTATCTTATTTTTTGATTAAGTTATTAGTTTTTCTCCAATATATGCCCTTTTTTCTTTCAAACATCTTCCATAGATGTCCACCAAAAAGTTTGCAAATAATTGTACAAGCATAAAGGTCATCATTTAGAGAAAATGTTGTAATATAATGTCATCTTCATTTTCAGGCTCTTACAGAAAATTGAAGTGTAGCATAATAAGGTGCATAATGAGCTGTAAAATACCTATCTCCATCACAATAAGACTGTAATCATAGTGGAGCCCTGGAGTTACAAACTTTGTCATCTGACCATCTATGGTGAGTGGCTCTCTGTGCTGTGTCTTTGCACAAACCTTTACTAAGGCCTCATTCTCTGCTTTGAAGAACAGCCTTCCTTTTGATTTTCTGGTCATCTGGTAGCTCTTTATTGAGCTTCCCTCTCCAAGTTCGATTTTAATGTCTTTGTTGGTTTTGTTTTCCACTGAATACACAGTGTTGAATGTATTATCTAAAAAGTAATACATATTTATATCACTCAGTCTATTTTTCACTATACTCTGCTGAAAATTTGAGTTTTCTTTGATGTCTTTGTGAGTAAATAAAAATACTTTACATTTATTAACTATGACATCAATAAGCTTTAGCTTAGTCTGATCTTTGTCTAGAATAAGGCAAATGGTCAAGAAAGTCAACTCTTTTGAACTTCATAGCTTGTAGCTCCTGACAAAAATTGTGTAGCCAAGAATTTTATCTAATCATAGTAAACCATAGTAAATGAAAGAAGCCATCATGTAACCTTTCTGTTACCTAAGAGCTATAAAATTAGATTATAGATGCTGGTTGACAGAATTTTTTCTTGACTTTAAATCTGACAGAAGTATGACTTGGATTATACTGTGTTGCGCTAATGTCATTAAACAGTGAATGTATACTTAATGGTGCCAAATTTCATTTTGCAAAATTTTTAATTCCAAGAAACATTCAATATAGATGCAACAAATGAATACTAATAATTGTGTTATGAAGTATGAAAGATAGTCAAGATTTTTTCACCTTCTGCACCCTTATTTTGCCTTCTGAGGCAAAAATTGTATCCCTGAAAAGAAATTAAATAAGTAAAGAATAACACTTAGCAACAATTTAGGAATTTAAGGGTGCAGCAATTTTGCCTTTCAGACTTCAACTAAAGGAAATGAAGTGGAATTGCCATTTTACCTTTCAGTATCATGAAAATATTGATGGAACCTCGATTGCCAGGTAAACATTAAGATTTTGCTAATTCAGTCACATGGTAATAAGGTAAAATGACATATCTTACCATATCGTAAACTCTCTTGCTATTTGGGCTAAGCTGCACATACTGGCGCTTTGTATTTGGAGTCATAATCTGCAAAGAAATAACAGTTCTGCAGCTGCAACACTGGACTATAGCAGAATGCAACACAAATATCAAGGTACAAAATTAGCATAAATAGCTTGCTGTGTTACTCACATAAGTCATATTGCGGTTTGAAGTTGCCTGCCTTCGCCTATTTCTATCCTGACGATCTGCAATTGTAATT